>VZSZ01003188.1:326589-489191 GCA_013398815.1 Ibidorhyncha struthersii | reverse complement strand
TTCCTTCCTTCCGTCCTTCCTTCCTTCCGTCCTTCCTTCCTTCCGTCCCAGATCACCTTGAAAGTAAGTGTTGTGTCAGGACTGAGCTGCACGTGCACATGTCCCCAGAACGTCCGGTGGCAGATGGTCATTTTCTACTTCACTGTTCCTCAGCAAAAATGGCCCAGAGTCCTTCGTCCACTCTGCAAAAGAACCTTCCACACATGCGATGTAGGTTGGGGTGGAGTGTCCGTACCTATGGTGGAGGAAAGCATCTCCCTCCGCCCTCCTGTGCCTCAGTTTCCCAACTTGGGGAACTTCCAGACTCCAGTCTGAGAGTGAATTCACAGTGTGAAAACAGTATGTGACTGGGAACTCTGGGTTTGAACACGACCTCAAGCCTCAGGCACTGTAAAACAGCCAGCCCAGGAGAGGAGCTTTCCTTCATAAAACCTGGGTCATTTCTGTGACTAATGAACACAAGTTTCAGCAGCCTCAACGAAAAGAATACAAATACAAGATGAAAATAAAGGCCACTATTTCCAAACCCAATCCAGTACTTTTGTTTTTTTTTTAATAAGCACAAAAGATTCACAGTTTTGTTTGCTTGCTACAAAACAACAGAGAAAGATCTCTGCCCAGATAGACTCTACTTGCTGCTGGGCTCCGCTATTTTGATAGAAAATCTAATTCATTTGTTTGCCTGGAGAGAAATTCAATAGAGAAGAGACTTGTGATCAATACCTGAGTGGGTGTTGGATGAGCACGCTGCAGTCTATGCTCAGAAAGAATGAGGCCCAAAGCAGTGGGACTCTGAGCTTCCAGAGAGCGAGGAAAAACAGCTTGTAGCCTGTAGCTGTAGTTATTATAGTTACTCGTTATTTATATGATCAAGGTCTGTGAGTCCAGGACCCAATTGTGCCAGGTGCGGTACAAAACACAGAAGAAGGATGAAAAGACAGAAAGGCTTTGCACCGAGCCCAACAGCTGGCTACGGCGAGGGGAGAACAACGAGCGAGCGATGCAGCAGAGCCGCTCAGCACGGCAGCAATTGCTCTCTGCTGACTAGTAACTGCTGTCAAGTTATTTCACAGATGCCAGGAAAAGGATTTCAGGAAAGGAGGGTTTGGGGAAGGCTCTGAAAGCTCTGAGTTTGTCTGCGCAGAGTTCCTATCAGGTGTGAGGAGCAGCACGGGAAGCAGCACGAACACTCTTGGCTGAAAACCTAATGGCCGGGTGCTGGGGTATCACGGACAGGTCTCCTGAGGGCGCTAAGGGTGTCTAAAGGGAATGACAGATGATGGTAAAGATCCCCAGGTAGGTCTTGCAGGACTATAAAGCCAAGACAAGTAACTTATGCTTGACACAAGAGAGGAGGAGCCAGCACATACATGTGCAGAGACTGGGGAGAAAAGCATCAGGGACAGCCCAGCCCTGCCAAGCGAAGGCAACACACCCATTTACCTCACTACAGGCCCTCATTACCCACCACGAGCACTGATTACACAAGAGACCATCCTCAGTTACAACAGAGTCAATTGTTTCTTCCTTAGCCTGGCACAGATTAGACTGGGCTTTGCATTTATGTACCCAGCTCTCAAATGTGTTTGCAATGGGAAAGCGACCACAGACGCGAGCCGTTGGTTTCAAGCCAGCTCTCTCTGCTCTGAGCCTCCGACAAACAGACAGACACCTCTGCCTGAAAGGATCCCACCACAGAAAACAGCTCTAGCACCAGAAGAAGCTTGCAGGAAAGTCTGCTTAAAGAAAAGAGTTAACCTCGTTTAGAAGGCAATGGCTGAAGAAACCTGGAGACCAGTTTTGCTGAAAGTCTGCAGCAAAAAAAAATGGGCTATAACAGAACAGGACACTCCATCTTCTTTCTATACCCACTCCCCCACTTGCCTTTCTCATGCTGCCTTTGTTTGTAGTGTAGTGCTGAAAACCTATGGGGATGTCTGTCTTTCAGTACAAATTTATTAATACGTAAATACCTCCAGCAATTTCTTTTTAAAAATCTAAGAAAATGCTCACACTCTCCCTCCTTCCCAAAGCCTTCACGTTCAGTACAGACCAAAAACAGAGCACAAGAGAAAATCTATACAGACTTCAAAGAAATCACTTTGCTGATACACAGAGCAGAAGGCAATAAATAAATAAATTCGAGGCATACATAAGCAGATGCTGTAGAAATACTGGGAGCACTATCTCAAGATTAACGAACAACCTGGCAATACTTGCCAATGCATGGCAGTGCAGTTGTGAGTATGTGTCAGAAACTACCTCAGGGGCAAGACAAGAGCTTGTGGGGTGCGTGAGGGTATGGAAGTATGTATTTCTGTGAGAAAATTAAGTTACATTTATGGTGAAATTCTTCATGTCATAAGGTCAGCGCTTATACCGAACTGGAATGCAGATCCCTGGTTTGTAGGTACCTGAGGCCAGAAGGGAGGAATCCCACTCCGGCCAGCTGTGGTCTTGCCTGAAGGCCTCCTCCCTTCTGTCTCTCTGGCATCTTCATCAGAAGACACTGGCCTTGGGTGGTTCCCTACGTATCCCTACTTCCCTGGTGAGCCGGTCGATGGGAAGGCAGCGCTGCCTGAGGCTTGGCCAAGAGCAGCCCAGTTACCGCTGCCCAGGATGGAAGCGCACTGGTGTGTGCAAAATCAGAAATGAGAACACACACACATCCCCCACACCTTCCGCTGGGAACTGGAGCGGTGACTGCAGGAAGCTGCATGCTTTCACCAAGGCTCTTGATTTGTTATCATTCCTTTGCTTTCTCTTGCTTCCAGGAGAATTCACTCACACTCTTCAGAAAGGGAAGGAGGGAGACGACTTGCATTAAGTCGCATGGAAATTCTACCTGTGCTGCCTTTAATATTTATCTGCAACATCAGAATAGCTGAATCTATAAATTGCTTTCTGCAGCAATTTGCAAGACACTGAAAAGACTTCACAGGGGAGAGGAACCTTCCCTGAGATGAGGAGAGTAGGTAGTTTGTAGGCAAGGGGAAGAGGAGGCTCCACTCCCCATAGTATCCGTATATGCCTGTTTTCCTCGGACTGCATTCAGGGCTGCTCTTCTGTGAACGGTGGAGAAGCCCAACTGTACTGCCATCGCAACTGCTCCCATCACCCTTGAACCTCCCTCTGTTAAATGTAATGCTGATTTCATTTACAATACTTCCAAAGCAAAATCTTGGGGATTTTAGAGCACATTAAAAATTGATCTCAAGGCATGCTTCCTAAAGGAGTCTTTACAAAAAACAATAAACACACTCAAAACCAGACTCCAGAAAATGCCCTTACTCTTACTCCACATGCACCTTCTCTACTGCTATTTCTCTGTATTACCAGACTTGCTCTGAAACGGTAAACAAGCTCCTCTGGACACAGCATTTTACAGCTCTGTGCTTCAGCTCCCGCGTTTGTGTAACTGGGTATAAAACTACAGACACATCCACTTCCTATCTTTCATTTCTCACTTTCCCTAACACTAAATACCAATCAAGATCCTGCAGAGAGCTTTGGGCAATATTGCACTGATAAATATTCACCTATTCCTTCTATTTTTCTTCCCCCTGATTGCTGTTCTTCTTGCTAGCCATATTTGCATGAAAATAAGGTCTTTATTGCTTATGTCCCCGGCGTGCTATTGCATTTAGATGCTACAAAGATTATAAAAACTGTAGGTGACGAATAAGCCACTGGAACAGATGTTCGTAGTAATTAAAAATGTGGGAATATTTTCATCTGTTAAATATAGTGCAATGGACAGTATTGTTTCCAAGCTGAACCTTTCCTGTGAGCGGCTCACAGAGATCATATGCCTCATAAGGCTGTAGTTTCTCATGGAAGTAAAACCTGGCTGGCTTTAAGCTGGCAGAGATGGATCCTCTAATTTCCGATCCCTCTGCCCCATGTCAGCTTCTCAGAAGCTCGGTACCCATTTCTGAGTCCGCAGCTTCAGCACGGCGAGTGCTGTGCGTGAAACTCTCATTTTTAAGCACCATGAACTCGGTCCAGGTCCAACTCCTATGTTTTGCCTCCCTTGCTCTGCTCACCACCGGCCTCCTACTTCATCCCTCCGTCCTCGTGGCAAGAGCCTCCCCCGCGGCTGCCTGGGCACGCTCTTTTCAGGTTGGGTTCTCGTACCTTTTTGCCAAGCTTCAGGCTCGGAAGGCCTCAGCTGTTAAATCCTAATGCCTAAAATCAAAGAGCTTGTGATCCCGCCTCTAAAACCCCTACCTGGACCGTAAATTGTTTAGGAAGCAGTATGTCTTTCTGCATATGAATACTGTGCCTAGGTAGTACAAGGATGTGATTGACTGAGCCCTTAGGCAGAGACGTAGTGTGATTAATGACACTCTCCTCGTTTCCTTTCTCTGCTAGTGATGAGCGTATTGGAAATGCCTTGATCAATATAGATTACAGGGATCAAGTCTTCATCTCCTTTCAAATCTGGTCTATAATGTGTTTCCTCTACTTTTGTTGAGCCTTTAAATGCCTGCCTTTTTCCTTCTGCTTTAATTATTTATCTCACGAACATCGTTAGCTCCCAAGTATGTTTTGGATGGCATTTGTTTGTGTTGCAAGACACAGACTAAACTAGCATTGATTCTGAATGCTACCTCTTCACTTGGAAGTAACTGTAGATAAGTTATACAGTCTAAAAGATACAAAATTTGACTCTGATCTTCTCTACATAGACACAGCTCTTCTGCTCTTCATTATCGGCGGTTTTGGTGGAAATGGAATTGGCCTATGAAACTTTTGTCCCACTTCTCCACTTGAGGCCTTTTATATGCTCTACTTTTGAGACAAATCTGAGAGAGGCATTGGGTACAGGACTTATTAGCACTAATTGCCTCCCAGGGTAAAATCAAACATCCAGATCACTAAAATGTCCTGCTCTGTTTTCATAATAGCCATTTAATTCAATGGGCAGAAGTGCAGGGAACTTTCTCAGGGAAAGGTAATACATGTAAATTGAAAATGTAATGGGATATTGGGACACATTATACCCAGCAGGTCTGCCAGATGTGATTAAACTCAGTTCCTTTACAAAAGGATAATAGTTCTCATTGTAGATCAGCAAAATAAAATCCTCAATTGTTCTTATGTTAACACTAAACCCACCCTATATGATGGTACTGTCCAAATTAAAATTAACTTTTCCATCTCTTGTTTCTAGTGCAGGAAGATCCAAGGCAACAGAATGTGATTGCTCTCAGTTTCCAATGATCCATCCTGATTGAAAACCTCGTTTTTGTTTGCTTTTGTTTTATTCCTGATATCTGATAACCGTCATCTGAAACTAGTTACACTGGTTCTATCCACTCAGAAAACATCTGGGCAAGTGGATTGGAGTTATGCTGGTTCTGGACCATCGTATAGTTAGAAAATGTGAATAAACTCTGTGAAGAGACAGGTCATTTGTCTTATGCTTCTCCTCTGTGTCAGCTTCTTCTGAAAGCCCAAGCAAAGTCCCAACATATCACAGTTTGGTCTCTTGCCCAAATGAACAATTTAGTGGCAATGCAAACTTCGGCACAAGACCAAAACTGAAACACAACCACTGCTTAAAACGGTAACCTGAAAGCTTCTTTCTCCTCAAGAATGTCAGTCTGGACCTTATCTTAGAGGTTCCTGCAAGAAGCTGCCTCGGGAAACAGATCACAGAGCCAGAAGACAGAGCAGGGATGGAGCCCACAACGTGGCGAACTCGTGTTGCAGAGGAATTGCCTTCAGAGGATGCCCAGGGCTGGTCTGGCACAGCAGAAAGCTGCAGCCTGGGGTAGGAAACACCAACCCACGTTGCAACTGGGGAGCCAGATCACTAAGTGAGCCGTGGGGTGAGCAGAGAGCAGGAAGGAATTGCCAGGAGTCCAGGCAGAGCAGAGGTAAAATGCACACCAGGAGGCTGCTGCGGGGAGAGCGCAGAGGAGGTTTGCCAAAGGAGGTGTTTGAACACCAGCAGAAGCACAGTATTCATGTGATCACAGAGCTGTCACAGTGTGTAGTGCCTCTTTGGGAGAGACATTCGCAGTACCCTGAGGGAGTGGGGAAGCGGCTGATTAGCTTTTCCTTCCATCTCCCCCTATTCCCTATTAGCTCAGCATTATCCACTTCTATACTATGGACACGCGTATTCAATGCTGCTGGATCCAGTCCTGCTCCTGAAACCAATGTTTCCCACTTGGCTGCTTTTAAACCTTCCACTAAGCACAACACACAAATAATAAAACCAGCAACATCACTAGAAGAATCTCAGTGCCCCTGTGGGCCAATTTCCTCCTGGTTTGTTTCCTTTGCACAGTCTGGTTAGGGTAATCAAACAATCTGGGGCTTGCTAATGACCCAGCCTAATCTCTCCTACCAATGCTGCAGGCGGAATGTTCTCCTGAATCTCCTCAGCTTCTTGGCTTTATCCTCCACCTTCTGGGCTGGATTCAAAGCCAGTGGCAGGGGCAGCAGAACATCAGTTTGAGATTCTGGACACCTTATTTATGTATCTTCCTGGGTTTGATTCTGTGTATTCACCCCAAAGAGCACAGAGATACAGAGACCTTAGGAAAGGTATCAGACTGCTTGTCCCATTAACATGTTAAGGGAAACAGCAGAGGAAAGGACTATGTTGGTAAGAAGACAAAAAATATTGGCATGTATTTACAGCAGAAAACTCAGCACAGGTATCCAGCTTTGCAGCAATATTAAAGCCCTCAGTTCTTCAGCCCTGTGAAATTATCAGGTAGCATTAAAACAAACAAGAAGTCTAAATCTCGCAGCTTCAGAGGAAAGCTCTTAAATATAGCCTAAATGAGCCATCAGGTTCTGTAAAGCTGGGAGCAAAAGACAAAAGAAACCCTAAAGTATCATTAAAAACAAAAATCTCATTATTCTTTCAAGGCTTGACTCATATTTTCAAATTTGGGCCAGGACAAGAGTCATTCTGTCCCTTTGGTGCTCTGCAGCAGGTTTGAAATAGTTTTGCAAACTGCAGCTCCAAAGGATGCCTCATCCCTCTTTATCCCCTGACTTTATGCCTGGGAAAACATAACCAAAAGTCACCTCTCAAACCTGAGATCTCTGACTCCCTGCACCAGCCTTCCTCCCTGCAGCAGCGTCTCTCTCCTCCAAGCACACAGCAATATGCATCGTTTCTGGCACTGCTGTTTTGCGGGTGTCACTCTTCAGGCCTTGACGTAAAAGAGGTGCCTTCTCTGCTGTTTTCTGAGTTGTGTTTCTCCCTATCCAAGGGTGCTCTATGTTTCGGTACCATGGAATAATCAAAGCTCTCATCCCAACAATTACCTTCCCTGCACGGCAGAAAACATCGCTGATCTGCAGCCATCGTTCAAGAGAGCTCTGAATTGGGCATATATCACTCCTGCTGATATTTATGGGATGATATCTTCAACTGCAGACGCTTTGGGAGGGACCAGGAGAGAGTTGTTTTGCCCCCAGATATAGGGCAATTTAATAAAGGTAAGATTATTGCCTCCTCTTTTACATCAAGAAACCTTTTATGTTCCCAGAACGGGCAAATTCTTCCGCTAACAGGTCCTGAAAAAGTCAGTATCCCCAAACACTTTTCATGTGGATACCAAGCAGTGTTAAGTTGCGTTTTGCATTCAGTCCAGGGGAAGTGGCTGCTGAAGGGAACTTTTTGATCAAAGCAGAAATGTCGGCTCTGAAGGTGATAATCACACGTGAAATTCAGAGCCCTGCAAGGCACCAGCCCATCAGATAACATATTCAACATCCAGTGTTGGATGGAAGAGGCAGAGACAGAAAGAAAGTGCAGGAACCAAGTGTTTCTAAGAATATCTGAACAGCAGCAAGTTTAATTCCAGTCTCTCCCACCCCTCCAGGGGATCTGCTGTTTGGGGGGATTTTTTATATTGCTCTCATTTTCTGTGTGTGAATAGCGGTAACGAGGCCAGTGACTGCATGTCCCTGGCTGCAGCAGTAATGTGCGTATTTATCTCCACCGCCTCGCTTGTTCCTCGTGCGCTGAATCAGGCCTTTGTACACAGAGATTATTTCGGTTACAAATGTGGTCATTTGGGGTTTTGCAAAAACTCCCTTGCGCTCTGGGTGAGCTGGTGCTGGTACGTGTGGCAGGTGCAGCCTTGAATTTCCAGCTGCAGAAATAGGTAATGTACTCATTTCCAGGTAACACCAGAATAGGTAACAAGGCTTTCCCCAATCGGAACAGGTCAGGCACTGAGACAAATTCCCTGGAAACAAACTCCTTGAGACAAATGCCCTGGAAACAAGTGGCCAGTTCGCTTGACTTGGTCAAAACCTGCCACCTGCAAACCCCATCCAAGGATGGACAAAGCCCCAAAGGCGTGAAGCTCCAAGCATGAAGCTTCAAAGGCAAGGGATGCACGAGGCTCTTGTTGGTCTACAGTGAGTTTGACAGTACCCATGGATGGGGTCAGAGGGGCCTTTTTCTAAAGCATACAGTTCAAATAATTTCTAGTATGTAAAGAATGGACATGAGAAAATCCTTTGTAATTGTGTCTCTTTATGGGAGCTGGGGAACTAGTCAATGCATTCAAATAAAGGCTAAGATGCTATTTATCTCATCCTACACTGTCTGCACGATCTGAAATGCCTACCAGCCTGCAAATACGAGAAACTGAGAAAACATGCCAAGAGAAGGTAACTGATGTGACCCTTTTTTTAACACCGTTTTCCAGCTTCAGCCCAGATTTCCCACATTCCCAAAACACTATCATCTGAGGCAAGGCCAGGAAATGAATGGAGACTCACCGTGACCAGTAGGTCAGCTCAGCCCCCATACTTCATGCAAGGTGCAACTGGTGGAGGCAATGACCGACAGAGCTGTGTTGGTAACATGGGTATGGGTTTGAGAACTCTCAAGTATCAGACTAATGAAACTGAGCAGCTGTTGGAAGAAAAAGGCATAAGTGCATTTAAAGACGCAGTGAAAACCTATGGCAGAGCAGGACATTAGATCCAGACCTCTTGATCCTTAGCAGCTTTCAACTGGAAGCTCCATCTGGACAACCCCTGAATGAGATTAACCCTGGAAGATGGTCTAAAACCCACTTTCGGCACACGCCTAAAAGAAGCACAAGCTGCTCTACAAAAGCTCTATCCTGCCCTCACCACTGCAGCATCCCAGCATCTCTCAGCAGTGTATTAAACAGCATGATTACCATTTATCATGTGACATTTTTCCTGTAGCTGAAGGGTAAAGTAGTATCTGGCAGAAAATGCCCTTTTGTTAAGTGGTATTTTTATTCTCAATACAGAGCAGCATTGCTTGCACTTCAAACAGTAGACGGTAGAGCTTACAATGGTCCTTAGCTGCTTGAAGCTAAGGGTGTATTGATATTGCTTATAAAGAGGGATCTTGGGAGCAGCCATGAGCACAGCATGTTCCCTGATGTGTCCATCTCCTGGGCACACAAGGGCCTGGCAGACACCCCGCGGAGTGCTGGCACAACGTCCGAGGACAGCCTGGCCAGCAGTGTCTGGCAGCCAAATTTAACCGCGGAACAGCAGAGCTTGCTGCTGGGGAGTGGGTGGACATCCTGAGTGCCACATGCTCCTGATGGTGTCCCCAGCTGTGTCTCTACCCATGCTTGCAGCTGGAACCTGGGTAGCCAGACAGTCTGTGCTTGTTCCACGGGAAGCTTGGAAAAAAAACACCTAAAATATATTGAGTGAGTCTGGTTTTGGACCTAATGCCCAGCCTATGTTTCTGAGCATCATGCTCAGGACTGGGGCTTCACAGGCCAAGCTTCCTAGCCCAGTAGGAGCAGAGGGATTTTTTGGAAAGCCTTTTATTTGTTGCTCACTCAAGGATGACAGCAGGCAACCAGGGAGAAATGTGCTGTGTGTTCAGTGCCCTAAAGCTACTGCTTTGTTCTCAGGAGAAGGGAACAGTGACTGGAGGTTGAAGTTCACCTTCAGGCTATGTTGGTTTGTCCTTCTCTTTTCAAAGGAAGGCTCCTGGGAAGAGCTAATATCCTTTATTAGACCAACAACCCTCTTTTCAGCCTTTCCTTGGACAATGGGACTGACGCTGTGCTACTGTAAAGCGGCCTCACCCAAACCAGACAAGAGGCCTCCCCCCTCTGCCTCTGCCTTCTTTCTAATGTGGCTTCAAGAGCAAAAATGCCTGAACACAGAAGAAAAGGGCAAACAAGATAAACTATATAATCCCACTTCAAAGGCTCTTTCAGCTGAGTTGCACTGGATGGGAAGAGCAGCCCGAATAGATGAATTTTAACTGTTTATGGGGTATGTTGCACCCTGTCTGCGTGCCACGGGCTGGGCAGCCGGGTGGAGGACACAGAGCTGCAGCATGTCCTTACACCCAAAGTCGTCTGTGAAGCAGCCGTGCTCATGGAATTCTTCCTTCTTTCCTTGACTGCATGTTAATGACACAATCTTTAGTCCCCAGCCGAAAGCAGTGTCCTCTCTCTGGCCTATAACCTGTAAGTTGACACAGGTCTAACCACAAAATCATGTGTAACACCAGAGCTGGAGCTTCCTAGAGGATGACCGTCACGCTCACAGGGAAGGGGTAGGCCAGGGCAAGTCAGGGACCGGGGCCTGGATGTGACTCGTGTCTACCATTGGCTTTAGTTTAATTTCCCCGATTCTCAGTTTCTTCTGTCTAGAAAATGGGAATAGTGTTACATTTCACTCTGGGAGATACAAAAGGAGAAAGCTATGTAGGAATTAACTGCTTTTCCAAATGTGATGTTGCTAAAAGCTTTTGAAGAGACATGGGAAAAGATTTATATTTCAGTGTCTGACAAACGTAAGAAAGGATGTGTCTGCTAGAACTGTGCTTCCACCATGCTTTCATTTAAGCTGTAAGAAAAATAAATGATGCCTTCTGAAGAAAAAAAGTAGCTAAAGGAGGAGGTTAGGCGCTATGAGCTTGATGTTCCCAATGAGACTGGTCAAAGATTATCCATCAAAATTATTTTTTTTGTCTACAAGTGGGGCTTTTTATGCCAAAAAAAAGTTCACAAAATGTGAGTTGTACCCACGCAAAGGTTTTTTCTAAAAATGAAAAGCCATTTCTTGGCTGAAAAGTGGTGTTTGGGGGCCAAAAAGCTGTTGAATTTTTAATGAGGAATCAGTATTTTAAATGAATAAACCATAACAAAAAAAGCAAAACCCCACAACAAAAACACCCCAAATCCTCATCAGAGCAAAGGTATGATATAGAAAGAACAGGTAGGGAAAAAAAATCCCCAAACCACACAAATATACGCAAATTCTAGCTAAGTTACTTCCACAAGGAGCTAATTTAGCAGAGAGCAATGACAGAAACCAATCTGGAAAAAAGGCAAGGAATACAGCCTTCAATTCCCTCGCACCTCTCTGCACTAACCCACCTCTGCACTCCCACCTTCTCCTGATGAGAGTGATCAGCCATCTCTGCTGCTTCTGCAAAACTTGCAGGCCATCTACATCAGAAGGATATCCCCCCCCCCGCCNGACAAATGGCGTTCACCTTGCCTTGGCTAGGGCTGGAGTCCAGGTTCTCACCAAGGAAGATGAGCTCTGCAGCGGAGGCGGGGGTCTGGCATTGAGTGTCATGTCATGGTGAGAGGGACTAAGGCCAGGGGCTATTTTGCATCCTCTTTCATTGCTATCTTAAGCAAAGCTGTGCTGAGATATGTCTGATGTGTCACAGCTTTGCCTCTGTGATGCAAAGTCAAAATGGCCTGCAGTAAAATTTGCTGAGCATGATGATGCCAGCTGATCAGGACTGCACTGACAACAACCAGGAACCATGATGCAGAAGGTAAATAACTAACTAATAAATGGCAGCTAAACGGGTATGAGGGAGGCAGTCACGGCTGCTTGCTATTATTTATCACTTGTATTGCAGCACCACCTACATGTCCCGGACACAGAGCACAACTCTGTGGCATCAGGCCCTGAAGAACCACAAAACACAAAGGGTGTTTGGGGTGTGTTGTAGTTCAAGATTAAAACACTTAAATGCAAACATACACGTGTAAGCTAGGAGCTTGGCTGAATTGCTGAACCTGAGCATCATGCCTGTATCATTCTTGACTTCCACCACCCACACAGGTCTCCCCTAGGTCTTAGGTCACGACTGACAGCCTTCTGCAGATCTCTTGATCTCCAATGGCACCATCTGGGCAACTCAATCAAGGCCTAGATTCTCTTTGGCTGTGGTGTTAGCTTAGACATCAGATATGCCTCTTGACTCTTACATGTGGTCAACATATATTTGGGTGTCACCTTTGGGTGCTGAACCCATCTGTTCTGCCCCAACAAGTTTCTAAAAGGCAATACAACAGCAGATACGTGAAAGTTCAATTCTTCTCATCCAGATTTGGGGATGGGGATCATCTGAACAAATGTCAGACAGACACACACAGAGAGGTGTGCATTTCATCTCTTTCTAAAAACAACACCTATATATAGACAGATTGATCGCGTTCTATCGTCCATTGCCTGAATTCAGTGACCACCAGGGAATTCAGGACAACTCGCTTACTTGGAGACATGCTGTAGATATACTAAGTCCCTGAGATAAATCCCATCCCTTGCAAATTTAGACAGAGGGATGGAAAGGATCAAAGCCACAATGGAATCTGACTTGTCAGCTCAGTATGAGCAGCCTTAGCCTTCCTCATTCCTTTCCATTCAGATTTTCTAACTTCCTTGGGGAAGACAAGTTTTTTTTAGAAAGGAACTGGACAAATACATCAACCCAAGAGATCTGAATTGATCCATTAAAAGAAAAGAAAGTCAGTTCAGTCAGTTCTCCATAAAGAAGAAGGGGAAACTTTGAAAGTTAAGTATTAGCCCAATCATGACGTTCTAAGCCTTATCCTGGAGATGCTATTAACTGTAATTCAATTGCTGTAGCGCTGGGTAGCAGCCAATGCTGTAATGGATTTTAAAGACAAAGTAGCTGCTATGTTGTGTAAGCGTTACTGGCGATGCAAATTGTCCTAATGGTATAGCGGTTAACCAGGATGCTGAAAGCCTCCAAGAATGACTTTACCCTCACAGGGAGTTTTAACATTAAAGAAGCTGTTTAGAAGGTAGCAGCACTGGGAAGAAGGTGCCTCGACTGAGGCAGCTTTGAAAGGTCAACAGTAAAGCCAAGGTAGTCATGAGAGAAGGGAGAAGGACAGAGGAAGATTGTTTAACAGCATATTGAGGCAGAGAAGCAAAGATGTCTCTAAGTACACAGAGAATTGTTTGGATAGAGTTCTTCCAGCTCACCAGTATTCCCATTCAGGAAAAGAAGTAGCATAACCATCTTCCATGGTCAACCTGCCTCTGGTGTGTCAGAGAGGGCAGGGGAGCATTGGAAGCACTGCCTCCTCTGAACAGCCCTTAGAATTCAGCTGGGGAGTGGCTCGGAGGCATTGCACAAGAGGGATGCATCTTCAGCCCCGTCCCCAGGTGCTCAAGGCTGGGAGAGGTCAAAGAACACCCTGAAAGTTGAACGCAGTGAGAGATGTGCCAGCATTAGGGAGGAGAAACTTGCAGCCAAGAGTATGGAGAAAGCACTGATCCTGTTCCACTCAAATAAAAATGTATTTGGAGGTGGATAAGGCATTTAGCATTGCTTCATTGCAACCACGCTTCTATTCTTTGGAAAATAAAGCCCTTAAAGGGCAACGATGGAACAAACTGTGCTCCAAGGGCAAGTAATATTAAATGTGAGCCTGATCATGGCTCAAACTAGAAGTCTCTACCCATGCCTGGGAAACATTCCACTTTAGCTAATGAGCTGTTTGCAAGGCACCAGAAACAAAGGCAAACAAATGTAAATAATGGCCTCAAACTACAGCTTGTAGTGAGACATTTTGTATCTGCACTCCCAGACTACGAAGGATAGATCCGCGGTTATAAGCAGACCACTATAAACTTAAAGCATTAGTCCCAAAGTTTTCTCTTCTCTTCATACAGCTTGCCAGTTTAAAGCTTTTTTACAGCTTCTGCTTGATCTGTGCTTCAGCTATGCTCTCTCTGAGTTTCTTCATTACTTAGGATTACTTATTAAATTCTTTGTGCGAGCAAAATTCCAACTGGAACTGTACTGTGATTCCCTGACTGCAGGGTATTGTGCTTGGTTATAAACTGTAAAAGGAGGCATGCTGAATAAAAACGTCTGTGATTCTGAAATTCTACAAATAGAAAGGAGGAACTCTGGGCAGAGCAGACCTATGAGATGTGATGATTTCTTCCTCAAGGTTTTTCCAATAGCTCCATGAATAGAGCATAAGATTAGGACATGAAAGCCCTAAAGAAATCACTGTTCTGTCCTGGGAAGGATAGGAACTTGAACTAAACTCTGTCATTGCAGGTGAAAGATAAAGCATTGAAAAGTTATCTCACTGCCCTGAATCACTAGACAGGTGCTTCTCTAAGCAAAAATCCATCTGTTAAATATGAGACTCCAAGGCCAGTGGTCTCAAATCTGGTATCATATGCTCCCATTATAGCCATGATGACACTGATTCAAAACCTCTTCCCAGATTCCCTACAACTGATTTTATTGCCAATTTGACCATGACCAAAGAACATATTTTTTAACTGAGTGTATACTGCCTATAGTGCTATTCCCTCCATATAGTCCAGAGGAGTTGACTTCTCCCTGCTTTCTCTGGCACAAGGTAGGTAGGATCTGATCTGACCTGGTGAAGTCCCCTATCACGAACCACAGGAGCACAAGAAGGTCAACAATGATTAGAACTGTCAGAGGACAGGTGATACTTCTGCAAGGAGCAGTCCCTGGAGCCCAAGCAGAGAGGACAGGGCAGATACTGCAATGGGCAGATAGGTCACCTAAGTCCATGCGTTGTTGACAGGGATCATAGGATTGGGGCAGACCTCATCACCTCTGTTTTTCACAGTCCCTGGGCTTTGATTAGAAACTGTTATAAAGCAGATGGAAAATTGCAGGAATGTCCGTTGGAGTCAATCTTCTTGAAATGGCTTAGGCTCTTCAAATGACATCTATTTGCACAGGATTGGTCTAAATGTTCAGTGTGAGGGGAAACAGGATTCGCTCCACTAACACTGGTGCTTGGGCCTGTTGCGGGGCTGGGGGGGCAGGGGGGGGATGTGATGAAAATCAATAATCCCCCCTGGACTCCAAAATCTCCAAACTAACTGAGCATCTCACCTCTCCAAAGGACATTCACCGTGTTCTGTAATGGTGGCTTTCCTCCCACAATGTAATGGAGAGATGCCTGAGGTAAACCAGGTGCCACCAGACATGAGAGGAATCAGCATGGGAGGCTCCCGCGGGTTCTGAAGTGACCAGGGAAGTCTTATTTTCTTTGAGAGGTTAGAAGAGATAAATATCTATATATTAACATAGATGGATATAAATAACAAACGAAGCATGCAAAAATAGGAATTTGTTAGTCACAAAGCAGAAAGGAATACACATTTCATTGAAACAGTTGCAATTTTTCTGCCTTCTGTTTTTTTTTTTTCATTTGATTATCTCTGCTGCTTAGCCCTTTCCTTGGGAGTCGGAGAATGACTGGGCTTGAAGGCTGAACTCCTGTTCATCTTAGCAGGAGCACTGCATCCACCCAGACTGAGCAAGAGGCTGGAAACTGGTCTTGTCCCTACTTGACCTGTTGTGTAAGCACAGGACGTAAACCCACAGATCTCTTTTTGGTATTCTTAATTACCCCAAAGGATTCCAGATTAGAAAGAAAGGGGTTTGTTTATTTCACCCTGCTCCTTCCCGTAGTATTTATCAATTAGTTTGCTCTTTAAAGTGCTTTGGCCCAAAGTCAGGCGCAGAAGACACAAAGTAGAAGAACAAGCTGCAAGTTTAGTGGTGGCTAAGGCATCACTTGAGGGAGACCTTCACTGCAAACAGCTAAACTGAGGGATGTGAAATTCTTCCTCAACTTTCATGTTTGTAATCTAAAATTATGTTGCTGAAGAGAGTCTGATTTATGTGTCTAGAAGGGAACATGATTATTATTTTCCAGCGCCTTTCAGAAGCACCTGAGATGAAGCAAGGACCAAACAACACTGCTACATCAGAAGAATTAAATTGTCTCTTTATTTTAAAGCGTCACAGTAAAATTAGCAGGCTTTGAAATTTCACTGCTGCAGAGATTGGATTCTTTCTTTAAATCTCCCCAAAGATAATCTGGATAATACATTTTTTAAGGATACAAAGTCATCTAGTTTCATTTCCTACTCACTGGGGGGAAAAATATGTTTTTAAATGGAAAATTATCCATTTTGAATGGAATCTGGATATAAAGGCCAGTTAAGCCCCTTCAGAAATAATCAAACCCATATTATTGTCAACTCCTTTAAAGAGACACATTCCTACAATAATTTCTGAGTGATATTCTTATTCCCTTTCTTGTTACAAAGCCTTTCTTTCTATTGCTAAAAACCCTGAGTTTTGTGAGTTATGATGGTTCTTTGCTGGGTGTTTTATGAGATAAATGCATAGTCCTGTGCACGCGGCAATATTTTAGTTGAATCATTTCTATACAGGCGGCACAGTCAGCATTGTGTAATGTCTTTCAAATCAACCTCACACTGATGAAGCTGTCATAAATCACAGTTTGGGTTATTACCCTGGTTCCATTTATAAGGTAGTCCAACCACTCCACATGACATAGAGCCTACAAAACAACCTTAGCTCTTCCTCTCTGCTTTCCAAGGCACCCCCCTTCCCATAGCAGTACACAACAGAGAGAACTGGAGACATCTGAGCTCCCTGTGGATTTGGGATGCTTGGGGAACAAGGCTAAGAGAAGGAGAGAAGGCCAATTCTCCTACGAGGAGAGAACTAAAGCCGGGGTAGGTCTCTGTGCAGTGGCTGGTAATGGATGCAGAAATCCAGACCTGACCCAGAAAACTCAGCTGCTCGACAGACTAGTAATAACTTCCAAGACAGGAAGGCAGAGTCCTCCAAAAACCTCCTCGCCTTTCCCCGTCCTCCTTAAAGCTCCCTCCTCCTACAATGCCAGCAAGGCTCAGCAGATGCTCAGGGCTAAGGAGCATGGGGGAAGTCCCACCCATTAGTATCTGAGCTCTGACTGAGCAGGATAGTAAAAAATGAGTGTCCAGATGACAAAACGATTGATTCCGAGTGCCCCTAATATCTCTTAAAGGCCTAGTTCCTCACATCGTCGTCTCCCACACAGAAATAACAGCTGTCAATCAGCATTAACACAATACCTACTGTCAAGAAAAAACAGTCTAGTAAATGAATAAGTTACCCATCTCCGAGGTGCTCTGAGCTGTCATACAGAAGGACAGGTCTTTGATGTGACAGCAGCACTACTATTGCTAGGCAAAGCTAAACCCAGTAATTCTGACTGGGACATGCCCTGGGAGTGGTGGTTCAGCTGCTGCTATTGCAATCACTTTGAGACTTCATCAGGAAGAACGAGCTGCTTCGTTTTGCTCTCCTCACCCCCCTTGTCAGAGACAGAGAGAAGGTTCCCTTTTTCCCTGGAGGAACCGTCTCTAAGGTACCTGTCTCATCTTACTGGAGCAGCCTGTCTCACAAAATTCCTGCTGTTTGCAACCACTCTTTCCCATAGAAGGGATTCTCATCTGTATTTTTCTAAAGTGCAGGGTAACTCTCAGACCCCCAAATCTGCCTGACATATTTGTTTTCCCATAGCTGTCTCCTTAAACATCTGCAGGCCTCTAGCAGCAGTTTCCAGGGATTCTCATCAGAGAATGTCAGACCTCCTTGTTTTACAGGTTTCTGCTAAATAAAAAGCCATCAGGTAGCAACTAATGTGTCAGTGATGATGCCCTCAATCTATTAATATAAAATTCAGATCAGAGTCTGATGCAATGCCTTTTGCTTTTGATAGGGAGCGGGTGTTATGTTAAGTGGAGGTAAGTTCACTTGTTCTACTCTTCATCTTGGACAAAAGGAGGAGTCATCCACCTAAGGGTAGATGTCTCCAGTGGAGGCATCTCCACTGGAGCCACCCTCATTAGAAGTGCTACAGAGTCATTGGAGATCTAGCCAACACAGTCAGCTGTACCTACAAAAGCAAAGTCAGATAACCCTTTGCGCCGTGCTCTCTCTGAGGAACTCAAGCCCTTAAAACTCCAAGGTTAGTTCTTCAGCTTCACAGATTTGTGACTTTCGTTCCCCGTTTCCCCCTATTGTTTTTCACTCAGTCTGAGCCATGCTTTTCATTCTACCGAAAGTGTAAAATTCCTCAAATTTCTTCACTGCAGTTTCTCTATTAATTCTCCTGCTTGAGACAGCAGAAACCTATTGCAAACAGAAAGTGCTTCAAAATGATGTGGTGTCAGAAAAAAAGCTTCCCCCTACCATCTTGCTTCCCAAGAGAGCCTAAGTAGAGCAGGTCTTTGAAGGATGCGGAAGGGATCTCATCCTCTACGTAGTCAATGCATGGTTGAGGGAAGGCAGACTCAATTAGGAAACCACACCAGCTCCTAGGACCATCAGTCCCAGCTGCGGTGGTGTGTGCTGGGGCAGCACCCTGCCATGCCCTTACACCATACTGAGACACAACTGACCTTCTACCACTCCACTGAGTTATATTGACTGCCACCTCACATGGGATTATGCTGGGCCAAGGAATGGGAAGAAAGAAGGCAATTTTACTCCGCTTCCTCAATTGACCCAATTACAGCCTGATCCAGATGCCTTTATTCTGTGTTAAATATACCCTGCGGCACTGCTGAGATGAGAGCAATGCCTTCCCCAGGGCATGCACCACCTGAACTGGGAAAGAGCCCAGATGGTTTCTAAACAGTGGCCATTACATTGGCTTGATTACCTACAGATAAACTCTCTTCAGTCCCTGGCCTCTGAGCTGAAAGAAAAGTCAGAGATGACCTTTAAAAGCTGAGCTGAGATTACGGTAATTGGGCAATAATATGAAACAGCAAATACGAGTCAAAATGATCCCTTTGACTTCAGAGAGAAGCACAGCTAATGCATTTGGGAGTGTTCTCATTATTTCCACTTGGCATCAAGATTTTAACTACATCTGCTCAACACGTTAGGCTGTTAAGTGGATCACTCTTTCATACAAGGGAGTAACATCACCTGTGAACAAGAGCAAATCAGTGTGATTGAGGCAACCAGATGTCTGGAGTTCTGTGATTAGAGCTGCATAAATAACTGATGTTTCAGGTCACTGACCAAAACCCCCAAAATGGGAAAAAATATTCTTTTTTCTTCCTTTCTGTTTTCCTGGTATAAGCTCTTCAGCAAAATTTCTTTCAGGTCAAATGAAATATCCTGTATTGTCTGCAATGAATTATTTCATTTGGCTTTCAAATTGGCAGCTTCATTGCTTGCTTTTTGTTTTCTCATGCATGAATGAGAGGACCTTGCACACCGCCCACTCAAAATATTGTTTAGAAAAGGCTGAAATGGGAAGTTTCAACTCTTAAGTTTCTCATTCACTGAAATAGTCAAATGAATTCAACACAAATGTGCAAATGCATTTAATCATCCCAATTCCTGAACCAAACAAAACACTTGAGCTATGCATTTCTCTCTGTTCCTTGCCTTCATTTTTGTCTGATCTCTGTTAAATTTCCAAATTATTTATATTTCTAGATGAAGGGTTTCACCTCAGGATATATTGCCATGCTTAATATCCTGAAGGAGTGATTCAAACCAGACAAACACCAGGTCCCCATCACATGATGCCTGGAATCCAGACATCTTTGCTTCATCTCTGCTTGTCCTGCAGCTTAACCTGACCCAAAGAGCCTCAGCATTAAGATCCTCCAACACTAACCCACCTACCCCTTGCCACTGGCAGGCATCTGGAACACATCAGCTACCAACTCTTAAAGCATTTCTTCAACTCCAAATCTTGCTAGAGCCTCTTCCGTGCAGAGACACGATGGCACCAGCAGTAACATTTTCAGGTCCAGTCTCAGTGAGGAGCATTCGGAGTTGCGACACCTACATGTGCACAGTACTTCTATGTGTTTGCTTCAAATATTGATAGGCTTCACTCATGCTCGATCCTATTTATTGTTGCCCTCTGAAAGTAGATGGACCCTTTGTTTCATTTCTTGTCCACCAAACCATTTAGAGGGAGAATTTTGAACGAGTGCCTGCAATGCCAAATGAGTGTAGCTTTTTAAGGACAATGCAGTCATTACTGAGGCCATTTCTCTTCATCTCTTAAGGGTAATCCATATTCAATCAAGATTTATGACCTTGTATGTGCAAATGCATAATCTAATCATCATACACTTTTAGTCTCCGTGAATGCATCTCTTTGATTCTGAGCAGACAGACAGGTAACCGAAAGTGTTGCAAAGTTTTGCCTTGTAGGACCGAAACGATATTATTCCAGTCAAGGACCACTGTGTTTTATTACCATAAAGGCCCCTGGTTCATTGGGTGACCTTAAACAAATCGTTTAACTTCTTATGTGTTTGTGAACCCAGCTGGAAAACTTCACACAAAACTATCCAGCAGGCAACTTACAGCACGCCACATGCAGTGCTTGCATTTGAGCTTTCCTCGGGGAAATAAAGCACAAATGAAAATTGCAAACCATCATCAACCCATAATAAATGTTTAATACACATGCTGGAGTCAAGAGAAAAGACTGAAATTTAAACATGAAGCAAGCCAGACTATCAGTTACTTTTAAAAATGTGGTTGGTTTTTTTTTTCTGTAATTTAGCCCCGCTTAACTCTTCTTGAATCTCGGTTTCTGCACGCCCGCTTGGTACTTTTTATATTATGACCATATGTGTTGGATGAACTAATTGATGAGCTGACAGCAAGCTGCACCGTGTTCCCCATCTTAATGATTTTACCCTGATATATCTGTCACCTTGAGGCTTAACCAAAACAACCTAGTCCTTCCTTTACCAAAACAGGAGAGAAGGAAGCACACCTCAGCACGCTCGCCGACCTGCCCCCAGCCCTGGCACTGCTGTGGTGGCACCCAGCAGGCTGGGTAGAGAAGCAGGGTACATCAGCTTTGTTTGGCTTCATGTTTTGGTTGGCTCCATGGATCACCTCAGCCTGGAATATACAACATGGACATAAGCATAGGATGGCAGATGTTCCCAAAGTGCTACTGCTTTGAAGAGACATCAGGATACCCAGTCCTGTCTGATTACATTTAATGTTTAGCATTTCATTATATGGCAGAACTAAAGACAGCACTAGAGTAGGCAGCAGAATCGATTTCACAGGGAGAGGCAAGAGCAAAGGAGCACCCAAGGATGGGTAAGTATCATATGATAGTACTGAAATGCCAACAAGTTGGAAGTTAGCCCAGTAGTGGACATCTGGCATTCCCCCTCAACGCCTTAAGCGGGGACTTGAGGCATGTGTTAGTTCCATGCTGGTGTCTGGCCCAGGAGATTCGCAGTCAAGCTACAGCTCAGTGCAAGTTTGGGAGGCAAAAAAATAAAAAGACGTAGAAGAAGAAAAAAGCTTTTATGATCAGAGATGAAGTTAAATACCAGAAATAGTCTGAAAATACATGTTAAAGGATGTCAAGCTGGGGAAAGTGCTTGCAAGGTAATGAAAGAATAAGTACAAAATGCAAACTAATAATGAGACATTTTCCCCAGAACCCGCCCTGATGAAGAGCTGGTGAAGTATACTTTGTACTTTGTCTTCCTGGGACAAACCCGGAATCAGATTTTGGGTTCAGGGCAGATCAAGAGGTAACGCAGAGAAGAATTCATCAGGGAGCTCAGCTCCCAGGGAGGTAGATTATCTGCTGAAGAGGCAATGGAAGAGAAATCAGAGAACAAAAGGTGACGCAGCTTGCTGAAAATCAGGGACAAAATGATGAATAAAAAAACATTAGCAAAATACATGCTATTCTTATTATGTGCCAGGCAGGAGGGAAGCCAGTAACCTAGGAGTCACTTTTAATTTAGCACAAGATACTAAATTGTGCTAAAAATGCATCAGAATTCTTTGATTTTTCATGGCAGATCCAGAAGCCTTGTGCAAAAAATAAGAAAGCAAGCCTAATCTGAAGTGAATAGCTAACGGCCGGTAAATGTTGGGCCTTATTCAAACAAAAAATTCTTTTAGATGTGAGATGCTTGCTTCAAACACATGTGGGGTTCTTCCCTCATTATTACTTACAGGAGTCAGTGGATTTGAGCTGGTTATTTGAAGGAAAGGGATTGGAAATGTACCCAAAGCAGTGCTCATCTCAGAGCTGAGAGTCCAGGGAAACACATCACCCAACCGTCATGAGTGCAGAAGCAAGTGTGAACACTAACCTGGCAAGTCTTGCTTAGTTCAGACTGAATCTTTTTTTTTTTTTAATTAAACATTGGAGTTTTGGTGACTTGTGTGTAAAATACCTCCTCTTCCTATAAGAAAAACTTTCTACATAAGTCATAAAAGGGCACACACAGATAAGCGTGGAGTTTTTTCAGAGGAATATTAACAACAATCATTGTGCGGTAGTTTGAACAGAACATTTGGGAATTCTTATGAAACGTTTAGGAGGATTTAAGGATATGTCACTCTTTCTACATGCAGTCCATCATTTCCTGCTCAGTTCTGCGGTACATATTCCCAAAATAAGCACTGCTGAAACACAGGCAGCGGGAAGGTTATTGTCTTCACTGGCAAGCTGATAAACGAAGAGGCGAGGTTGTGAAACTGCGCATGGATAAAACAGTATTTAAGGCAGCATGAAGACAGTGGTGAAATTGCTTCCTGCAAAGCAGCAACATGATATAAAACAGGACACGAGCATGTGAGAAAGCATTCGAAGAATGGGAAATCAAGTTTCCAGCCCCTACCAGTAGCAGGAAATCTGACTAACATGGATCAAGTGGAAATACTGATTTGCAGCATGCCAATGTTCACCAATAACATTTCTGTGCTACACGGGCTATAAGCTAACTATCTCCATTTTTCTCCTAGGAGATAAGCATGCTATCACATCTCTCCCTACAACTAACATCCGCTCTGCTGCATACGTACCACCTACCTTTTCTTTCAGAGATGAACTAACTGATATATCTCTAATTAAACTCTGAGCAATCATCCTCAACTTGTATTTAGCTTTTAAATCTGGTGCTTCTATTCCAGACCTGAATAATGGCAAGTGTGCCTGAAAGCTTCTCTGCTTTTTCCAACTGTACTTGATCTAATAAAAGATAATACTTCTACCTAAAAGCCTGGTCTCACTGTAGAAAATTGAACCCTTCAGAAAAATCATTGTAGTTGTCCCTGCGGTTTTAGTTAGCATGCTTGTACCTATTCAAATCCATATGGCAATGGGACAGTAGCTGTATGGCCAACAAAGACAGAAACGGGGGGACCAACGTTTCAATGTCTGACGTTTACGGAGTTCACAGGCTTTGTTCCTCCAGCGGATTTTATCAAAGTCATCAGACCTCAAGGACGACCTCAGATCCAAGATCAGCTCAGTTTAGACAAAGCTGATCTGTTCTGGGCCACGCAGGTACTCTGAGGTACTGCTGCTTCCCACTGTCCAATGATGCACTAACCTCTGCCCCATTTGGCTCAGTAAATCCCAGGGATAGATGCCCGAAAGCTGGTCAGAGCTGCTTGGTTTTCTGACCTTGTCCAGGGTGAAGCAGTCTAGCAACTGCTCTAAGCTGAAGCTGACAGGAGTATTCAAGGGGCCCATATATCAGATGGCTAATTTAGAAGCTTCTGTGCAACAGTACGCATCCCTCTCTGCCATAGACCGCCTGAGAAGGGGCATTCGTAAGCAGTTCGTGAGCAGGTCAGAGCCAGCAGAATGGCAGGTACTACCCTCATGCCTGGTGCTGTCTGAACTGCAGCCAAAGGGGTACAGATCTGAAATGGAGAACTGACCACAGAAACAGCAACTGGGGAAATAATCAAAGTCAGGGAAGTCTTGGGAGAAAGCTCTCAGCAAGGTGAGACAGAGGACTTCAAACTGTCCCATTGTTCCTGGGGGGCTTTTCTTCCCAACTATGGGGAAATGTCCCTGTGACAAAGGCAAAGCCCAGTCTTGGTGCTGCAGAAGGGAGTAGAAGAGTGGAAACAGGCTGGGAAGATCTGATTTAGGAAGCTCATACCGCTGTTCTCTCCCTCATGTTGCACTTCAGTACACTGCTCTCAGTACACTGCACCCCCTTGGTGTCCAGAATCACTCTGGCGAACACAGGCCGCTCTAAAGACAAGGAGCCCCCAGAAGACCAGAAATCTGCTTGCCTTGATGACGTTATCATTAAGTCTGCCACATGGTGAACTAGCCCCTACTCACCCTGAGCACGGCCAGCATTCAACTGCATCCACCCTTGACACCCTGTCGTAATTACTATGATGGATTCCATGCCTGGGCAATGCCACAATGGAATGCGTTTGGTAAATTAACGTGCTTCTGATCAGGGCTGCATCTCACTAGGCTGTTGGCCAAAGGGCTTTCTCTGCTGCCTCCTCTGTAGGAATGGCAGGAAAGACAGTCCTTGCACCAACTGCTGCAAGATCGCTTCGCAAGGCTTGTTCTCCAGAGCTCCAAGCCCAACGTGGAGCAATACAGTTCCTGCATTTTCTCTGTTAGACTAACACACAGTGTAATTGCTCTCCCAGTGAAGTTATTTTCCTTCCAATTATACTCCGCAAAGTTTCTCCCGTTAAGTCTTTCTTGTCTCACTTCAATCAGTGACTCCTCCACCCCTCTGTACTCAGTATATCACCCTTTGAATATAAGGGATGCCCTGTGAAACATAATGAGACTGTTATTCCCACGCACTCCATAGCAGGGCTATCAGTTTCATTCAAACTCTATTAGCCACTTACAATTGCTCTCAGAAGATTTTCTGTAATGAATTCACCCACCTATTGAGAAAGATTCTACAGAACTCAATTTCCTTCCGCATACCTTCCTGTCAGCCTATGAATTCCTCTCCCTGCCCGTTTCTGTGTTGCCTCATTCATTTCCACAGGAGGGCAATTGGGAAACCTGCAGCCAAACTCCCGCTAAGCACAAGGACTAAAGGATTCTCAGCCTTCTCTGGTGCTCAGCTCACTAAAGAAGGATTCCCATTGACTACGGCAAGCCCTGGATCTCTGCTGCCGAGTGCCTGCTCAGTACTGTCCCACGCACTTGGCACTCAGCACCCTGCACTTACAGCTCCCCGCACAGCGCCGGTGGACAGTGACTCCTCCAGAGAGCCGTCTGAGCGCTGCCGGGGCACGCGGGAGCTGGCAGGCACAGAAGAGGAGTTTGCTGTCCGGGGTTAATCATTCCTTGTTCTCTCTGCCGTGCGTCTCAACACAGCCTAGTGTGGGGGCTGCTTCTCTGATTCACCTCATCAGGAGCCACGGTAGGGCCACTGCTCTCTCCAGCTGGCTCCCCAGAGCCGGCATCAGATAGAAATAACTAACGGCCATTTATCGCAGCGAGTCACCTTCAAACCAGTGAGCTGAAGAAAAGCCCTCCCCGACCAATATCTTTGCCTTGAGCCTTCCAGGCTCTGCTGATTGTATTAATTTCCTTTAAAAATACAATAATGTCACCTGACATCTTTTAGGGCAAACAGTGGGAAACAATTTGAAGTTTCACTCCTAATGAGAAGCAAATTGCTGTCTCCAGCCTGTGTTCTGGACTAATGATACAATCACATCAGGCACGATTCATAATTCGGGGGAGGAACAGACAGACAGCTAGAGAAAGAGCCACTGAGAAGCCAAGCGTGGTGAACTGTACATCACTGCACCCATTACAGGGTGAAACTGGAGTTAGTGAGTGTAAATCACAACGTCAGCTTTTCCTGACAGGTGCGGAATGCAATTATCCCTTCACTAAACCGATACAATTTATTCAGCGTGGGTTTACCTCCCTTTTTTCAATTTAAAACTAATTTGTTGAACGGATTTGATTACAGGCACAAAGATTTGGGCAGAGCTGTTGAGAAACAGCTGCTCCTGGTGAATACTTCCTTCCACACAAGAGGGGAAATTGGGCTCCCGTAACACCAGGCCCCTCCGTCGCTCCCAGGCCCAGCAATGTTTGACAGGCGGGGAAGCAGGGGCAGACAGAAAGCCAATCCTAACCCTTTATAATCCCGTACTAATGAGCATTGGTTCTCGTCAACCCTCAGCTCCCGATGCTTCTTTCAGGAGAAGTAGGTAGCCCTGTCTCCTTTCATAAGAGCGGGACATTCAGGCATGCAGCAGGGGAAGGGCTTGCCTGCGGCCAGACAGGGTCAGGGAGGGATTAGGAACAGAAGCCAGGTCTCCTGAATTTAGCTACTGGAAATTGCTTCCTTGTTACTAACATTTCTGGTTAATTGTATGGTGCCACCTAAGAGGGAGAGGGGGTTCATTCCAGACACCTGCAGCAGTTTATGTATCAAAGCATGAGATTTGCTTGTCTTTAGTTCAGCTACCAATTCTAATAATGAGAAAATCCAAAGGCTATATTTAACACACTGCTTCTGGTGAAACTTGCCACGGCTTCTTCCTTCTTGCTGCATTCTTTTGTTCACTGTTCTTTTGCTCAGCATTGCTCAAAAAATATTCTTTGTATTTGGTCTCTTTGTTTCCACGATGCCTCTGTTCTCTGCCTGCCCTCACCCTGCTCCTGTTCTGGCCGAAGCAGATATACTTCAGGTATAGTGTATCTTCCTTTGGAGGGCTCACCTTCTGGTTCATATTGCCCTGGCCCAACAAGTGACCGTGAATAAGCACAGAGATGCTACAGTGTGCACTCAGCCTGCAGGATCTTAGGGTTACATGAAGTTGAATTCCACCATGATCACTCTGAAATAAATGTACCCGGTGAAAAATGGTGTGCTTGGAGTGAGAGGATGCCTAATTAACTAAGGAAAAGCAGTTTGTTTAATGTGCAAGGAAAATTCAGAACCACCTGAATTTTAGGAATATTCCAAGCGAACATTTCATGAGAAATTTTCCATGTTGGGAGGTGCTGAAAGAGTAGAAGCTGCTAGCTGTGAGGTGAGGATCATCCTTCTTTTGCACAGTCACGCCCCCACGGAGCAGCAGACCTGTTCTCTTGGAAGCTGAGATCTCAGGAGAGAAAGGCATTTTGAGCCCATCTAGTTCCTCTTTACGAAGACAATTATTTTATGATTGCTTCCAGATGTTTCTTGCCGTATCACTATTGCCAGCAATGAAGCTTTGGACATACCCCATGCAAAAACATTACACGCCTCCAGTGCCACTTTACTGTTTGGGTACCTTACACAGACACATCCATCTGTACTCCAAACCAGCCCCGTAAGCGAACACTGAGGGCACGGGCTGCAGAAGAGCATGCAGGAGAGGGTGGAAGGAAAGGAAGACCAGCTGCACTGCCAACATCCACACCGTTCATGCTGAAACCACGCTGGCCTTGGAGCTGCTCTCTTCCTGCCAAAAGCAGCATCAGAAAAAAAGGCGGTTTGGTAGCAGATACGAGTGCATCACCTCCTAGAAACAAAAGCCCTGATCTTAGGGCCTGTGGGCACTGTGAAAATGAGAAAGAATTCCCTTAAAATTAGACCACTGGTTGTTCTGAGATACGGGGAATGGCTCCTCTCCAACAGCTCACAGTTCTCTGTTTTCCCTATTCTAGCTTATTTATTTTGCTTCAGCCACAGCCGCTGAGTAAACCACTAAACCAACCAGAGCTGAACAACCAATTAAAAATGGCAGCTCCAGGCCACAAGCAGCTTTTCAATTATTCGTTTGTTTACACCCCTCCTCTCCGACCCTCTGGTATTGCTTTATAATGGATAATTTGTTGAAAACAACCTCCCAGACTTCAAATCCTTAACAGCAAGTCGGCTGGAAAAGCAGAATTTCCCACAGCAGCTGGTGCATCTATGGCTGCTGTGAGCCCTGTGCTGGCAAAGAGGACTTGGGGACTCTCTTGTAAAACTCAAGGACCTGGGAAGAAGGTGGGGGTCACTTCTTGAGGGAAATATTTGCTTTTTCTCTGTTTAATGAGTGTTGTTGCAACCAATATCCCTGCTTCATCCTCTGGGTAAACTGGGACCATTTACGTAGGATGTCTACCATACTATCTTGGTTGCCATACAGCCCACGATGGGTACCCATCTAAAGCATGATGCCCTCAGCGTGCAGAAGATGGCTGCCTCATAGTCTGTCACCAGAAGAAGGCTTCTCCGTTCCCACATTTGGACCAAGCCAATAGCTTTCAGTCTTATCTTATCAGTAAGGCAAAAAAGTTAAGGGTCCACCTCTCAGTGGTGGATATTGGACAAACTTCCAGCATCTGCAGCCCGAGAAAATCTCAGAGCTCCCCCAAGCCACGGCTTTGGAGAAGATGTGGCTTACGAGCCATGAAGCCCCAAGCAAAGTCTGTGGATATCACATCAGTGATGAGCTATCCCAAATTATGGCAGCTCCTCAAAAATCGCACCAGAGAGCCAGAGCCAGGACCCAACAAGAGGTCAGAGGGAAACCACGTGCCAACGACAATGCACCTTCAGTTACACCAGGGGCAAATGCTTGTGGGGCTGTGCTGTGACCCAAGGCTGGGAACAGACCTAACTTTCAACCAAAGAGAAACAACCGTGCAACCATGGCTTTAGAGCCATAGAAAGTCCAGGAATTTGCACAGCTGCAAATTCACTGACTGCCCAGAGCCCAGTATGATCAGTCACACAGGGAATTAGAGGAAGAAACTGTCTAACTCTGAAATACAATTTAAATAACTATCAGCTTAAATGTTACCCTGTTGAGGGCTCACTGGCAGCAAAATGTGATTGCACATTCTGGGTACTACGATCAATTGGCCAACACTTCCATTTTTAAATCATTTGTTCTGTAGGCTAATTTAGAGCCAACATTTTTATGAACCAGTGGTTGGCTGGGAAGCTCTCCTCTGAGCAAAGCTGGGACTCCAAACTCAGCTCTGTGACAGTTCACATGTCATGAAAGCTCCTTTTATCCCTTTTTTCTTTTGACGCTATACCTGTCTGTTCAAATAAGAAGTTTGAACTGATGCTATCTGAAGTGATTGGTGATCCTTAGACTTAAGCTCCTTTTCATAATATCTCAAGATTCCTCTACTGATTTGGAGTTGTAACAAGCTAATTATTGCCAGGGACTTTGGCAGGAATGTCCAGTTCAGATTTCAGGAGCTTTTGTGATTCCATTAATGGCTTTCTTTTATGGGACATTAACTAATTTGGAACATAGCACAAGGAAGAAAAAAAAAAAAAGCAGCATCATTTCAACTTTGCATCATAAGCTAATTTGATCATTATTTCTTTTTAAAGTTATAGCCCAAGCACTTTAGAAATTACTCATGAAATACCATTTCTCACTTCTATTTCTAAATTCTCTGCTGACGTAACCCCATTGACTTGAAAGCACTTTACACTAACAGTGAATTTGGCCATGCGATGGACTGAAGAAAAAACCCCATATCCCACTATGGACATTTTGCTCTATTATGTGATGCCTGGGATCATGCCCCTTGCGTATAGCATGCCTTTGGTGCTGCAAAACCCTGACTGAGAAGATTTTCCCAGAATTAATTTCCGAATTGTGTTCCCAGATGTCATAAGCAAGCTATAGAAAACGGTGTAGAACAAACCAAGATAGCAGGGTGAAAACATGATTATACTCACACTTAAGATATAGTTTTCAATGACTAAACATCAAAATGAAAGGATGCATTGACTGTTTCCATGTAGGTCTGTGCTGGGCACCATATTTAGTATTTCTCAAATAACCAGGGGACAGCAGAGAAGAGGCTTGTGAAACTGATAGCAAGTTGACAAATGAAAGGAGATGGTTCTTCATACAACAGGTAACATAGCTCTGACGCTTTTTGCCAGAGGTGCAGACACAAATCACAGCAGGCTCAGGAGATACTCAAGCAGCCGGAGGCTGGGAAGGCACCTATGGAAAGTTTCAAATATGCTTTTCCTGTTCTCACACCTCCCCAGTGCATGGCCACCTTTAGAGGCAGAATAATGGGCTGGAGTGACCCTCAATCTGAAGCAGAAGAGCATTTCTGATATTTTCAGGGGAATATATGCACTCTAGGAGGATGGTTTTGAAAAACTGGAAAAATAAACTTAAAAAAATCAGCATGACATTCAATAAGAAGTTGTCCTAGGTATTACTTATGCTTACACTGGAGCGCCAACTGCATAAATATGTGCCAGATAAAACTTGTCAGGCTGAAGTTCTGCACAGAAGAATCTGAATGGTTTAGTGCATCCTTAGGGGAACATAAATGTGGAATGCAATGCTGTTGTACCAAAGGCAATAACCCTCCTGGGAGGCACCAACAGCAGAACAAGGCAGAGAAATCTGTCTGTCCTGCTGCTGCAGCAGCACCTGCTAGGTGTGAGCGAGAGTCCCAGGTGTGGTGTGCTGGGCTCTGCCCTCATGAAAGCTGTGGACTGGCTGGAGGATCCAGAAGAGAATTGCATAATTATCAGGACCCTATGAACCAGCCTACAATAAAAAATGGAATGAGATTCTTTAACATAATAAAAAGAGAAGGGCAGAGATAATAACAGTCTGCAAATATATAGGGAGCTGCTGCAGAGAGGACAGGAACAAGCTGTACTATGTGGCCAGTGAATGGGACAAAAAGTTGCAGCTAGAAATATTAGGTTAAATGTCAGGAAAGCATTAAATAACTTTACCAGTAAGCACTGGAGTAGATTGCCTGGGGAGATGCTTAGAGTCTCCATCATCGGAGGCATAAGCATAGACTAGACAAACACATAATGATTCAGCACAGTCAGTCCTGTCTTGAGTAGGAAAAAGAACTACACAACCTCTATGGGTTCCCTGCAAACCTTTGAACATTCACAATTTTCTAAAGCCTCGCGCTGACCCTTTCTCTAAACGCTTTCCACGCACCACAACCCGCCATTTTCATGGGTAGGCATATCTGCATAAAAAGCTTGATACAGTCAACTCACAATTAGTTCCGGTAATGAGGGGGTGGGTTAAAACACCCAAAGCAAAATACTTCTGCTATGCAAAACATATGTAAATTAGGCTGCAGCAACAGATTGAGCACATTCACCTTTGAAAAACTTCTGAAGATATTAACATGGCAAGTAGGAACAGCTTTAAACACCAGTCAGCAGACCAAGAGCTGGAGTAAATTAAACATGCTCCACATCACAGCTGCTTTGAAGCTAAACCATAACCATGAGTGCTGGAGGAAAACAGGGCACAAAGGAACCACCACATGGACACTCCACCTAAGGATGAAGGATATTTTGATCTAGATGCATCCCGCAGAGGACTAGACCCTTAACTGAAGTGTTTAAATGAGGAGCCCTGTTTAGATTTGGTGTCTGAGCTCTGTCCATAGACAGTAGAAAGAGTGAAGTCTTTCCAGAGTGATTTCAGCCTAGACAGAGAGAGCCACCCTCTGTCCCTGGTTGTACAGTGATTTGTTGCTCCTAATTTTTACCAGGCTTCTCACTCAGGTGCTTCAGTTACAGGCATTAAGTTAGGTGGGATGTGTCCACACCTTTGTGACTTCTCCTTGGCTCACAGCCTGGAGTTTTCAAGACTATGACATTATTCTAGCACAGTAAAAAATAATAACTAAACCACCTGTTCGAGGGACCATCTGTCTCAGGGGAGTAGTACAAAATATGATTAATGTAGGACTGGAAAGGACATTCCAGCTGACTGCACCCTGAGAACCATTAACACCATTTTATGAGTCTACCAAAATTCATTTTTACATTACATATATTTCTTAATCTCTGCTGCTTTGGTCGGGTAGCTGTTCCACAGCCTCCTTCCCATTTTCTGGTCTATGTGATTTTTTTGGTGCAAAGTCTGTCCTGTGACAGTGCCTCTGCCACCCTGGGGCCTGTCCTGCAGTGTATTTATGGAGTTGATCTTATCTTTCTCAGCTGGAAACAGCTGGACTCATTATTGCCTCTTCCTGCTAAGAGTTTTAAGAGAAGCCAGATGCTGGTAAGGCTGTAGGTCTTTATCTTTTGGTCTTAGTTGTGTCACCTTGCAGCCAAATAGTGGTGAGATCTGGAGGTGACACTTTCATGGCACCCAATGTTCAGCAGCCCATAGTCCTGCCTTGCCCACTCTTGATCTCCACCCTACAGTGGATACAGCGTGGGCTGGTCTGTGAGCTGCATCCGGCAGCTAAACCGACATAAACAAAAACCAAACATAAACCTAAGAGAATTATTTCACCGGGCGGTCTGCGACGGCTGGGGCCACACGCGCAGCATGGCACGGGGCAGTGAATGAGCACTGAGCCCGTGAGAAGGCTGAGTGCCGGGGGGCAAACACCTGGATTGGGATTGAGTGAAATACCGCATAGAGCAAAACCACAGCCTGAGATGTGTTAGTGGCTCTGTTACCCAGACACTACCATGGTTTGCATATCTCAATCCACCCAGCAGGAGCCAAAGTGAGTGTAATAGAAAACAAATTATAGAGACACCAGCAAAGAGATTAAGGTTAAAGATAATTGTTGTATATCGATCTGATTAATGGCTTGGAAATAGAAGTTTAGAGACACATGAACAGTTTTCTGCACAAAACCAGTGTTGAATGTAATAGCTGGATCCTGGAGATGACATGTAGTCCTTAGCAGGCAGGCCTTTCTGCAGGGGAGCTAACTGCTGGTGACAGCAGGGAGCGCTCGGAGCCTGCCCTGGGTTTCACAGGTGACACAGTCACTACAGGATCATTACGTCTGTTCCCCAGTTTGCTCCCAAAGCTGGTTCTGGGCCTGATCTAGACCTTGTGCTGGGACTGAGGCCGTGCTCTGGCACTGTCTCATAGTTTGGCTGTTCCTGCCTCTCTCACAGTCTTTCTGGAATGAGGAGCTGGCTCTGGTGGGGTGGGGACTGCACTCAGTCCTGGGATGAACTCTCACTGAAGACTGCGAGATAACCAAAGGAAGAAAACCACAGAGGCGAAAGCTGGTGCAGACATGCCTGTTCCCATACAAAGTTTTTCTGGGTTCATGTTGTAGCAAGACAGGAGGGAGAGCTGAGGTGCTCTGCCTTGGGTACAGAGGCAATGGGGCCGCGCCGAGGGCTCTGTGCCAAGTGACAGACAGTTACGGGTAACCCCAGCGGCTGTCTCTTTGAAGCCAACTGAAGTTCTCCCCGCTGTGAAGAAACTTCAAGCTAGTTCTGATCAAAGGGATCTGGGCTGAGTTGCCGCAGTCCCCTGGAGCAGGAGCAGAGCTCTGCAGCTGACCATAAGACAGAGACGACTGATTCGGCATCAGGATCCACGCACAGTGTCACCTGTGTCTTGGACTGTCTCCTAATCAGAAGAGCTGAAATCAGCCCCCTGGCTCCCTCTCCCAAGTCTAATGTCATGGGCTCTCCTTGGCTCTCCTGTGTCTCTGTCGTCACAGGGTTAATTCACTAAACCCAAATTTCCAGGTGGTAGAAAAAGTCATGGTTTCTGTCTGTTCACTGAGTTTGTCACTGTGTGATATAAGCTTAATATTAAAGAGCAGTCCTGGAGCTGAGCAGCACTGGTAAAGCAGCAGAAGGCTCTGACTTGATGGTGGAGCATGTTGGGCTTATCAGGATCGTGTGGTAGTTTGCAGCATTGAGTCTCCATCACCCATATTATTTCATCTCTACCAAAACAGCCTCTATGAAATGTAAAATTCAGCCAGTGAAAAGCCACACCATACAGCAAAGGCTTTTTTTTCTGCTTGGTCTTTTTCTAACCTGCAGTTAATTGATTGCCAATTAACTTGCAAACCTGGTCACTCCCTGCACATTAATAGCAGAATATAAATGCATGCACTCTGCCCTGCAGAGACATGAAATGTTCCTTGCCTGGAACAAAAGTTAGGGGGAGGATGGTGCTTAAACTAACCTTTACAAATGTGTTATTAACCATCTTGAGTTAATTGGTTACAAATTGATTCAAGGGCAAACCCCTTCACCTGAAGGCCTTAAGACAACTTTTTTGAACATTCTTCTGAACTCATCTGGGGGTTTACTGCCTGGGCTGCACCCCCAGCAGCGTGGCCAGCAGGGCGAGGGGGGGGATTCTGCCCCTCTGCTGCGCTCTGGGGAGACCCCCCTGCAGTGCTGCCTCCAGCTCGGGGGGTCCCAACAGCAGAAGGACACGGAGCTGTTGGAGCGGTGCCAGAGGAGGCCCCGGAGATGCTGCGAGGGCTGGAGCCCCTCTGCTGGGAGGACAGGCTGGGAGAGTTGGGGGGGTTCAGCCTGGAGAAGAGAAGGCTCCGGGGAGACCTCAGAGCCCCTTCCAGTGCCTAAAGGGGTTCCAGGAGAGCTGGGGAGGGACTCCTGATCAGGGAGGGGATTGATGGGATGAGGGGGAACTGTTTTAAACTGGAAGAGGGGAGATTTAGATGAGATATTAGGAAGAAATTCCTGACCGTGAGGGCGGTGAGCCCCTGGGGCAGGTTGCCCCGAGAAGCTGTGGCTGCCCCATCCCTGGAGGTGTTCAAGGCCAGGTTGGACGGGGCTTGGAGCAACCTGGGCTGGGGGGAGGTGTCCCTGCCCAGGGCAGGGGGGTTGGAACTGGATGATCTTTACGGTCCCTTCCAACTCCAACTATTCTATCATTCTGTGAAGAAAGATAAAATACATCACCCATACGGCTGCTCTGGCATTGGGCCAAGCAAGGAAATGCACCTTCTATCCAGCCAACTATGGGATCCTGTTCTCTGATTCTCTCTTTGTACCCAAATGCTTGTGCCCTCTTTCGCCATGCCCCGCAGTCATGTGTCTGCTTTACACATGCAATAAGCAGCTGCACACTCAGGGTACTGGGCAGACATCAAGAAAACACAAGAAAATCAATGGGCTTATCACCTTGCAGTATTGCCAGATAGAAAGAGCAGCTTCTTCAGGTGGGAGAGTGGGTGTGTTGTGAATTCTTCTCTTCTCACAATGAAAATGGTGTGAAGAAATTATGTGGGCAAAGGTAGGATGGCAATAATAATAGTGCTACTATGTCTGCAGGACCTGCCTAGTTTTATAGACACACAGGCACACACACTTGGCAGTCTTGGCTTGTTTCTGAATCCTGGAGTACAGTAAACACCACTGGAAAGTTCATAAACTTTTTAAGAAACCATGTGTTAGTAAGCATGCAATTCACTTAATTCCACAGACAAATAAAACTTAAATTAGGACGGCCTCTTCAAGATTGCTCTGGAAGAGCGCCTTGTAATATTTCAAGCCATGTTGGCCCTCAACATGATCTTGAGGACTGCTGGGCATCTACTTCAGCATACCTTTGTTTGGGACAATTTCAACGCGGTTCTGCAAACCACTTACAACAATTTCTCAAACTATTCTATGGTTTAGGATTTTCTTATGATTAAAAGGTCCATGGTTTAGGAACCAGCACTTTGAAGACATCTTCAGCCTCCCCCAGCCCAGGATCACAGCACTACTGAGCAGGTCTGGAGGAAGCAGAAGAATGAATGCCTTGCCACCTTCCCCGCAGAGCATGAGAGCTGGCCAGAAGTCCTTCTTGTAGTTTATGTAAAATTGTCTGTTCCAAATAAAAACTTTCAGGTAAATAGTTTACAAAAGTGACATTTCAGAGGTTTTTGGGGCAAAACTTTCTTCAGACCAGCTATTCATGTAGGACTCTGTACAACCAAGAAGGAGCTGCTCTCGAGCATGCAGGAGCCTGGCTTAGTGCCCAGTTTTCTCAGGTCATTCCAGTCCTTGTAGTCCTCAGGAAGAGGAACCAGCAGGCTTTTTAGAAGCCACTATATTGGACCACTTGTACTTCACATACTGTGGAACTATTTATGCGTTCTTGAGATCAACTTGCCTGCGTTGCCAAGTTGATAATAACCAGTAAGACACAAGAGTTAAAAAAGTTTCCTTCCATCACCAGCAACATCACAGGTGGAGGAATGGGAAAAGAACAGATTTGCGAGTAACACATTTGGCAAGCAGAAGATACATGCCTTGGCTGAGCTAAACAGTGGCTGTTATTTGACCACTGGTAAGGTTGAAAACAACTTTAACGTTACTGTGTATGAACAAAAATGTCCAAATAGTTCCAATAATTCATCTAAGAGATAACAGAAATGGGGCCAAGTCTTCTCAGGAGAGACAACAGTGCTCTGCAGAAAACTAAATTGGATAAAATTAGCTGCGAACATAATGGTAAACAAACTCTAGCACAGCCTTCCTGTTGCTTAATACTGTAATAATTTCTGTCTAGGAGCACTGCAGCTGGACCAGAATCCCACTGCACTAGATGAACCACTTTCATCCCTAGCCAAAAAGTTTTGAATCGAAGACAACTGACCCCAGGAAAGCGGCTAGCAACACCATTCAGCAAAGCAGATTGCAACCCGGTCCCCTGGGGTTACAACTTCACACCTTTTAACTCTGCGCCACCAGAGACCCTGTTACACAGAGGCAGCCACTCTTTGTGGGAATCACTGCCGTGGGAATGAGCAGGTCTCCTCCAACTTACACCTAATGGCTCCCCAGAGCTATAATTTACCTCCTGCTCACCCCTAGGTTGCGCCCTCCCGCTGCTGTGATAAGGCTTCTAGAGCGAGAAGAGGAACCTCGATACAACACGCTGCTCCATCGGGATGGCTTGTGTTTGCTGACAGCTCTCCGGTGGTACAGGGCTCCCAGGGGAATGAACAGGGTAGGGAGGAAAGGAGGCTCACAAGGAGGAACGCATATCTGCACAACTCCTAATTGTTTTGTTGATGGCTTCTTCAATGAGAAGAGCTATTCTTGTAAATGGATTGTTTCATTTGCAGATGCAACACATTTTGAAAAACCTATTGGGTCAAGATTTTTTTAACAAACAAAGCTAGATTAACACCTGTTTTGTTTCGAGTACGGGGGTTTTTTCCACAAGAAAATCAGACACAAAATTGTTGGTCGTGGGCAAGGGAACACAACTTACAATGGAAACTGTTTTCAGAAGTTTCTGAGCTATCCAGTATAGAAAAGAGAAAAAAACAACAGCATGAAAACACGAAAGAGAAGAATTCAATTTCACATGGTACAAAACGTTTCATTTGGGGGTTTCACCTTTTCAATACTTTTTTTCTTTTTTTTACAAGTTCAGAGTGTATTTTGAACAGAAATAGAAAAATTGAAGCTTGCTGTTTTGCAAATGTCAACAGAAAATACTGTAACTTCTTCAATCCTTTTTATTTAATTCTTGAGGATTTTTTTAACCAGATGATCCATTACTGACTTTTTAGTTGACAGTATTATCTAAAATGCTTTGCTCAACCTAAATATGAGCTTCCCAGGGGAAAAGATGTTAATCTAAAAATATCGTCTACCTCTAAAAATAAAGTCACACCTCATTCTTTCCCTTGCAAAATGTGCTTCAGTCTCCTACAGCCTGACTTTGGGCACTATGTCCAGTCACACTCCAGGTCCACGTGAACACACAGCAGAGCGTCCCTCCATTTCTGGGATGTTGGGAATCCAACCTCTCTACCTCGGTGTGAGGAGCGGTTGTGTTGGTGGGGCTCCAGTCACTTCATATTCAGTAGTTACAGAGCAGATGTCCTCGGTTGTCACTCTCAACTCCCTTCATGTTCAGGAGCAAGAAACAGGCAGGATTCAGCCGAGTGAGTTTAGAGGTCTGCTTAAGGAGGAACTAAGCGTGCCCTGGAAGTGCTTGCATCTCTCTGCTGGCCCTGAAGGGTGGTTGGCACAGGAGAGCCCTGTGTGTCCCAGGTCCCTTTGCCCACTCATCGAGCTGGCCAAACACAAGCCAGCTCCCATACAGAAGCCCTTTATATGCATTATCACAGCAAGCTGATAAAGCCTGGGGCAGTACAGTTCTAGTATCCTGAGCACGACACCGTGCTGGTACACGGCTTTCCCATCAGAGCATCCAGCACCTCAGCTGAACAAGCTTCTATCTGCCTGACCACACTGATGTCGCACAGACCCACCCAAAAACCTTGTGGCACAATGTGTTATGTGGAGGAAAATGTCCAGCTCCCACCTCTTTCTCTTTCTCCTTCTCCTTCACATACCTGAGATAATAAATCGCCATTTCCAGAGGATGTGGAGTTAAAGATCTCGGAGAACAGTGATTTTGGTATATAGTGAATGTTAATCTATTCCTTTCCTAACACATCAGTGTCTGTGAATTTTAAATGAACTGTATTAAATATTGATTTCCTATAGCTGTAACTGTGCCTGAAGGAGGATATGTCCTGAGGTGATTCACAAATGTGACAGCACGTTTCTCAGACACCCCTTCCCCACACTTGTGGTGCCTTATCTCCATCAGGTGTAGGGAAGAGGGCATGCTACAGCAGTGAGAGGGTCTCCCACAGAATTCAAGCTGTTCTGGTTTCTAACCCATAATTGCCACCACCTTAAGCAGTTCAGCTCACTCATCTGTGCCACAAACTATTTCCATCTGTACAATGGGAATACAAATAATGAATTAGACATAACTTCTGTTTGCAGAGCTGCTAGCGTCAACAGCAAAGGGTAGTTAATATTATTCCAGGATATTTCACATTGTGAGCAGAATAATTTTTCTAGAATAAAGTCCTGAACAGTCTATATATAGGCACAGCATTCATTGGAGGACATCCTCTGCCAGACCCATGCTGGTCAAATGCCCCGTGCATGGAGGGGGCTGTACTGCAGGCTGCCTATAAACAGGCAGTGTACATGTTACCGCCTGAGAAGTGAGTCTCAAAGTGTATCTAATCTGATGGAATTGAAGGCAGGATGGGACATTGCACTTTATTTATTGACTAATTTCAGCCTCTTTCTGTGATCATTACCCAAACTGTTCCTTCCTTTAAATCAATTGAAATTGCTCTCTCATTGAAAACTGGAACCAATGCAATTCACTTTTCCCATTAATCTAGCTTTCAAGATTAAAAAAAGAAAAAGACCAAGTAAAGCAGAAAAAAAGAAAACTTAAGAAAAAAATGGTAAGGATTTTCTTTGAGCACATATAGGAAATAATCTACCTTTGGTTAAACCCCCGAGAGTCACCACGCTGTGTGCAGAGGTGGCATCTTTCTCTAGCTCATGCAAGCAGAGAGCGTGCAAGCAGCGCGCTGCCAAAGCAGGGACTCGCCACATGCCTGTGTGCAACCTGGTTGGGAAAGCCGCTCTATCTGGAAAGTCACTTTCCACTTGTTCTTCCCTGCATGAAAACTAAATTGAAAATGATGTCTGAGGAAGAAATTCTGTTGCTGAAGGGTTATTGTCACCTTCAAAAGGAGAAGGTAGGAACTGAAGAGCGTGACACTTCTCTGGCTCAGGGTATAAGTCTGTCGATTCTGACAATACAGCACAAGTTCTGGAAGTCTCTTATCATCAGAGAAATTAGAAATGGAATTTGTTGGCTGGGAATGAAAACAAGATTATTCCTAAAGGCCTGTTCTCCAGGGCCTTCTACATTCCAGCTTAATGCAAAGCAAGCAACAGAACTTCCCCACCTACTGTCCACATACAGAATTCACTCATTCGTGTTGTTACTGGGAAAGGTTACCATCACTTGAGCTGGGACTGAGGAAATGAGTTTTTCATTTCCTTACCTTCTGCAATATGCTGGGCCCACCCTGCATGTTTCCCACTGTGGGCATCCACTAGAATTTGGGGATGTATGGAAGCCTCTGCTGAAACACCTAACTTTTTTGCCCACCATCACTTTGCATCAACCTAAAGGTACATCTAGAAATTTTCAAATCTACTTGGCAGTTTCATGCTGCTCTCAAGTTTCTCCTTTCAGCAGGATTTCAAGTCCTGCTGAATTGCTCAATCAGCTCCTAGGACAGGGACAGAGATCACTGCCTTATGTCAGTATTGGTATCTGATATTCATGGCAAGAGAAAGGAGCTGCCATAAAGCATACATAGAGCTTTGTCAGGTAGCTTTTGCCAGATTTACAGCAGTGCGTGCTCTGCTTTCCTTGGGCACCCAGCACAGAGTGCCTCGCCTCGGAGGGCTTGTCATGTATCAGTGCAGAAAACACCTTCAGTGTAAGAGCAGGGGGAACACATTTAAGCACATGGACATAGTGAAATGGAGCATAATTCCCCCACCCCACATCTGCTTCCAGGCATCAACACAGGGCATCACATAGCTCTCAGGAAATTTCATTCAAAATATTCTGAAGTGCAAATGCTCATAGATAAGCTTTATATTAGCAGGTTTCATGTCAGATGAGCTACTGTCTGTCCTTCTGCAGTTGCTCTATAGCAACCTAACAACACAAGTGGAGCTGAGCTCCTCTGTGCTTCAGCATATCCAATGTGTAGCCGCAGACAGAACCCACTGTCCACCACACCGCTGGGCAGCGGGAAAGCCCCTCACTTTAGCCCAGACCATGATGCTGTCTTTTGAACAAATTCACTCTGCAGAACTTCATCCAACTCTTTCCATTTTTCCATCAATTAGCTCAAATTCCCATACAGATTTGGGAAAAACTTTTTAATACATGATTTTCTCACTGTTAGAACAGCAGAGAGAGGCAGAGTTGGAACTGAAGCATCAAAGATGATGTCTGCTTCCCATTCACTTAGTATGGTATAAATTAGAAGCGATTAATTTCTTCAATTTTCTTTAAAAATTAACCCAGTTAAAGTGTATTATTCTGAATTTTTATTTTAAAAACCTGATTTTAGATTGTCTCTAAAGCAAATCATGTGCTTGTTCCTGGCAGACTGCCAGGGCTAAATTAGCTCGATACATTTAATGCAACTGCAAGCTAATAGGCAGTCTGGTCTTCTGTCGAACCTATGCAATCTTTTAAATGTTTAATCAAGAAGCAAAATTAGGACTTAAAAATCCATTGCTTTCAGCATTGTTTTTCTTCTAAGTAAGCATGTAAAAATTTAAAATCCCCTCTGCCAGGGCAGCACCTTCAGCAATGCTGAAAGGAATCTTTCTTTGGTCAACAGAATACAGTGCTGGAGAACCAAACACCCTGAGAGAGAGGGGCAAAGCTGTGCTGCCACCTGGGGATGCAGTGTCCAGGAGAAGATGGCAGCAAAGAACCTGTTATATGTACATAAACACACACACACACACACATACATACGTACACGTACATGCAGCTCTGCACGCTCTGCAGCCTCCTGATACACCAGACCCAGTCTCCAGCCCAAACCTGCTGCATCCCTCAGGAACCAAAACCCCGGTCACTCCCAGCTGTGAGTTGCCTGCTGCGTTGTTAAAATGTTGGGCTTCCACAAACATCCTGCATAACTCCAACACTACAGGAGGATTAAAATGATAGAGATCTCGGAGCCTATATGCATTGCCATGCCTTTACTCTCTGGCCCTGGGTCTCTACAGCGTAGCCAGAGCAGGGATTTCTCTTGGCTAAGAGGTATCATTACAGTATTTTCTTTTCCCTCTCACAGATGACAAGAAGAGTCTTGCCTCCTGCAGCAACAATATAACAAAGCAATAACATAGCTAACGTTATACTCCCAATCCTCCTCTAACTCACCGCAAATGTTTGCTGAAGCCCAAGGGAAGCTTTGCCTTTTTAGAAAACATATTAACTGCATGTGAGACTTGCTATGTCCTATGTGGAACCCCAAGAGAGCGGCGTAAATGTTTCTTAGTCATTTTTCAAAGAGAAAACACAGTAATATCTCCTAGTAAAACCAGAAGCACAGGAACAATATATATCCAATAAACTGCATTTGGACTAGCGTGGATAATGTTGGAGTAAGAGTTAGCAGGCAAGAAGTCTGCAGGGGTCTCCCAGGCTGTCTTCCCCGCTTCGCTGTTGTAACAGCCACATCTCAGGCTTCAATGTAAGAGCTGCACCACAAGGCTTTAGCGTACACCTACAAACCAGTTTCTTTCCGCTATTTGTTCAGGGGTGTGATGTCCATCTTTGCAGCATGCTGTGCAGACTGTGTTAACTGAAGTTCTCCGATCATGAGAGGGAAGGCAGCATCTTCACCCTTTACGCTTTGGTAACCTGCCAGGACACAGGTTGGACTCTCACAGCCCGGGGGTTAATAACTCAGTAGTCCTCCGCTGCAGCTGAAAAAGCACTCTTCAGTTTGGAGCCAGTGCTTTCCAGTTCACATGGCTATGGGTACAGCTGCTGAACACAGGATCAAACCCACCCCTGACTGAGCAGCAATGAAACATGGTGGCTTTTCGCTGTACAGGAACCGCATCCTCTCCCGTCGTCATACCCCCTGAGCAGAGAGCTGCTCTATGGCTCTTTCTCTAACCTGGGGATCTTCCTCCCTCTTTACACTGCAACATGCTCACAAGATCGTGCCGTGGGGAGACACGAGACTGTGCATGAACATGCCCTTGGGAAGGATTCACTAGAGCTTTATTGCGAACGAGTTCTGGGAGGCACTTACAGAGAAGGATGTTATCTCCTGAGATGTATTACAAATAGGATGCCAGGCAGCCTTCAGGAGGCAGATGCTCTCTTTTCCCTTTTCACAATGTGTAAAAAATCACCAAATCCTGACTTGTCACACCTAAAAGTTTCCTCTGGCATGCTGCTAAATTAAAGTGGTATTACTTTTCTGAGAAGGTGCTGGAGATGGATTGTTCATGCTGCAGATTTGGATTTGACAATAGTCAAATATGGACTGGGCACAGAGCGCTCCCATGGATTGGCACAGAGCTTCCCTCTCTAAGACTAAGCACAAAGTTTTCCATTTGGGAAATACCTTGGCCCCTCACTTTGCAAAAAGCCAATTCTGAACAAGCAGTGTAATGTAAACTCTGAAAATTACCTGAATTTCCTATGATGACTTAGTTCAAAAGAGGACTGAATTCAGACCAAAGATGTAAAGAAAGTTATCCCTCAAAAATATTTCTGGATTCCTTCACCTTTCCTTACCACTCTGGCAGGGGAGGGGAAGAATTTGGTATCCGAAGCTGATTTGATAGAACCATCTGCCCTGGTTAATATGACAGTGGCAAAGGGGGATTCCTCATGGTTAATTTGGATTTATCATAGCAACTGAAATGAAATGTGTCAACACAAACCTGCTATGGTTAGCAGGAATAATGTCATAAAGAGCAGACACTGACAATCTATGGAAAATCCTTTTTACCCCAGGGCAGACTTAAGCATTATGTATTGTCCCAACAGCATCTGCAGAAGTTGTATTATGGCTATAATTTCTGAGAAAATACAACTAACAGTCAAAGGAATTGTTTCATGCCAGAAGGCAAATAGATTTTCTATGTCTCCCAGCAACCCTCCATGGTTCTGAGTCGCTTGTATTAGAAAACAACCTTAGTCAAAGCATCAGTCATAGAAGCCCCGTATGCCTTTGCTTTACTCAAGTTTTCTCTGATTTCACTTAGGCATTGGATATTTCCAAGAGCTTCCTGAGCTAAATGCAATTCCTGCTTCACCACTTACGGTTTCCACTGACTGCAAGGAAACTTCTCCTCCTTAAAGTGGGAGAAGAGCTGATTCAATGGGTCTCAAAATGCTGCGTTTGACATTGGCAAGGATGGTACAGAGACAGTTCAGGATAGTGGGGTTTTACTCCAAACCCTCGGAGCCTCAAAGTTCCACCTTGAAGTACAAAACTCATCTGAAAGCCATAGCTCAGACCACGCTTCCAAATAAGGATCATACAAGACATGCAGGTTTTAAAGAGTTTTCATGATAACTTGAGACAAGGGAGTTTATCCATGCCTTTTTGGAGACGACATGCAGAGACACAAAGGGTGGGATTCACCTCACTTAACATTAGACACCTAATCGTTAAATGTCTCCATCTATGCAAGTCACCCGTCCTCCATCACACACACTCACTTTTAAGCCTGTATATACAGAGCCGTGGGAGCACCAGACGGTAGCTCATCTCCAGGTGTCTCAGATGTCTCTCTTGCGAGGGGCTGTACCACCCCTGGTGCCTACTTGTCTGTCTTGACTAGAGAAGAGCTGAAATTATTGTCTTAGACACCTGCTCAGCATCTAGATCTAAGGTGACTCCAGCTTGGAGCACCTTGCTCCTGGGTCTATTGCAGGCCAGCACAACAGTCAAGTTTTGAAGTATTTCTCCAGCATACAGTGCCTTAAACATGGCAGCATCCTTCGTCCACAGGCAGTGAGATCAACCCGTTCGCTGCTGAGCTGCTGTGACTCAGCAGTGGGGGATGTGCCAAACCATCTTTAAAGGTCAATAAGTTCCCCTGCCAAGGCTGAAAACAGCAGCTTGGCCCTTTCATCTGTCAGGTCTGTTTTATATCATCTGTCAATTGCTGGCATCCCGTCCTAAAATAACTCACTTCACCTCTGTTTCCAGCCTCGCAGCCCATCAGGCTGTTCCTACCCTGTCACCCCCTATTCCCCTGTGTCACATCATGGGCTTGGTATGACATGACAGGCTGAGACACACTGAGCCAGGGAAGCCATAATCATGGTTCAAGAGAGAGAAAGAGAGAGGACGGGATGGATCAGAGTGCAATTAAACAGAGCACAGAACTCTAAACCCCCAATAGATGTGTTTCCTTTCAGCCTTGGGCAAAGTATTTTACAATACTTTATCTCCGACTCATGCTAGTTTCTTACAACTCCCAAAGGCATCTCGTTGTACTCTTGCATTGATCATCAAAAGTCAAAGAGAACCGATGCCCTCGGCTAGTCTGTGTGGACAGAGCTGCAAGGAACAGGATCCCTCTCAGCTCTCCAAAATGTTTGTACCACCAGAGACTTCAAGAATGAATAAACAACTTTATTCTGTAAGGACTTTTTTTGTGCCCAATTGGAATGACAGAGCAAAATGGACAGCCACTTTAGCATCACAAGAAAAGACTTGTAAGAGCGAAGGAATGTTAGGGCATTGCCTTAACCCCTTCCCTAAAAAGCCAGTGGGGTAGGAGTACAAAGATGAGGTGCAACTCCTGAACAGATATATCCTGCTTTACTGCAGGCTGAAAGGGGAAGTTCACATGTCTTGGGCTAATCAAGAGACCTCAAGTTTACAGCTAAGTAACGGTGTGGATGGACCCAAAAGCTACAGAACCCTCTTTCCCACTCTCCAGAGACACAGTTAGCCTTCACTACAGAGTGCTATTAATAATTAGTAGCTATGGCAATATCATATGTGTGTGGAAGTCCAAAAGCTCATAAATTTCATGAGGAACTCTAAACTGGATGAGGTTCTTGGATACACTTGTATGGTAACATTTACACTGATGCGGAGAGCCTGAAAGAGAAAGCTCTGGTACTCGCCTTGCAGACATGTTACACAGGGATGGATTAATGTGATGCCCACAAGGCAGATACTCAGCTGATGCAAGGAGACAGCTACCTGAAAGCCAAGTGATCATCTGCCCTTCAAGGTCCAAAGGAAGAACCTATCATGCCCTTGGTTTGGAAATGCCAGATGTAGAGGAGAAAAGAGTGGGAAAAAAACATATATCTCTACAGTTTCTGTGAGGTCAGATAGCTTTGCATGCTGCTGAAATTATCTTCCTTATCTTCCCAATTTTACTTGTTAAAATATCTCCTCTTTGTCAACAGGTCAGACTCACTGGACTAACAGAGGAGGCATGGTACTGCAGCATGGTGGTGTCTCCACAGGACGGCTGTCGTTGTAGAGACAGACACGACACCGAATACCAAGTTGCAGCAATCCCTCTTTATTTTACAAGCAGTGCCTTTTTATATACTTTTATGTACAGAAGTATATACTTCTGTCCAATCCACTCCCACATTGCACGCCAGCCAGCCAATACAATTGATGATCACGCGCTGTCCATGCTCTGGTCAAAGCCAGGATGTTTACCAACCCTTAGAATGTTTATCACTGTGTTCAGTAATCTAACAGTTCCTCAGTCTTGTTTGCTCAGCTCTTCTCGGGACTTCCCAGTCTCTTCAAGGGTACACGGATATCTGCTCAAGGTCAATGTTACACTTGCATTCTGATCCCTCAGACCAGCCGAGGTCTCCCACAGACGGCCACTTGGAAAAGGGGGAGCACTGACCCCCTGTGCGGTACATGAAATCCCCCTGTAGACCACAGCCTCCCTCCGGCAGGTGGTAGCCAGGATACGGGCATGTTGGCATGGGCAAGAAGTGACCCTCCGTTAAGGACGTCACCTCAATCTTCAGCTTGCTGCCCTGCAATAGACTTCTCTTAGGGTGGAGCTCTGCATCACAAAGTGGCACATTAGGGATTTTCCCACCTCCCCTGTTTCAGCTACGGGCTCTGCTCTATGCCATGGTGCATCCCTCCTTCTATCGTATTGTGAGCTTGTACATTCAGCCGCAGCGGGGAGAAAAGGTGTGTGAAGGTACGCAGGCACTTCATTTGCCTGCTGTGATGTGGGACTGACAGAACTGTTCAGCTTCACATAGCTGTTGTGAGTATCAGCATTAAAGAGATTAAATTGACGGAGGCCTTACACAGACTGGAGATGGGGAGAGATGCTCTCCTTGAAGCCTCTCACTATCGAAATAGCCGGTCTAGTGCTGTGCAATGATGTCTCCCTTCTGCATGATGAGAGACTGCAACCAGGAGATGTCTGTGCCTCTTGTCATCTGCTCTGATAGGCTTTAGCAGGAAAAGAACATCAATCTGTTTCTTCAAGTTAATGGCTTTGTCTGTTCTACCTTATCAGGTGTCTTCTACCACCTTCTCCTTGAACGAATGATAGATTTCCAGCCAGTGCTCACGTGTTGATGACACCAGGGACTGAAGGAAAGCATGAGTGCCCCTGCACGTACCCCCCTGTCCCTGCGGGGACTGTGCCGTATGTGGGATAATTATTGGAGGTGACTTAGAAATTAAGTTATATTCACATTTTGAAGAAAAGTACAGCATCGATGAAACTTTCAGGGGCAGCTGGTGCACAAAGGATACATTTCACAAAGGTTCCCTAGGTAACCTTAGATGTTAACAACATTGGGGGAGTCTGGTGTGCTATCCCTAAGAAAAACAGTGTGGAGGATGGAGCGGAGTGGAGATACCGCAGCCAAACTCTGCGATAAAATGGGAACTTGAGGGTCAAATGGAACCCTTGAAGGTCTTATGGAGCTGATAAGCTGCCTAATTGTTACCCCAAGCCAAAGGTCTGTCATTTTTTGACAAAATGCTATCTTTTGGTGAACTTTGCTCATTATATTCTCATTATAATACCAAAACACACCTCCATCCCAAAAGCTACCCGCCTCCAAGGTGTGACCACTCCTCATGGAGTCTGGGCTCTGAATTTTTCGTAGTCTATACCTTTAAAAGTAAAGCGAGAGAATTTTACACCAATCACAACAAAAGTATGTATGACTAGAGTCGCTCAAGCTCCTCCTGAAAGGTAAAAAATAGTATAAAAATAGCTTAAGAGAGGAGGGATGTCAGGGAAGATACCAACGCAATCAAGGAAATACCATCGCTGACCACCCCTGACCCCTGGGATCAGTCGACGGGCTGAGCCTCTCTTCCCCCCCATAAAGACGCTTGTGGGTAAGAGTCAAACACTTGGCAATACCAGGTGCTTCCCCGGGAAACTTAGAAGTGTCTATAGAGTTGTTTTATAAATTACCGCATTTGTAGCCAGGCTGTATTACTAACATCTTTAGTATTTGCACGTGCTTTGCAGACAGTAACTATCACTGGCAATCCAAAAGAACTTGTGCATCTGTTGCTTCAGTAAACTACACTTTTCACCAATCTAGCCGTGACAGTTCATAGTGAACATGACCCAACTCCTTAAGTGTGGCTGTGCTAGTTCACGGAATGACGCTAGATCAAATTGTGTATGGTGTTATTAGTGCAACCATAATCACGATAGTTCAATATACATATTGAACGCGACCAGACTTTTAACGCTGATTTGGGCATCACTCAGAAGCTAAGCCCAGCCGCCCCCAGCCCCTCTGATACAGGCTGGAACACAAGGGGGTTTATTTTCTGCCAAATTACTTTGCCTTTTAATGCAACAGAATATCACCCCATTTTTATCGAACCCTGGCTTAAATGTTTGATTTCCAAATGCACTTGCTCTTGGCCAAGAGCCACACCCTGCAGCGAATCAGAGGACACTTCGAGTCATTTTTAAAAGGACATTAATTTCACAGCTGCAGCTGCCTATGAACCACAACAGTCCTACACCAAACCTTGCTGGTGGAAGGTGTCTTGCTAAAGGTGGCCGAGCTCTGCTCGGAGCTCTGCTCCAACCCTGATGGCAACGGACAAAGCACTCAACAGCCTGCTGAGCTCGTGACACGAATAAGCTGTGCACAGATCAGACAGATGCAAGCCCTCACCTCAGGCCCTAGTCAGCATCCCAGCACTGAGAGCAAGCTGGAGTTATCCCAGTGTAAATCCAGTGTAGTTCACTGGAGTCACTGGGGTTACACCAGCCTGTGAGAGCACAGTCCATAAAGACAGTGAGATACCTCCAAAATCCTCTTTTAGTCTTTCTGGAGCCTGATACATGCAGGCTTCGTGTTTGAGCTCCAGTGCTTCTTACTAGTGTGGTTCCATGCACAGGGCTGCTACTGGCTGGCTCTGGATACGATTCTCTGAATAACACTGTACATTAATTAACAGGCCTGTGGCCTGCATGAGAAGGGAGCGTGGCCTGAAGTCCAATCAAGGCCCAGAGAGATGGTGATAACAGGGACAGAACCTCCATGTTCCCAAGCTGGCAGTGGAAAAGCTGAATTAAGCTATCAGTGGGATAAGTGAGGATTGTAGGAGGGAAAGAGCCCAGAGAAACCTAGTGGACTGGGATCGCCTGGTGCAGACACAGAGCACCTTTTCACTCTGTTCTAGCTCTTCCATTTAGTGGTTTGGAGCAATCACTGTTATTAGCCAAGTATTGCTTCTAATCCTGGACTCCACTTCCTGTTATAAAAAAGCTTTAAAAAACATCCTTACTGAAACAATTACCTAAAGTAAAAAGATATTAAATAATCAGGCAGCATTTAGAAAACAGGGTTTGATGTTCGAAATGTCCACAACTGCTGCATGTTGGCTGCTAGTGCAGCTTCCCTGCTGAGAGCAGGACTTCCACCACAGCAGAGATGCAAATTCTGATGCAGGCTGGTAAAATAAATCTCCGTCCGTTCAAACACCTGTGTTTGTCCCATCACTTTCTTACACTCTTAATGCAACATCTGGAGCATGTCCTCTCTGCTGGATGACCACACCATAGCTGATTTAGCCCCACACCAGAGGAAAATGTGGATCCAAAAAGAGGTGGCACCGCTGAACCATTTAACTTCTGTACAGTAACCCTTTATGTCAACTGAGACAGATTTTGCCCCAGGGCTTAGGAAAACTCCAACTTTCAAAGGGCAAAACAGCAATTTCTGCATGCATGCTTTTCCTTTGGGGAAAATGCACTAAGCTTCAGGGTCACATAGCCATTTCCATACATTCTCATGGACACATCACAGCAGAAAAGCACACACAGGGCAGGGCACAGAGGAACAGCTTCCTTGTGGGGATTCATTGATCGTGCGGGCTGGAGAGGAAAGTGTTTCCAATGTCAGCAGAAAAGGAAAATACTTCAGATCTCTGCTTTCCTCTTAGTGCAGAGAGGATTTACCATGTGCTTAGGCAACACTCATGCTCTGAGATCACAAAACGTCATTCAGCAAAGTGCAGATGCTCCCTCCAAAGTCCCTTGCCTCAATGGGTACTCCTGAGAAGCATGTGGCTCTGTCTTCTTTACTCACTCCCATCAAAGATTTACACCCATTGACAGATCTTCTGAGCCATCTCTTCTCCATGCTGAACAATCCCAGCCCTCAGCCCCTCCTCCTATGTCAGACGCTCCAGTCCCTTAAACATCTTTGTGACCCTTTGCTGGACTCGCTCCAGTATGCCCATGTCTCTCTGGTACTAGGGAGCCCAGAACTGGACACAGCACTCCAGATGTGTCTCACTGGTGCTGGCGAGAGGGGAAGGATTACCTCCTTTGACCCGCTGGCAACGTTCTTCATAATGCAGCGCAGGAGGCTGTTGGCCTTCTTTGCTGCAAGGGCAGATGCTGGTTCGTCTTCTGTTGTTGTCCACCAGGACTGCAGAACTCTTCCCATTGAGCACTTGGACAAATGCCCCCATGCTGATGTCTCAGAAATGCAACTTTGATGTAACTTCCACATTTACACTTCAAAAACACAAGCTCAGCACAGTACAAAAGGGTATAATTACCATTTCAGAAAAAAATAAATGTTAATTTGACGTTGTGCGTTATGGCTCTGACAGCTCCCAGGCTCTTGTGAAATGAGCGTCAAAGAGACATTACGAACAAATACAGAAGTGTTTGTTTTTCCTCTTCCTATACTGAAGAGAAGGACAGGGGCCAAGCTGAAGCAATGAGTGGAAAAATCAACTGTTAAAGGAGGAGGCAAAGTCATTACAAAGCAGTTTATGATTTTCAGAGCAGGCAAGTGTGGGAATAGATCTTGTTTTGCAGGCAAACAGGAGCTAAAGCCCTTGCAGAACAGAAGTGATCACACATACACAGAGATGACTCCCACTGGCAGGAGCTGAGTGCCTCACTTGTTCCTTAAAGCCTCTCATATGAACAACCAAAGTCTGCCCTCAGAAACAGCTCTCCTCTGCTTCTGCCCCCGCTCAGTTAGACGGGAGTGACATGTGCTCAGTGTCTGCAGAACAGCATCAGAAGAAAAATGTAGGAGTGATTCTTGGAGTATCCTATTCAAAGGGGCATCCTTGCCTATTTACAAGAGAAAACTTCTCGTTGAGGCTGGGTTAAACGTTTCCCTTTAAACATTTCCATCAGAAAATCGTTTTTAGAAAAAAAAGGAGTGTGTTTTTCTTTCTTTCCCCAGAAACTGCATGCTTTGGACAAACACGGAGTGCAATCCCCGGCTCGGAAGGAGCTAGACAAGCACTGTCTGGAGTGGTGCACGCGGAGCTGTTCTCTCCTTAAGAGACAATCTGAGGGTCCTTCTCACCCTCAAGCCTATGATTTTTGTTTATTCATTTTTTGTCATAAAAACTCCTTAAACTTTTTTTTTTAATTAGAGTTAATTTAGAATTCGGGATTTTCAGCAAAACGATAAAAAATGTCCATAAGAGGAATCCTTGGGTTTTGCCAACCTGATCTTCTTCCTAGGGAAGAAAGTGCGTGGCACAAAAAGCAAACACATTTTTTGGCTGCTGAGAGCACACTGACAGTTGAACTCGATGATCTTAGAGGTCCCTTCCAACCTAGACAAGTCTATGATTCTATGACATGAGCCTAAACATTTCAGACTGAATCAGTTCCAGTGGGTCCAGTACTAGACAGGATGGAAAATTAGCCTTGCGACACAGAACAAGCAGAAATAGTCAATAAATATTTCAGTCTGTACTTGGAAAGAATTTGGATGATGTATTCATATCCTACAAGGATAATGAAATACTCCACTTTCCAATGGCCCTAAGCAATGTTTGATTGCACAGAAAGAATTCAATATAATTAAGGAGGATGTTAAACAACAGCTATTCAAGTCAAACATTTGAAAACCTGCAGCTCCAGATCATTTATATGTAGGAGTACTAAGAGAAGCATTTCAGGAACATTCCAGAACTTGTAACCATTTTTGAGAAATTTTATATACAGCATATCTGATTCAGGCACAAGATGGCTTTAAACCTGGATTTTTAGTCTCCTAAGGGAATGCCCTAATCAGCAGATGCTTTGCTCTCCTAGCGCAACGCTGACTCAGTCTCTGTCACCCAAACAGATTTCTAAAGGACTGGACTCTGTCTCAGACAGAAAAGACACCAGTTATCAAAACCTGCCCCTCTTTCCTTCATTGGCCAAGTCCTTGCAGCAACCAGGCACCCCAGAGGGAAGAGCCAGAGCTGCTGTGGGCAAATGCAGCACATCTCAGCCAAAGAGCGAGAGTAGGAGAAAACCTGTATGAGCAGAACTGGGGTGAGCTGCGTCTTCCCATCTCATACCAGAGCAGGCACTGGCTGGAAGGGCTGGAGTTACAACACATCTAGGTCCAGTACCTGAACCATGCTAAGAAAGCCACAGACAGGCTATTGCTGGAAGGAGGCATGTCCAGATGGGGAAGCACTTGAAGCCTCAACCGTGACCCCAGCAGTGACTTTTCCCTTCCTAGCAGGGAAGGCAGGGTCTCTCCCTAGTGACAAGTGAGAGGACGAGAGGAAATGGGTTCAAGTTAAGCCAGGGGAGGGTTAGGTTGGATATTAGGAAAAAATTTTTCACTGAAAGTGTTATCCAACATTGGAATAGGCTGCCCAGGGAGGTGGTGGCTTCGCCATCCCTGGAGGTGTTTAATAAAAGGGTAGATGTGGTACTTGGGGATATGGTTTAGAAGTGGTTTTGTCAGGTTAGGTTAATGGTTGGACTCGATGATCTTAAAGGTCCCTTCCAACCTTAACGATTCTATGATTCTATGATTCTTCCCCCAGTTCTGACAAGGCCTAACTCAAGGAATATCCAGAGACATTCACAATATGCTTTACTCTTCTCTACTCATGCGCTTGTCTCATGAGCTAGGCTGTCATGCCGACCCCTCTGTATCCTTCTCCAGACACTCCTGCCCTGTATCTGATCTCCAGAGTCCCCACCAGCCTGCCCCACAGAGACCCCCAGCTCTTTCACGTCCTCTTGACCACTTGTTTCCGATTGCATTTTTCTTTCTCGAATATCAGTCAGTCACCAGCACATTTAAATAATCTCTTATCTTTGTTCAATTCAGCCCCTCAGTGAGTAATTTATTAAACAACTGAGAGACAGTTTAGGTGACCTAGATGAACTTTATTAACATAGTACAAATAATTCAAGATTTCTAACAAAAGAAATGGGCCTTGGAAACACTCATTTTGATTCGCAACCAGCTTTGGTGTGGCTGCCACATGGGGTCACACAATGACCTTTTTCGGGGAATTGTAGGCCAGGGAAGAGATGTCCCAGATTTCTTCTGAGACCGCCCCTGAAAGGATAGAAACCTGTCTGATGAGCCTAGGATGGCTGTGGGGTCACTGCTCCTCAACTGCTTGTTCCTCAGCTGCTGAACAGAGGCACAGCACAGACGGTGGTAATCCACTATAAAACACTGTGCTTTAAACTGCGCCCGCTCAGCACACAACTGACAAGCAGCTCAGGCATCTCAGCAGAGCAGAAAGGGAAGCAGAGGGCTGCCGCCTTCTCAGGTCTAAGATAGTACTCAGTCAGAGTCCCAAATCTCACAGTTTTTGGTTCCTGAAGGGGAGCCTTCCTTTTCTGTCCTTAGGGACTGTCTGGATGGAGGACAGTCAGAAGACATACTTAAGCGAGACCGAATGGGAAGTCAGACCCTTATGCCCACATCGAGGTCAGAGCAGGGTGTTGTTCGGGGAGTTTAAGTCTTGATGTTTGATTTAAACATGCAACTAATAAAGCAAGGCTTATCCCAGGATTATCCCAGGCTGCATCCACTGAATGAACCCCTTCAGCACTAGAAAACCTAAGTAAGAAGGTAGAGAAATACTAATAATTTTGTTGGGAGCTACCGTCTTACTCCTGGAGGGAAGAACCTGAGGCAGATTGTGCTGCAGAGCAGCTGACAAGCTGGTGTCAGCTGTACAGCCCAGAGATAAGGAACAAAGGAGCCCGTCCATTACAGACGGTGCTGTCACTGACGAGTGAGCCTGCGATGACAGAGGGACTTTGATGTTCCAGTGCACCAGCAGCCAATCAATAAGTAATTAGAATGATTCAGTGAAATTACCACACAGAGCAATTGATAAAATGAATTAAAAAATTAATATATAAAGTCCATAGGACGAGTTAACCCTTGTTGGCTCCCGTACTCCAACTCCCACTACTTGATGTTTTACACATTTATAGATTCTTAACATCCCTATAGCAGGGACTTCTGCTCCACTCAGGCTCTGAATGCAACTAGTAACTCCAGCATTGAGCCCAATACCATGAAGCCAAAGATTAAAGCATTTCTTCTAGTCCTTATCTTAAGTGCAAGTTAAAACTAAGATTTATTTTTTTTAATTCCAGGGGAAAAAAAATCAAGTTTAAAAAGAAAAGAAAAATCTTTCTTCAAAACAGAAAGGAAAACTGAAGAATTCATAGGTTAATAGGAGAAACTATAAAATATCCCTCCCAAATATACTATTATTACTTAGGTATAAATTAAATACTTTATACCATATATGATTTTGAAGAGTTTAATTTCACTTTTGAACATTCTGAAAACCTTTAGCCTACTTATGTGACATACATGCTAAAGCAAAAAGCTCTTTTGAATGGAAAACCTGAACTTTGTTTTGAGAATACTGTAGATTTTTTTTAACTTGTCTCTCTCACAAAAGAGAAAAATGATCTATTACTTTGAAAAGTGATAATTGCAATGCATTTTTATTTTCAGTGCACAAAGTTCTAATTGAGAAACTTCAGGGCACCCTAACTACATCTACCTTGTTAGTTTGTTCCAGCTAGGTTAATCAGCCTGACTTCTAGAAATGTGTGATTTAATTCTCTTAGGACTTTGTCTGGCTCTCAGTAACAGGGCTAATGAGAATATCACACTGCAAGCTGCATAAGAGAAAGGTTATCTTCTCTGACATATCAAATCCAGCACATGTAATAACACATTCTCTCTTCCACTGATCTGGAGGTTCAGCACCACAAAAGCCTGAAAAAAATAATAATATTGGGAATGGCGAGGAGCAGTCGCTGGAAAAAGCATGATCTGGGTAGAGCTGGGTGGAAAAATAGGTGGTTTTAGCGATGACTATCAAAATATATTCTCTGATCTGGAATAGCAGCAAATGGCTTCAAAAGCTACATCTGAGCCTCATTAGGTACATTATTACCTTCCAGGGCTCGGTCAGTGTGAACGGCTTGTCACTTTTCCAAGCAGCTGTCCACCAGCAACACGCTCAGCCTGGCTGCCTGTGAAGCAGGAGTTTGGGTTTGGGTTTGGGTTTTTTCCCCCAGAGAGAAACTTCAATCCGAAAGGAAGACATCTGAACGTTTACTTCAGAGACAACTGCATTCCCTTTGCAAGCAAAACCCCTATTTTACTTCCCTTTGCTGTGAGGTTTCTCTGTACTGCTTGAGGAAGATGCTACTCATATGACTTGGACTACTAAGGATTATATATCCTTTTAACATTTTGGGAAAGTGACCTAAGTTTCCAAAATGATACAGGTGACTATCTCTACTGACTCCAAGTCAGCTACTACTCATAAATATTTGTGGAATTCTGAGCTATGGAAGCAGGTATCAACTATTCTGTTATGTTAATGATTTGCTAAGCATTGTAGCTATCAGGATTCCTTAAGTATTTCTGATACACTTTTAAAATAGATCTTTTAGAGAAGCCACTATGGCAAAACTGAACTTTCCACAGACTTTTTTTCTAGGATAAAGTTTCTCAAGCTCCATGTGGAGTTCTTGGTTAAAATTAAAAAAAGACGCCGCCTTGAACACACAATTAAAAAGTTCAGTGGGTTCACACCGGTATGAGATTGTCCCTGGCAGTGTGTTATTCTGTTCTTAAAATTCTTCTGATCATTTGAGGTTTATAGAAGGGGGCAGGACAGAGCGCTCCAGGACAGTGCAAGAACAGTTAATTCCCCACCCGAACAGATCATCCAGAGAGCACATTTGGTGTCTTTCTGCTTTTACGCTTTCAGCAACCTTGTGTCTCTCTCAGCTTGGCAGAGCTCTTTGGCTCAAAGACTATCAGCACTTGCAGACTCCTGGGCTGAAGCCATTCCACAGTCCCCTATTTAGAGCAGCAAGTTCAAGGTGTAGATGATATTTTCCACACGAGTGCCCTAAATCATCAGAAGATTGGGTGCCTCTGTATCTTTGTTCTTACCGCACTTTGTGAAAGGCATTAACCATTCCTTGGGGTAGAATGTGTAACTTTGTCAGGCTGTGAAAACCACTTCTCACCCAATTCCTGTGAAGTCTTTCTGCGGAGGTCACATGATGTGACTCTACAGACAGCATACAATAACAAGCCTGAAGCTTAGGCTCAGACTCACCAGAAAGGTGAAGGTCTCCACCTTTTTTGGAAAGGATTCTGTCTCAGATGCAGAGGCTTTTCATTGCCTTTAACTCCAAGCAAAAATTAGGTATCTTGTAAACTACACAAATTAATTTATTAATTCCCCATAACATTTCCCTTCGCAGGAAGGCTGGAATATAATCAGAAATATGTTAATGTGCCATTTGCTAATTTCACTCTTCTTCCATCTGGGGACAGTAAGATCTTCTCCTCTGATATGTTTTCAATGTACTTGTCAGAACTATTAGATCTGGAAGAAGAAATAAAGTTTCCTGCCTTCACAAGTATTTTTTCATTCTTATCCCTGAGTCCTCACATGAGGCAAATCAAGATAAACTGGGTTTTTTTTTCCCCCCAATTAAGCCAAGACCATTTCAGCTGCTGCTCACACTCTATCTTCTCTAGATATCTGGAGAGAATTTTTATTGTTATTTTTCTTTCAAGATCTTTTCTTGATCATAATTGGATTCTAAAATTAGCCCAAGAGAGGAACAAATTCAATTTTGTGACTTTAAAGATTGGTCTTTCTAACCACAGGTTGCATTACTGCTGCTTATAGAAATAATATCAGACCATTACCTAACAAGAAAGAAATTAAGGGGTGAAAGATACTGCTCTATGACCATTCAGTCCCTTCTACTGCTCACATGCAGAGAAACAAATTCTAGCCTGGGACAAATTCAGGTCTTTCAGCCTGCCAAGGCCACACGAGCATGAAGCCCCTACTCAGAAAACAATCACCTTGGTCTCCTGGCGAGCTGCAACTTACCCTCTCTGAAACCATGGCAGAGTGCTCACACCATCTGCGGAAGAGACTGGCTCCCTCAGATGAAGATTCAGAGCATCTGAGTTAGGCTCCCACTCTAAACCAGTCTGGGGAAGTTGTCTCTCTCGACTGGCTACAGAGAGAGATAGGTAGTGAAGTCAGCTGGCAAAGCACCTACAGCCTCCCACACTTCTTCACTACCAGCTAGTATTCAACTAATACTCGCAATCTGAGATTGTCAAAGTCCCAAAATTTGGGTTGTATGTCTGTCACAATGTTTTCAGAGATTTACATGTGCCTCTGGCTCCTGTCCTCCAGGCAACCAGAGTACTTTGATAAATTCATGCGCATTAATTCATAGCCCGGATCATGCTTCCCTTTTTAAGCATGATGGAGTAGCTAATTAAATGCTCTTCTAAATCATGGGACATCTCCCTGGCTGCAGAGAAGGAGACAATGGAAAGATGCTTCTGATTGTAATTTTTCCCTTTCTCGCTGATGATTAGATACGTGGAGGCCTGCCCCCCACTTCTGACCTGCTTTGTTAAATTCTCCAGGAGTTTGTAAGTGACGCGCGTGCTACATGCAGGCAACACTGCCTAGGGACGGGATGCGGACCCAACAGTCAGCTCAGCCACTGACTTTCCACGTGACTTTGGGAAAGCCATGACGTGTTTCTGTTCTTCACCTCTAGAACAGGGACAATGCTGTTGGTCTCCTTTCAAAGTGCCTGTCATCAATGAAAGGAAGACTTCAGTGTTCTTCCTATTTTAATACTTCAGCATTTATTTATTTTTCTCTTTTTGTTCTGTTCACAATACATTTTCGAGCTTGCTACCAGCAGAGTTATACAATACAGGCTTTAATATTAGAGGGAATTGATACTGATGGGAGTCCTGTTACAATTTGTTAGGTTTTTATGTTCCATGGAAAAAAAAAAAATAAAATGATGTGCTCAGAATTGGTGAAGTTATTTTTCAAGGGTTTAGTGGAGCTTAAATTATGCTTTGGCCTTCTTCTTCTCAGGGGTGCATTTCACCTGGGGTGAAACAGAATGGCCTGGTTAGTTAGGATATAGATTTCAAATAGTAACTCCTACTGTTTAATGATCACTTAAACTTGTGCTATCATGATGCGTAACGGCGATTTCCCTTGAAAGTTTCCAGCACAGAATTCAGGTTACCTATTACAGAATTGGGAGGGAGCATAGACACTGAGAGTGCTTAAAGGCAGAAAGGAAATAGAAGTTCATATCACATATTACCACGTATGAACAGCCCTCACACACCCCCATGTTATACTCAGATATTAGCAGTTGCTTTGATTGTGAAATGATGTGGGGAGCACGTCCAACTGTGTGTCACTATTGTGTTGATTTTTGCCTTGACAGAAGCACTAATTAGAGCCATGGGCTTTGCTTTGTCCAGTGCCATTCTGCTGCACAGACGAAAGAGATTTTTCCCACCAGCTTACAGAATCAGAATCAGCTGGGACGAAAAGACTCATTTTTCAACAAGACACTTTGAAGGAAGTGAAATTTTGCTCCCCTTTCCCCTCCAAATCCCAGGAGCATCAATTTCAAACTTTTCTATGAACTAAAATTTGATCACCTGTCCATCCATTAAACTCCCCATTCCTTTACATCATTACGTGATCTGCTGTATTTCTTAGGAGGGAAGGAAAGGCATAAATAAAGCCAAAATAAAGGGAACCGTTTTGTTTTGACACAAATCAAAACATCATTTTTCATCTTGATGACCCATTCAATAATCACGAGCAATGTGAAATCTCTTTAAGGAAAATTTTGCTAGCAGACAGTTCTTGCCCACCTCCCTTCCCTCTGCTGCAGCGGGGGCAGGCAGCTTTCCTGGAAGGGAGGCTGACAGACAAGCTGATTTCTATTTGTCTTTCTATACTTTCTGTTGCTTTCTTTGTCTCCCTCAGATTTACCGGTGTTAACTCACTCATGCAGCTATCAATCTCCCAGAGTGACTGCAGAGAGCTGCCTTCTCTGGCACACCGTGCTGCAGGGGGTCACCATTTCCCGTTGGGGAAGTGGAGAACATGGGACAGACCGTGTATGCTCAAGGGAAAGGAATTTTTGGCTAAATTCAGTCTGTATGAGTCCAGTAAGCACATTTCACCACTAACTGATTGGTGACCATAGCCAGCCTCGTCTGCAGGAGGCTTCAGCCAAGAGAAGTGTGATCAAGGGATTTACCGTGGAGGAGGCTGGAAAACACCCATACAGAATTTGGGGGGTTTTGTGCACAGTACATGAAAATGTGCAGCCCCCAGAGCTGTTTGTCTGGAATAGTGATTTCTGACTGCTTTCAATTCAAATAATGAAGGACGTGTTTTAGGGGACTAGGAAATTCTCTCTGTTGTTTTTAAAGAAGTTCTATTTTTTCCCAACTTATTTTTAAGTGTGCCTGGAAATATTTGCTTGGAAGTGTTTAATGAAAATCTTTACAAAAATTTTCTGCTTCTCACGTGCATTTTTGATACTTTTCTTCCTCCTGCCCTTTGCTGCCAAAAAGCAATCCTCAACACAAATATGTATCCTATGAAAGAAAATGGAATAATTAAAAAGTAAAATGGAATATTTCTAGTGACAATGTGTGGCATTGCCACAAGGAAGGTGTGCCTTGGATGTGAGATGCTGGCTTGTTTTTTTTTTCTGACCAGAGACTCTGGCCAAATATCTGTCCTCTGAGCCTAGACCCGGGGACCTTTCTGCTGTATGTCTACCTTCCCACCCTGAGAGGAGACAGCTGCTTATCACAGCAAGCATTGGCCCATGGCCCAGCTCACTTTTGTTTAAATTTGTCTTTGAAAACCAGCTCCTGTTGTCAAAGTAGCTCCAGCTATTTGAAGAGTGTAATCCAGCACAGCCTGCTCCCAGCAGCCCACCCCACAGCACGGGTGACACCCTGAGCAGGACATCAGAGCCACCAGTGACTTAGCCCGCAGTGAAGCCCTGCCCTGCAACACTGTCTTGATTCTCAGCATCATTTTCTGCAGCACAGTTCATGTTTTGAATTTGTTGGTAAAACTCCCCCTTCCAATCAATACAAATGCATCTGAGGAGCCAGGCAGCCTGTCAAGGCTTGGAGGTAACGCCATTGGGGTGGGACAAGAACGATTTCCACTTTGTGTATGTCTCTGCAAGGTGTCTGATGGCCATGGGAGAAGGAGGAGGAAAAAGATGCCAATGCCACTTCATTCTCCTCCAGGATTGAAAGGATCAATAAAAAGCATCGAGGATTAAAGAATTAAAGAGGGGAGGGAAGCTGAGATGAAAAGGTAAGAGACTCCTTTTGATTCTTTAACTGAATAAATGGCACACCTGGCTGCTGCTCCCACATGCTTCAAACAAAATGCTCCACGCTTCTTATTCTGTTTCCTCAGAATACACAGAAACCTTTGAATGAAACCACACTTATATTACATCATCATATGCTCTGACTCAAAAATGAGGGCAGACATGAGTTCTGTGCTTGAGGCTTCCACCTCAGCAAGAAGTACCTGCAGGTGAGCCCGTGTCTCTCTTGCTCACTGGTAAAACAAGACGAACCTAGTTTCTTTCCTTCTGTTGGCAATACTCTAGATGAGTAACACCCGGCCAAGCAGCAGCACACCTAACAGTGCAACATTTCAGTGCTGAATTGTTTGCTCCACAAATATGAGTCAGAGCCCAAACATAACGCTGAGAGTTGGATTTTGAGCAATTTACAGCATCACCCCCAGGAAAGGAATGCCGCCCGCCCAAGATTATAAGTATGACAACTCAGCAGCTGTTGTCAATATTTGTGTTTGCTTGGCTATCATTTTTTTTAAAGGAAGTAACATTTCCCGACGCATTTTCTTCTGCTCAGTCTTGCTTCTTTCTCCTTCCTCCCAATGCTTGAGTTAAACTAACCATCTAATTTTCAGCTATTTAAAATCGTTCAAAATCACTATGGAAAGCTAAATTTCTAGACAAAACACTTCCAACAGGAGAATTCAAAATTCATTGCAGAAACATCAAAATAGAATATTTGCAGCTTCTCAAAAAGAAATCCCACACCCACTCTGATACATATTTATAGTGGTCAGAAACACATACCAAATTTGAGATTAATTCTTCACTGAGTCAACACAAATGCACAGGCATATTTGTTTGCTTCGAAATGGGAAATCTGGCAAATAAACTGTTCTGTCCCACCCCAGTTACAGGTCACTCAAGCCCTGCAGAGACTTCAGGGCTGGTTGGTGGCTGAGCAGACAAGGCGACGAGCTGTGCTCCATCCCCAGCTGGACAGAGGGCTGCACGTTGTGCTGGTGGATACAGACCCAGCTATGGTTTGCAACGTGTAACTCCAAGGCTGCTTGTTTCAGTACTCAGTACCTAGGAGGGAAGGCCACGTGCTTTGAAAGGCTGTATATTAAGTAGGAAAAGACATAGGGAATATCCATCCCCAATAAACTAAGTCAAACCTGTACTCAGGATCTTCAACACAAGGAGTTTAACCACCACACAATACTCTAAAGCGGAAGAAGAGAGATCATATGATTTGAATGCAAAAATTTGTGCAAGAAGAAGTAAGAAATCCCTGCCCATATTGCCCACAGTTATATATCTCAGCTCTTCAGCCTGAATTTGTCACATTCTGAAACAAAAGGGTATTAGAGCACCGCTGGCTGAAAGCACACTCAGTGGGCAATGCTGCTTTCTCTGCCAGTAAAAGGAGTTTAGTTTATTACTACTGCCTGTGACTGAGAGACACTCGGATACTATAGCAGTGAAGTGTGTAAGTGTAAATAAGACAGATAGATACATAGAACAAAAGAAATAGATAGATAGATGATAGATAAATGCTAAGTGATAAAATAAAACAAGATATAGAGTCAAATTCAACACAGAGAAGAGATAAAGGCAGGTTCTTCCAATGCCAGCAACAGTGAGCCTCTGACATGGAGCTACAAGGTCAAACCACTGACAGATGAGCAGAGGAGGAAGATGAGATTAAGAGAAACGAGGCTTTTTCAGATTACTAGATCAAGCTCTCAGAAGGAGTGTGGGTGACTCTAAAAACGTTCCCTGCTAGCCCTGAGTGACACGCAGCCCCGTGTCCAGGTGCTGGTAGTAGCGTGTCTCACTGTCTTAGTCATCCTGTCTTTGCAGGAGGTTCCTGTGGCTGACCCATCGCTGTTGCTGATAGAAGACTGGAGGAAGGCAGTGAGGCCTCTTACTTTTTGCTGTACTCACTTATATATATTTTTCCCTATTAAAAAAATCCTACTTAGGTAATAGGCTTCAGAAAGGGGAAAAATGTCCCATTAATGAGGAACCAATAGAGACTTTTCAAAGCACCTGACAGGGCTAAAGCCATAAATTCTCTGAATTAACTAGAGTGGAGTTATGGATGCAAGTAGGAACTCAGCCAGGAATGAATTAAAAGAATTCAGCCTCAAATTCATCAATGTCCTGGTTAATATTTTAGCCTCTCAGTGGTCCCGAAATGATGAGGGAGAGAACAGAACTGACAGCAACAGCAAGGCTGTTGAACACTCTTTGTGAGTCTTACTGGCACGGAGACGGGTGAGAGGTGTACTGGCTCACACTGTGCCGATACTCCTCCCCGGAGGCTATGACCACGCGGCTGTCCTCCAGCCACCACTGCTCTCTGTCATGCCTCGGGCTCTGCTGGAAGAGAAGAGTCTTGGGGCCATTTTGCTCAGAGCCCACGGGAGAAATACAAGAGCCAAGGAAAGCCTGCATGTGTGTGACTGCCCAAAGGCTGTGCTTCTGACGTTTGTTTTTATCCACAGTGAGAACAGGAGACAGATGTAAAACCGTAATGAAGATGTTTCAAAATAGACTATTAAGAGAAAGGAAAACACTTTGCTGTGAAAGTTGGAAGGTTTTTGTTTACAGCCCAAGCAGGTCAATCATCCCAGCACAGAGTTGTTTGACTTCATTTGTGAAATGGTGCTTTGGCAAGGTGGACTGAAATGTTTCATTTCAATTTTTCATCATGATAAATGACCCTCCGTCATTGTTCCTTACATTTAATTTAAATGCCGGCCCATGGTTACACATCCAGGTTTCAACAATATATTAACCCACCTGTGTTAAAAATGTATGATATCTTTTACATATTTATTCATGTAACTTAGGAAAAAAATCTCAAACCACTTATGAAAAAATCAAGATTAGGGAATTTTCTTACAGGCAGTTCAAGTGGGATCCTTCACTCATCAGTGTGGAGGTCCAAAAATGTAAATGTTCCCTTCTGAACTAATTTTCTGCAGTCTCTTGAAGAGACAGGCAGCTCTAAAGCGTGATTTACTTCATGCATTTCGATACTGACCCCAAGAGAAGAAAGAAGACGTTCCTATTTCTTTCAGCGTTCAAATAAGTCCAGACAATTGGTGCCGACTGAACTCCTACACTACAGACATCTAAACTTCAATTCAGTGAAACCCCTCCTTTCTTGAGACTGTTGCAAATCTTTAGAGGTCACAGGGCTCCCAGCACAGAAAAAAAGCAAACTCATTGCTTTTTATTCACACAAATATTCTCAGCTACGTCACAGGACAATTCAACCAGCTCTAATGAACACTTGCCTTTTTTCTCACAGAAAGCACGCTGGGATGTAACACGCAGCTCAGTACATTCACTCAATGTTTCTGAGAGAAAATAATTTGGGTTTTTTTCAGTGTTGATAAGAGACTCATCTACTCCGAAAGCATAACTGACATTAAGGGTAACAGGAGTGGAGGTTGAGGTGGGGGAGATCAGCTACAACCCTTACTTTTTTTAAAGAAGCAGTCGCTGTCTTCACTAAAAATGTAGCTGTCCAGTGTCCCATCAACAATTCTGCTTGTGCCTCACTGATTCCTGGCCACAGTGGAGCTATCCATCGACCCCCTGCCGCTGCTATTCACCAATATCAGAAGTCAGAAGGCTGGAAGGAGTATCTGCACACTCCCACAAGGCTCTACAGCCCAGGCTCGGCACAGTTTCCAGGTTTTCATCTGCACTACAAACACCAACATTTGTCAGAGGAATCTCACTTTTCAAGAGGTTAAACAGCTATTGAAAATTCCAATTTCCCTTCTGATTCTGCATCTCTCCCAGCATGCAGAACTGGAGCCACAGTAAACACACCCTGAATACCTTTAACAGCCTTAGGTACCAAGCAGGACGGATTTCAACCCTGCCTGCATAAGCCCAGACAGCACCGTGCAGAGATGCTTGTAGACAATGCTTGTCAAAGTTTGGGTTTATTCCCTTTATGTAGACTTTGTGTCACATTACATCTCATTTTCATCAGTGAAAAATACTTGGTGTCTTGACGTGGGATTTAAAACACACGTACATGCCCACTCCTGCCACTGGAGACGAAGTCAGAGCAGCCAGCGCCTTGCAGGCATGGCTCACCTCACCGAAGTCAGCTGTCTAGTTGTGGCTGAGCGACCTGTGCTCTCCGGTGGCTGTGAAGGGAATCTAGAGTTTGGCATGGACACTTACACTGCAGACAGCAGAAGCGCGGTGAGATGCATCACAGCACTTTTGTCTCCTAGCTGCTTTGCTTACCAAAATGGTCACCATATCAAGCCCCGATGTGCCACCCTCTCCCATCACCCTGCCTGGCCTCTTCTCACTGAACGCTGCCTGAGCTATTTTAGGTGGGTTTGAATGCCTCGGGCATCCTGAGGGATTACAGTCACCCTTGTGCAAGGAGAAGCCCAGGCTTGAGAAGGGGTATACATGTTTGCCTGTGAATTCAGCTTAGGGCCGAGAGATCCAGGCTCTGGCATGTGATGGGACCCATGCAGGTTTTCTGCTTTTACTGTTGATGTCATGCAAACATACCTGCACACAAATTTCACTCCACTCACTCACACAGGCCGTCCTTCAGGCTGGCGCAGCAGTTTCTGTTTGGATGTAATTTTATTTTCTTTTTTCCCATTCTAATCAATCCTTCAGATTTTGTACCCAGGACCCTAGAGCTGATGGCACTCTGGTAGGTCTAACACCATAAAGATAAGGTAATGTTAATGTCAGTAATGATGTATAATGTTGGCTCTTCTGCTCTAGGATCCAGGTTTATCTACCTGCTTCCCTGCTCCAAAGAATTATCTATCTAACATCCTCAAATGTGTTTTGTTTTGTGTCTGCTCTTGATAATGCTGACAATGACAGACAATGTAATTTCTTTTGCAGCCTTCAAATACAGACTTACCAGAGCTGGCACCAGGCATCTGCCCAAGCATATGACTTGTCAGAGCTTCACTGCAGGAACAACAAATTGTTTCTCATTGATCAAAGCTCCTTCCCCAGCTGGGGATTTAAAATTGGAGGAGGATATAGCTAGAAAAGATGTTCCTCAGACTCCAAAGGGCAATTACCATTTGGTGGCCAGATCCTGAGGAGCAAATACACACTCAGACATTTCAGAGGTAAATAAGAGGTAAGTACCTAGAGACACAGACTAGATTATTTAGAAATAGCTGTGGCTGGGTTTGTTTAAGAACCAGTAGTGTCAAGCATAAACACTCAGAATCATATGCCAGGTCCCTAGCCCCTGTCCAGCGATCAGGAAACTGCCTGAAAAATCCTGAGGGCTTAGGGAATTTTTAGTAATACAGGCTCCATTCCCTTGGAATCTGGTTTCTGGCCATTTGGAGGGTACATATTTCATCTTGTCAACAATTCCTTCACTAGCATTTAGAAATGTATGGATGGGGAGAGTCTCTCCGAATGCTGGAATTAAAAGATATGGACTTTAAAACAAACAAACAAACTATTCCATATTATAAGATGATAGCAACAATAAAATTGTAACTGGCAACTGTGAAGAACTGATCTAAACTTATTCTATTAAATTTAAGCTCAGTGAAGTCTACTAATAATTTAGTGTAAATAATACCTTTTATCTGGAGAAAATAAACATTAAAAAAGTGTCTGTTGATTTCTTTCCTAACATGAAACATGGACACCTTGAAAGTTTAAGTTGGTCCTTGCAAGTTTTGGGACTCTTGTTAGCTACTTTATCTGTTCTTAGTCAAAGCAACATCAGGGTGAGTACTGCTGCCACCAGTGAGGAGGACAGTGAATCACATAAGCCCTCAAGATAAGGTACAATAACAACAAAAATTATTACAAAATTTCCATTAATTTTGGGGAGGAAGAGAAGAGAGAAGGGAAGATGTTAAGGATCAAAATACATATTTAAGTAGATATGTTATTAGTTGTCCAGATATAGATTTTAGTTATTTGATGTCAGTCTTCCAAGTCTGAAAATATGGCCCTGTAGCATTGTATTTTATGTTTAAGCCAGCTGAATGGGAATCCATTTTCACACACGCAGAGGCACTGGGTGTCTCAGGCAGGGATGGATTTTTCATTCCCTTTTTTTCTTTCTTTTTTTTTTTTTTTAAAAAAAAGAACTACATCAGTGCCTCAAAGCTAAAGGAATGTCAAGGGCCATAAAAAAACTTTATTTAAACTCCGCCTGCTTCTCCAGGGAATGTGTCTAATCCTGGCTCGGTGACCTCCCTATGCACGGTACCAAGAGAAACGGTGCCAGCTTACTCTTCTAAGTTTTCATTTCATAATAAGCTTGCACAAAGGATCAAAGAGAGAGCACCCCAGACAGACAGAAAAGCCAACAGATAGAGGAAAACTGATACACTACACTTCTCTGTCCTGCACTGAATCCCTGAAAAAAAGTACTTTTTTTTTTTTTTTTTCCACTAAGCATCATCTTGGCGATTGATGTTGCTGGCAGCCCTGGAGACAGGAGCTCCCTCTTCTCTTGCAGCAAAAACAACAAGGTGACATATTTCACTGTTTTTTTGGAGGTAAGGTGACTAGGTAAAACAATCATTCCCTTTATTTTACTGGGAATAAAGGACTTAGACAGAGAGGAGTGGACAGCCCAGGCGAGCAGGCATCTTTTCCTGAGCAAAATCCCTCCAGTTCTGAATTCTACATCTGCTGAGGACTTCGGCCCTGCAGGAACAAAAGGTGCCACGCTGTCGTATGGCTTCCGTGTTGCTCACAGCATGGCTAAAGAGACTAGATCCTGAGGTTTTAGGAAGGGGGCAATAATTGCCTTGAGCTGTTTGGAAAATGCCACTGAACCTAACAGCATTCCTTCCTCTGGATGACAAGGAGGGCCAAACCACTTTTTGGGATGGAGTAGCATCGTACACTGAATGTACTGGATGTGCTGGGTGTACACTAACATCCGTGTACACATGCAGTCTTGCAGGCTCCATCTGTCTTTCATGTTCCCTCCTTTCCTTACCTTTTTAGGTTAAGGAGCTAATTTTCTCTAACTAATATGGATGCTTACAGACAAAGAGACAGGCTATCTCTCTCTTACAGATGATGAAGAAACTAATAACACGTTTGTATGTTTAGAGGTGCGTTGGGTTTGGAGATAGGGGTTTCTTGCCACCTTGCTGGTTTGCTGCTGAAGTGTACTGTCACATATGCGGCGATCTCTTTTCACAGCCATTTACCTCTGTGCAGTGCCTGTCCATCATGGAACCTCCTTCTTAATTAAAACGATGTCTCTCAGACTGCTTTCTAAACAGGGAAACTCAAGCTCAGTTCATTGGAACACGCTTTGGGAGGCCTGGCGTAGATGACGGGGAGTTGCAGAGGTGACTTTTTTTTCTCCTTTACCAGTCCCGTAGGACGAGACTGCAGGATGCCCAGACCTTAGAAAAATTGCTGAGGCACAGGAAAGTCCTGACAGTATATTCTTGAGTTCTGTTAACCTGGGTGTGGCTATCCTTCAGTCTGAGTCTTCGAGGCAGCACAAAGCAGTGGAAATCACAACCTTGACCTTAGGAATTTTTAACTTCTCCTAAATTAATGGCTGTGGTAACTCCTCCATGGCTCATCTGTGGAGCCAACAGCAGGACTCTGGGAAACATTTCTTTAGATCATCTAACAAGTTCCAAGGGCAAAGCATGACAAATTTTCCTGGGGTGCCTAATGTCCATGAGATGGAAGGTTTTCCTAGCCAAGAGATTTGCCTGAAAGTAGCTTTTGTCCTCCAGACTCATTAGAGACACGGTAGCCAAGACAACATGGTGAGTGTCACAAATACAAAACAGCTTTGAGTAAAAAGAGAGAGCTTCTCCAGTGAGTGCCTGACATTTCTGGCCTTGAAACTCTCTAATGATATAGAGAAAGGGGACTGATGGCCCCACCGGTCAGTCTGGGGTACCGTGCCTGAGATTAGTGCTTAGTCAGGTACTGACTCTGCTCCCAGACTCCCTCATGTTTGTTCCACAGTACTATGAAAGACTCCAGCTTTCCAAGACAATTTCCTTTCTAAACAGTAAAAAGGTGCTTTGCAAAAGCCTCCAGAAGGAGGATTTCAGGGAGGATGAGGAGGGCTTGAGGGAGTGAAAGGCTCTTTCAGTGCAACTTTTGCACAAGATGAGTTTTCCCAAGAAAGATAAGAGCACAGTGCCTTTTTGGCTCCTGCAGGTCCCTGTGGATGCCTGTCCCAGCATGCTCGCGGAGCCCAGGAGCTGCGCAGGGCTCCTGGCAGAGGAGGAGGAAGGGAAGACGGTGCCTCTGTGCTGTGTCTCAAGATACGTGGCCTTTCTCCCAGCCAGAGTGGAGGCTATGAAGGTGATCACCACATTGCCTATTGCCTGGTAAGCGGGACACAATCTGCCTGTAGCAGCAATGGACTGGGGTATTCTCCAACACAACAGCCAGGTCGGTGTCTGGCCAGGAGTCCAGAACAAGCTGGAGGCTATAGACCAGCTTAATCACCAGATGGCCAAGGCCCTTGGTAGATGTTATAAATTACTGTCTTCACAGGCCATTTGCACTAATCACCAGGTACTGAATGTAGCACAGGAATGTTCTGTGTATTTGACACGAGAGATGTGAAGCAGCATGTTATCTCTACCACGGAGAATAGCACTGGGAATGTTTTCAATAGAAAGAAATGGAATTATTGCACTTCATATTTCCTTTTGCTCTTTTAACATTTTACAATTAAACACTTCATTTTCTCTCTTTTTCCTTTCTTAATTTTCTTTCCTTTGAACTGCCCTTGCCTCCACCTTATATTTCCCCTTTCTCCTCTTTTCTTAAGGGAAGAAAGAATGAGAGAGAGAAACTGGGGCTGAGAGATAGTCCCACACCTTTCCACTGCAAGTCAAAGGAAATCTTTTCTTTTTCCCCTTCCTCAGATCTTTTTTATCTTTCTCTTTTCTGGACCTGTCCCCAGTATGATTAGTTCAGAATTGTTTTCTTCTCCCGCCCCTCTTCTTCCAAGAAAACCTTATTGTACTGGGGTGAAGGGGGAGCAGCTTTTGCAAAAAAAACCCAACCTAACGACCCAATCTGTTTGATCATCTGTTCTTTGAAGATTTTGTTCAAGTTCATTCTACCAGATCTCTCCCAGATTCAAGGAGCAGAAGGAGAACTGACACTTCTCAGTCTCTAAATTTGGGGCTTCAGAGAAAGAGGAGCTCTTTTGGATGTCTTCTAGGGAAAGAAGTTCATCTGTTTTCCAGCTGTTCTCTTAGTTCTGTCCAGCTGTGACTAAAGACCTTGTGAAAAATGAGCACCCACATTTCTCCAGAGACCTGAAAGAGAATTTCCCACACCCTCAGCAGAAATCTGGTCCCCACCAAAGCACCAGGTGTTCCCAGTGTATTGATGCCTGCTAGCTTACAAGTGAAACTCAAATTCTGCCTTTCTTCCACCAACTTCTTAATTAGCTAACTGTGCAATTAGGTACTCAACAGCTGCCTTCTAATGTGGCCTAGAGAGGTAGTGTGTCCCCAGCAGCTGTCAATTTTGCCAAGTATTCATCTTCTCTGCCAGAGTGATAAATGAGGAAACTTCAGCACTCCCCTCAACTGACTTGATGTGCTTTGGAGGTGAAATGCAGGGGAAAGAGGAAGGCATCCTGCTGGGAATGGCCCACGCATTTCCATGGGGAATTAAAATAAGCTCCTTTTGTTCTTTGTGTGAGGGACAGTAGAATGAAAAGCTTCTCCTTGTAGAGCTCCGAGGCGTGGGGAACTGATGTTTCACAGTGCCAGCTGGATGTACAGAAGTCTTGGCTTCTCATTGAGTCAAAGGCATTTAATGTAAAGAGCAGATGATTCATTTTCCCAGGAACTTAAAACTCAGGGTACAATTCACATTTGCACTGAGATCACCCTCTGGGGCTGGGCATTCCTGGAGCCCATCAAACACCCTCTATGTTACAAAAGGGTACAACTTTGGTGAGCACTGCAGGACCAGTAAGTGTCTTGACTTCCACTGAGCCAACGCCTCATTTCTGCCATCCTTAGCTCCTTAGCTATTATTCCGATATTTCAGGGGTTTGGGGTTTGGTGGGGTTTTTAGAGTGAATTTTCTTTCAATTTTTTGAGTGAACTTTCTTTCCAGTACCTTCATACCATCTAGTGGGCGATTTGGGTAAAACACATCAGCAAAAGATGAATACTTAGAAAATACCAGCAGGTGCTAGACCACTGGGTATTAACATTTCTGCACCTCTAATTAAATGCAATGGTGATGAAGGCGACAAGTAAAAGCCCTCAGGTGATACAAACCGATAATCACCTTGGTCTGGAGAAAGAAACTGAGGGGAAACACAAATGTCTGGGGCTTATTCTTGATTTGCAGGAGGAAAAGCAGAAACATGAAATGTAAAGTGAAATAAAGATTGGAAACAAAACATGAGGGTGAAAATTGATTTTTGGAAGTGAGTGGATGTATTTGATCTGGAAATCATGTGAAAAAAACACAGTCATAATGGGGTTTTTAATCCTAAGACTGAGCTTCCTTTTCACTCCCTGTGCAGTCTGGAATATTACTGCTTAAACTGTATAAATACACCATGAGAGATTATCCATATCTACAGAAATCCTCACCATAGATGGAGGAGAACAAAATGGTCCTGACTTAAAGGCAGAGATAGAAGTTGAGGCACAAACAAAAATAACTAGTAAGCTTCAACTCATGCAGAAATCAATCCAAGGCCAGAATAACAACCTCCAGCTGCTACTTTTACCATCAAATTCCATTTTCCTTTTATCTTCTGCTCTTTGAACGGCTTGCAAAGCAATCAAATCCGTAATTTGCATGGCTACATCCAAAAACCATGGCTCTGTCCAGGACTGCCAGAGGAGCCAGACCCTTTCTGAAGGCTTTTGTGAGCTCATGTTTTGGTGGTTTGAATAATGCTTTCCATGGAGGGCTGCACAGTTATGAACAACACAGGGAAAACAGTAGATCTGATGGAAATCTTTTGACAAGTTTACATGACAAAACACAGAATATTGTCAAAACGGCTAAAAAGCTTCTGAATCAACATTTTGAAATTTCAGTCTGTCAAAAATGACATTTCTCTGAAACTAGGTATTTATTTTGCTCAAAACAGACAACAATTTTCAGGTTGCTGTTTCCAAACCAACATTTTCCTGAATAAGTTTAATGCCACTAAAATGTTGATATTTTGTCTTTTGATCCAGTTAGCAGACAAAAATGAATGCCAAAATAATGGAACTCCTAGTTACAGAAAACATCTTTTTTTTGGTTCTAGAGAGAGAAGGAGCTGCCAGTCTGAGGACAGACTTTCCCTTGGGTGGTCAGAGCTCTGAGCAGGGCAGGTCTTACCAGCTGCTGGGATGGAGGACTAATACAAAATGAAACATTGCTTAAAGAAAAGGATGCTGGAAAGCCTGTTGTCTGAAAGTGGTGGAGGAAAGCTAGTTTTCTGCCTTTAGAGGAACAATTCTGTCCCTGGCTAATAAGAGTTTTACTTTAGTTTAAAGGAGTTCAAACAAAAAAGGCAAGGGAGAGGCTGGTGTGTGAGGGAACGTGCCTCCCATAGTTGCACCTCATGCTGTGAAAGGTGCTATGCTGTTTTCATCACAAATCCAAAACATAGGACAATACAAGCCACTACGAAGAAAATTAACTCTATCTCAGCCAAAAGCAGTACAGACGCTAACTTCTACTGAGACTTTATGTTGCAGAAATGTCAAAGGCAAACAAGCACTCAGATCCATCACTACATATTGCCTACCCACTAGTCTGAGATGATAATTCGCCAGTTCCTTTCTCTGTGCTTGGGGACCCAACAAAGAGGTTGGGAGTTTACAGCACAGCCACTGCATTGGCAAACACATGAGTTGAAGCCAGAAAGCACCACAGAGAAACATGTGTAGAGCAGATCATTTGTCGTGTTCTTAATGTCTGAGATCCCATTACTTTTTTTGGGGGTCCCTAAGAACTTTATGGAAGCCACCATTAGTCCCACTTCTCACTTGCACACCAGGAGCCACGTTCAGACCACACAAAGAGAGCTGCCCAACTTGTCATCGCAACCGCCCTCCGTCCTCTGTACAAAAAGGCCATGGCTGGCAGCCTGGGCGAAGCAGCACTATGAATCCTCTGTTGATCTCACGACCTCAGGCGTCATGAGTACTCATGCCAGCAGGGCTTGGTTCCTACAAAAGATGGTCAGAGTCTGAGTCTCAGGTGATAATATGATTTGGCTGATGAGCTCTGGCTACAGTCATTTAAATCTTCTCTCCCACCTTACAGCAGAGCTGACAGCAGGGAATACGTATGTGCACTACAGGCCTTGCTGTTCTCAGCCCAACGTGTTAGCTTAAACTGCTGAAGAAAGTGAGTTTACGCAAATATTTCAGACAGAGCTAAAGCAATGTCATTTCTGCCAGTTCTGTGATGAAGATAAGGAGAGCGCAGTAATTTCTGACTCAGAGCTGGAACAGACAGTGGGGGGGAAAGGAAAATCTTAAAAACACCACAGCTGATTGCTTCAGAGATGTGAATCAGAGACACGAAAACTGAAGCTATTAAATGACAGTCTCAACAGTCCAAGTCTCCCTGAAATTGCATCTTCGACTCCTAAGCCACTGTTGGGGATTTTACTCCACACCTCAAACTTTTCAGCACATTCCAAACTGTCACAATTTATTCACAAATGTACTCTAACCACATCACTGGAGCTTGATGTCCTGTGGCCATTTTCCCATCAGATACTATGAGACTAATCCAACACAGTGGCAAGCATCAGCAAATATGGGAACAGCAACAAACCAGAGCCACTGAGCATTTTACTGGCTGGTTTGGGGTCCAGAGCAGTGAAGCCATACACTGACCACTTCTTTGGTGACTGAGAAAGTTAACTGAAGATAAACTGTAACTAATGAGTAAATGATTCTATACTGTTGGTCCCTTTGTAAAACAAACCAAAAATCAAGAGCAATCACAGTTTTATAAAACAGCTTTTGGCAAGGTCTCTAAAAAGTTCTTTTTAAATCTCAACTCACCTAGCCCACATGGGCATGCTAGAGCCTTGCTATGCTGGGAACAGCAGAAATTCTCTTGAGAGAAAAAAAATCTTTCTTCCAAAGTCTGACACTGAAATGTTCTCAGGGGCCCTTCTTCAGATCACATACAGGACCAGAAATTTTCCAGACAAAATCTTACTCTATGCTACCACAACAGGGTGATTTCAGCAGAATCAAAGATGATTTTGCTCTTTATGCCAAATTACCCCCTCAGAAACTCACAGCAATAAGATGAACCCAAATGAAAATACTTTATTTTGGGTGCCTGAATAGCAGTTTGCCCAGTACCTCACAGGCAATTAACTTGGTCAGCCCTCAGCCACCCTTTGCACAACCTGGTTTCCTGTTAAGGTAGTTCCTTCCCAAGAATAAAACTATATGGGAGAAGCCACCACTGAAGCTGTGGTTTCAGACGCAAGGGAAGAGGCCAGTCCACCTACATTCCTGTAACCCTTTCTAGACACGAGGGAGTTCAAATGGGATCTGGACGTGAACTGACTGCTGCGTTCTTCCATAGAGAGAGCAACTCCTCCTGCACAAAGCCCCCACCCAAAAAGAAAATCAGCCCCCAGCAGCTCTCAACAGCACCTTGGGAGTTTGGCACCTAAACGCTTTTAAAGGCACCTCCCTGCTGAAATGTTAGGGCAGACCAAGGAGAAATCCTAAGGAGAGATGGGAACAGGTAAGGCAGGTGGCTGGAGAGTGCAGAGGGAAGGCTGGAGATGCCTACAGGCAAGAGTGTAAACTGTGGGATAGACGTGTCTCTGTAGAAGAGCAGCCCATCAGAACTTGTGCCTCATCTGTGAATGTGCTGTCCCAAAGGATTTCTGTAACACTGTGGTAGTTAAAAGCAACGTTCACGTGAGCTGATCAAAACCAGACATGAGTATGTGGCGCCTTAAGGTTTCCAGGAGCAACCTTGGGCTTTGATACGTGGAATCAGTTCTATGTAATGGTTTCTCAAATGCATCCTGACACGTATGTATGGCGTCCTGGAAACAAATATGGGATTTATTCAGTGTCTTAAGAAGTGTAACATCGGGGCTGCATTCTAACATGGCTTTCTATATGACAAGCACACAGCTCCTGAATCAGCATTCAGCTCCCATGCATTTGCAGGCTAGGAGAAAAGTGTGTTTTTCAACTTAATAAATGCAAGGGACTGTTCTGGCTCATCACAGGAAAATACAGGCCATCGGGGCAGTTGGTGTCACTGTGGAGGGCACAATTTGCTGCACAGAGATGCTTATCCTGTACCTATAGGATACAAGAATAAGCAATTCTATAGCAGCAGATCACATAAACACATACAAGCTTGCTGTAAAACAGCCAGCTTGGTAATACCATGCACAACTGCGTTAGCAATCAGGATTTTTTTTTGCTGAGGCAGTGCCACAGAACAAACCAGTCACAAAATTACCATGCAGACTGTTTTTCCTTAGGAACCAGAGTTTTTAACTAAAGAAATCTTTCGGTCAAAAGTTGCAAAGATCTTTTGGAAATTATAAACAAAACAACACCCCAGATGTTACAAAGCAGAAAGAAATTTTGTTACTAGCTTAAATACTGTGATTTTAACATGCATTCCCTCACAGGAATGACAGCCGTTTCCATCACTTCTCCATTTCTTCTTCACCATCCCAGCACAAATAACTAGCCATAATGCACAGCATCCCTCAGTGAAAGGTAGGTGAGTGGTCAGATGTAGCCCAGATGCACTTCAAAGATGGAGCACAAGCCAAACACAATACGCCCTATTTCCATTTTAACGTCAATCCCTGCCTGAGCTGCTCATCATCAGAGCAGATCAGATCTCTGTGTTACCTAGCCCAAAATGCCACAATGCCATCTCGAGCCATGGTCAGGACCAGACACTTCAAAAAAATGCAAGGAATGTCTTCTGAGAGAACCTTCACTTTAAAACAAACTCAAAACACATCATACCCAATTGTAATTTCTTTATCTGCTATTTCACTTACGTGTTTAAAGACTCCTACCTGATCAGAAGGACATCTTCCTTGCAATTTTACTTCTATTGCATCCTGTTTCCTTTATGTGATTTAAAAGTTAGTTTTAAGTAGAATTTCCAACATTCACATGCACACCTCTAAGTTTTGTTTTTAATTCCCTGAATTTAATCTTCATTTAATGAATAATTGCTTATTTGGGTAGCAGCTCAGGCACTTGAATCTTAAGATCCATCAGTATTATTGTTCACTGATCCAGTATCTGACAGAGTTAATGGAAGTCTTTCCACTGGAGACTTAGTGACATATTCAAAGGTCTAGTTAGCATCTCTATTTCTCTGTCACTAAAAATACAGCTGAGCTTTGATATGAGTACAGCAGTGGATTAGTCAGCTTTGACTACCTACCTCTGCCCCAGCACCTGCACTTGTACTAGTGCTCTTCACCCTCACAGCAGGCTTTTCTGGTTTTGTTTTTATGTATTTCTTCACCAGAAAATTTCCATTTATTGAAACCAAAGCTTTTCTTCAGTGAGGTTCCTTTGATCCAAAGGGAATTTCCCATCAACAGCAGGAAACAGAGAGAGAATGAATCAGCAGTTAAAGGCTGCATTTCCCTCTTGAGATTTCTCAGTTCCTGCTATTGTCGCTGGCCACAGTATGCGATGGGAAATGAGTCTCACTACGGAGTCAGCAGCACAGACAACAAGTTACATAAACTCAGTAGGTGATACACATACCAATTTTAAGGTGTGCAGTGTTCAAATGAAAAACATATTTTTAAAATTCTATGGCAAACAGACACTCGCAAATTTAATGAAAATCTCTATTTTATGTCAAAAAGTAGCTGAGGAGGGAGAATATTTACCCAGCTTTAGTATAAAATAAGTGACATAGAGTCATGAATGGTTCTTGGCATAGGCACTACTTACAGCTGCCTAAAGATTTGGGTAGATGAGCCTCTGGGCATACCTTTAGCCATTTCTCCAAGCAAATGCAGATAACCGCTTAAGACATCCGCATCACAGCAAAGCACCCAGGAAGGCATTATACAGATATTGTTTTCCTAAGGCACAAACAAGGCAAACAGGGGCGTGCAGAGAAGCTGAATTCCCCATTTTCAGTTGTCTGCTGGAAGCAAAATCCAATGCAGAGTGGGAACTGGCCGGGCCCCCGCTCAGGTCCAGGGGAGCAGCTCCCGGCGGGAAGATGCACGGGCACAACTGGAAATGAGCCCCAATGGCCCCTGGATGGTGCTGTTGTTTCACAGCTGGGTTTGCTGCCGGGAGAGCAGTTTGGGCTTCACACTCTGAGAGTTCTGTTGTGAGAAAATGAGAAAAGCCGGAAAAGCATCAGAGGAGACGAGGCTGTAAGACAGCAAGGGAACAATCTGCCTTGGCGCTGAGATTTATGGATCAGCCAGCTCGGCACCTGAAATTTGAGATTTCTCACCTTGGGGATTTCATGCTGCTAGAAATAGGAATTGCTGGGTCACTAGGTGGGATGAGCTAAAGGCTGAGAGTCGAAGGCTTTAAGTGCCATATTGTTGGGACTGCCACCCTTGCCTGTCAAAAAGTAGTTACCCAAACTAGAGGCTTGGGGGACTGCAGGAAGGTCTCTTCTCACTTGTATAAGCAAAGAAGCAGCAGTAAGTGGAGCTGGGGAGGAAACAGTTCTTAGTCCAGTAAAAAAAATCACAGATCACAATGAAATTCTTCTAGAAAACTCAATCACACATCACAGCAAACTAGAAAATTGGAGACATTTTCACACAAAAGAAAACAAAATCCATCAAACAACAGAAAACAGAAGTTTTGTAAACCCTAGCAGTCAGACCACTTCCCTAATAGGTGACCACCCTGCTTCAAATATGGCCTAATTCAGGAAAATAGGAAATTAAGCTTATCCACTCTAAACTCATCCAGAGTTACATTCCATTATTGCATAACAGCTACCCCATTTTCAGGCTTCCCTTTGAAGCTGCTGTGCTTTGTAAGCACCCTCAAGATGATCTTATTGGATAAGTGATCAGGGCACTGGGATGAGCACTGGAAACATGCTTTTTATATATACAGTTTTTGTAATTATATAAATTTTATATACATAATTTAAATCCACGATGGAGTAAAGCAACTGTTTCACTGGTAGAAAAGCAGGCAGCCACCATGTGCCCAATCTCTTTGCAATAGAGCAAATTGTGTACCTGGCACATTTCAATCTCCTTTACAGGGCTCGCGGCCTCATCTGCACCCTGAATTCCTCCTCTGGCTACGCATCCCAGAGGCAGGAGGCTGTGGGAGAGCGCCCTGCCACACAGGCTGGCTACAGCAGCTTCTAAGCCTGCAACATCTTTGAAATTCAGCTGAGGCATCTGCTTGGAAACAGTCTCCAAAGAAACTTCTGTTCACCATTCTTCACTCCAAAAGGAAAGGGAAAGGGAGAGAGGAGAAAGATCATTGCAAACCCTTCCCATTGCTTGGCTAATATCTGCCAGTTCTACCTGGCTAAAGGTTTGTAGCGCCTTGTGGGATGGATGTTTTAATGCAAATTATGTAATAAGGTAATTTTCCTTGCTGCAAATAGCCTGCATTCAAATCTGTCTTTACAAAGAGGGAAGAAACAGGTTATGGATAAAAGACTTCTGCTGATTAAAGGAATCTGGTGTACGCACAGAGAAGCAGACAGAAGGGGAGACTGCTCTCTGCCCTGCACCCCGCAATGCCGCTGTCTGCTCTGAGGCTGTTTCTGCCCCGAGCCAGAGTCAGGCTGTCTGCCCGACCACACTGCCCCTTCGCCTCTCCTCTAAGTTTAACCAGTCTTGCAAACCTCATGGAAACCATGAAACAGGAAATCGAGACAAGCTAAACGCATTCCATTGAAGAGATTCGGCATATCCATTAAAGGCTGTCAAGCCCACATTCTGGCAGCTAACAAACGTAGGGGGGCATTGTCCTCATGCCTCTCACATTACAGAACAGTTGCAGAGTGGCTGCAACACAAGGCTTCTCCGAAAGGAAGGGTCTTTGCCTCAACTCCTTTGAGGGCAATGTCTCCTGGGGTGAGTCCTGGTCTAGGGCATGCACAGTGGACACAGTAACCTGGGAGGCTGATTAGGCGTATGTGAGGTGAGGGTTTCCTGGGGCAAAAAGCCAGCATTTTAGCCCCACACAGGACGCACAGCCAGAAACAATATTCTCCATCGGTAGCTTGACAAAGAGATACATGCAACACAGAGCGATTTCTATCAGCAGAACCACAAAGCTCTTTTCTGCTTCTGCTCTGTATTAAAGGTCAGGTACCCGCTGCACAGAAACAGATAAATTACTGGACCCCCAAGGGCTGCTGCAAGACTAAACGAGAGCATCAGAGGGCGTCATGCTGTGCAGGTGCTGGGCAATGCTGCTTGTCAGGCTTGAGAGATCATTTTGTACAAAACAGATTGTTGGGCTCTACAACTCCAGTGGGAGCGGCAGTCTTGGACTCAGGAGCCTCTGGGTTTATTTTGAGCTGGGCGACTGTGGCCTTTCCTGGCTCCTCATTACCAAAACTGAGAGAACAGTTCTCACCAGGGCTATATACAATACAACAGAGACTGGGGCAGTCTTTGAGCAAGGGAGTCTGCTGCCTCCAGGTGACAACTACAGATGGTCAGATGTGGTTCATTCGCATCTCCATCTTTGCTATGGAAGATGCTGACTCCAAACTCCAAACCCACAGAACTGGTGTTTTCCATTTTTCACCACAAAATACCAAGAATACCAGAATGTCGTTTCCTCATTTTGTGGAAAATACAGCTTTTCAGTGAGAAAAATTTTGTTGGAAAAATGTCATGCAGTACAGCCTGGTTTCCATGGCTGTATGGTCCTCGGAGTTTGGTATAAAACAGGAGTTATGACTGATGTTTTCTCTCCACTGTTCGCTGTATTACAGTGTATGTTCTCTTAGAGGAAACAAGCACAGAGCAGTTCTTCCCGCAACCGCAGCATGTATGAGGTCTCTGCCGCCTGCTCAACCACTTATTTCTACAGTTGCAGGAACATAATCATCTTCACGCCTTTATTCTGCAGTTATACTCACCTGGAATTGGCCAATTTGCTGCAAAGGTGGCAGACAGGAGACAGCCGAATTAAAAGTGGGAAAAAAAGGAAGACAAATATCCTTAAAATGCAGCCCTGCCTGTACATCTCCTTCCTGCTGCTGAACAGCTCAGAGGTTGTTGCACATGTGCTCTGGGGTCTCCAAAGCACTGACAGTCCAGCTCCCGGTTTGATCAATTACTGCAGCCCTCTTGTGATTAGTGCCTGCATGTCAGATGCTAATCAGCTGTCAGCAGTTATGCACAGCAGGAGAGAGGGAGAAAGATATGTGTGTGCTGTTGAGCTTATTAAACTCCTAGATCACAGCTGATTAACTTGGGTGTGAGGGTCTTCTTTCCAATACAGTGAATAATTTAAACAAGATTGAAAGGAAAGAATCAAGACCGAGACTGCTCATAATTTTTTCAAAGAACTAACTGTGGGGTTCTTTAATTCATTACTATTCCTGCACGTTCAGCAGCTGACCAGAGCAAAGACACTTGAGCGTGTTTTCCATTCCTCTCACTTTCTCCATCCATCCATCCATCCATCCATCTTAGTCTCCCCAAGGAGGCTGGCAGCCCTGTTCTTGTAATGGAGGGGGACAGCTGAAGGGACATCTCTAAGCTGGGGACATCTCCAAGCTGAGCACATCCCAGGGGATTCTTTAAAAATTACTTTGAGAGCTCTGCAAGAAACAGGCCACTGCCTTGCTTTTCTGTGGCTTTTTGACAGGGAATTGCGTAAGTGAGATCACATGGATTCGAAGCAATGATCCTCCCAGCACAACCAAGGACAAACATGTCCTACTTAGCTGGCTCTATTCCCTTTTCCCAGCTCCTTCACAGGTCTGGGGTTTATTTTACTGGCCTTCTGGTCCATTGGCCCTCTGCAAAGATTTGCCTGGAAATTCACATGGCGGATGTTGCAGGAATTTGGCTCCATCCAGTCCAGCTCCCTTCTTGATTATACTGGTTTTCTATTGATTCTGTTTTGTTAGGTTTAAAAAAATGGTCTGCTACGTTTAAGTGTTACAAGCCATAGGGAAGCAAGAAGATAGTGGACTGGATTCATCTCACCTGACTTGATCTGAGAGAGATACAAGCACTGCAGGTATTTAGTCAGCCAAAGTCTAATCTCTGAGTCAATGGAGGGAGGAGGGAGACAAATTGCTTAATTCAGGCATTTTCGTATGAAGCAAATCTTGTCATAAAAGTGCCTCTTTCTCTCTGCTGCCCATGAAAAGGCTGAAAGGTTTCATCACTCCCTTTCCTCTCCCACAGAAGAAACTTCTTTTCTTGTAGTTCAAACACTGAGGCAGGAAGAGTTGAATTCAGCCAGGACGATGAATGCAGGAGAATATCCTCCCACCCTAGAGTGAGCAGCCCCACAGAGGGGCTTTCTCCATCAATTCAGGGATGCTAAAATGTTTCCCCAGTTGGAAACCCAATATATTACAGTCAGTGCATGCTCTACAAGGAGATGCAGATTTAAATCCTTGCTTTAAAAGATCTTTAATCAGCTACACGCACTAGTGGGAAAGCAGGTATCAATCCCAGAGCAGAGCACAGTGACCAGAAACCTGCAGGAGACAATCACTGGACCACTTCTCCAAGGACATGGTACAGCCCTGACTGAGACAGCAACAGGGATCTAGGAGGTGCAGCTTCTTAGTTCCTACTAACAGAGTGACACAAAGTCTTGGGGGGAAAAAAAAGAAAGAAAAAGAAGCATGCAGGCTGAAGTGATACTTGGGTCTGAACTGTCTCCTACAGAGTTCAGCCCTGTGACCTCAGTGCACTTGGTGCCTTTGGCTCCCATTTCCCTCTGGCTCAAACCGGGGAAGGACGGGATGTATCTCCGCGAGAGCTGGTGTCTGCCAGCTCAGCTTAGATCAGTTCCCATCAACCTTGCCTGCAGATCAAAGCAGCCTGCCAGCATGAGAGGAGATGCTCCAACTAGAGATTCTGCCGATTAAACAAAAACTCTCATTCAAACACAAACACCAGGAAGGACAAGCATGCTCACCAAGCACCTGCAGATTCATTCAGCCTCTTGCTGCAGTGTATAAGGGGAGAGGAATAATGCACACACATGGGATGAGGGCCAAAACTGACCATGCTCTCGGTAGGAGACACTCAGTTTTGCATCACATGCCTGGCAGTGCACATGCAAGTAGAGGGCTTTGCTGATGTGGAGTCTGCTCAAAAGGAGTGCCGTGGATTAGAAAGCAAGGAGAAACTGCAGAGGCGAGTAAGGGAATGCTGCACATCTACACCTAATTGGTTTAGTTATTGCAGAGATCAGGCATAGCTCTGTGATCAGTTAAACCTGACACTAGTTCCCAGTTTGCCCCGGCATTCATAGCTACTTGGCCTTGAATCTCCAGACGCAAACAACTGCCTTAAACTCCAATCCTTTAGTGTCCAGCACTTTTTTTTTCCAGGCAGGTTTCTTGCATCTGCTTTCCTTTTGTCTCCTCCAAATCAGTTGTAGGGGAATATAGTTCTACAGCTCTCTTGCTAACCCTAGATGGTGCAATTTAGTTAGAAAGACTCAAGAGAAGGAACACTGATTATTGGAATCAGAAAGGTTTCTTTGCAAATCAGGTAGGAGACGTGGAGAGGCAATGACGAGAACACATTGGATAACGTGCACCAGGTGCAAGAAGTCAAGGCATAGTCAGTAGATGGGCTAGTATGTCCATGGCTCGACCACCTTACATATACCACACCTGCTGTCCCTCCTGTGTCAGTGTGGGATGTGGAAGTACAGCTCCATGTATAGAGTTGGTAGCAACTGTTGTTGCTGTACTGTTGTTGGTAGAGCAGGTGGGGATGTAACCCTCGATGCTAGGGCACAATCTGTACAGCTCAGCTCTTTCCCTCTGACTTGCTACGGGATGGAAATCCCCATGCAAGCCAAGGTCTAAACTTAAGGACTGACTGGACTTCCAAGCTCCAAAAGATATTGCTCACTAAGAGTTTATGTTGTGCCAGTAGGAATTCTTAAATAAATAAATAAAAACCACCAGAGTCTAAGCATAGCAAAGAGACCTAAGAACATGAGCACTGTAAGAAGCCAAAATTACCTCTCCAACAAGCTTTTCATCCTCCCCAGTGTGCCTCTAGAGCCCTTGCTCTGGGACCTCTCTTATGTTTACTCACTTTGTGAGTACAAAACACAAAGAGATGGAAACAAAACAAATTCATTCCCCTTCCCAGTGGAAACAGAGCTGGAAAGTCACACCCCTGCTCTAGCTCATCTTGTTTGGATTCCTTGGGGAATATGTTCACAGCGTGTCATCAGGGAACTGGTGCTAATGCCGTCACCCAACTGATAATGCAGACAACCGTTGAGTCTTCATTTTAAGATCTTTTAAATGACTCAATATCAATTAATATCCTTTGCTGCTTTCAATTAATATCCTTTCATGGGAGATGTGTATGCTTACCTTTCACCTTTATCCACCCCCCTAAAAAAATCCCACAGCAAGAGAGCAGGCGCTGAAGGGTTGTGCCTCAGGTGACAGCTGCTCAGAGCCTCCTAGCAAGCACCAAACTCTACACTTGTGCCAGCTACGAATAGGACTTGAATTCCTCAATTTCAAAGTGACAAGAGCACAGCTTTGAAAATGTTTTGCAGCACCTCTGGTGCTCCCTTCCCAAGAGTCAGCAAAGGCTGACCGAGATCTGGCATAAGGAGGGTTTGCCTCAACGCTGAATCAAACTTTTGATCCAATGCAAAGGACAGGACAGCTCCAGCATACATTGCTTGGGGAGGCTGTGGAATTTAACTGGAGTTTAACAATTTAGATATGCTTCGGGTATAGATAATGCGAATTTAGAGCAAAATATATTAGGTTAAATAAACTCTACAGACCTCTTCCAGACCTATATTCTTTCAAGTTTTAAATGAATGGCAACAACCATCTTACACCTGTATTTAATCCATGGGTCTAAACCTGCTTTGGACCTACCAGAGAAAGAATCTGATGCAAGGTTTGGAAAATGTCATCATTTTTAGGTCTTACTAAAATAAGAATACCCCATCACCTCAGGGTTTCATGCCAGACAACAGCATGGCTAGGCAAGGATCTGCAACCACAGTCAATAGATTTAACCCTACACAAAGGCAAGAGATGCTAACAAGAAGCAAAGGAAGAATATGAACTGCCAGCACAGAGAGTGCACAGTCCTTCTTCTCTAATAGATTCTGTCTTATCACAGCCACAGCATACAATAAAGAATAACCAACCATTAGAACAGGGGGCAGGCTCTCCCATACAAAAGCATTTAACACTTCCAATAATATACCATTGTAAATAATTTAATAATAATAAATAAATAGTTAATTACAAGAGCTCTTTAAAATCACTTTTCCTAAGATGAGATATGACATTTTATAGACATGAATACATCATTTTAAACGCTTATTAAAAACCCATTTCAAGCTACTTGTAAAATGGAGTGCGTAACGTTAGTTTTATGTAGTTCTATAAACATTTTGCCTTTTTTAGTCATTCATACATTCAAATTGCTGTCATATCCAAGTCAGTAAAATTCATATTAAAATAAAGCACAACTCTACATTATTATTAGCATAATTGCTCCACTATAGAAACAATAGAGTCTCTTGGCCTGAATGGCTTTTTCAAAAATAGATGGAAACAAGTAACAAAAGTAGTCTCCATAGAGAGAGCGATGTATGTTTACAACTTCTGGCAGCCTGCACTAAACGGAACTGGAAGCCAGCTGCCTGTCTCTGCAGAAAGGCATTAAGGGCAAAACCAATTTGCCATTTTAATTATGAGAAAATTAGTCAAGTAATCCCTTTCAGTGCACCACTAGTCATAGCATCAGAAAGATTTCACTAGTGTTTAAACTGAATCTTCCTGCAATTTTGTTCACTACAGGTTGTTCTATATAGCAGAGGCACAGAGAAGGGACTTTTTCCACGGAAGACCACAAGACGACTACAAAACTCTTTTTAGATTAGTTAGGCTATGATATACACCAAGAATTACATGTAAGGAATGTAGAATAAGGCTGGTGATTTATGCAAGAAAGTGTTAGAAACTGAACTTTTGACACAGAACAGTTTGATCTCCATTAACTACAGGATACACAATTAGGTGGCTAGAAGGCAGTGAAACCAGTGCATGGCGTGGTAGTGAAGTTGATATATTGCTTGCTAAGCTGGCATTTGTGTAGCTGCAATCAGCAGTGAAATTACATTACTCTCTGCCCAGAGATGCTGTTCCTCTGACACAGTTTCTCTTGATATCGGGGTCTCTACCCAGAGCTGCAGGAAGACTCTTGCATCCTTGGGATGGAAGGCACTTGAGCCGTAGTGCTGGGTTAAGATATAACCCCAGCATTGCCTTAATTGTTGTCATTGCCTAGAAACGCTAGGTGTTAACATCCCTCTCTTCCCATCAGGCTTACAGCTATCGGACCACGCATATGCACAGTATTCCCACTGCAGTATTCATCATTTGCTGTATTCTTGTTCAAGATTTTTTTGCAAGGTCTTTTCCGAGTGCACCTCTGAAATGGTCAGTTCTGCCAGGGTTCCTCAAATTCCTCTCAGTTTTGAAAAGAACCTTGGTGATGCAGAGAACCCCTTCGAACCAGTGTTTCATATGACTGCAGGATTGTCCTCCTGAGCCTTTCTTCACACAAATCTGTATTCGTAAATGCACATTTGGGCACCTGATGAGGGCGGGCTATTTTGCTTATCAGTAGTTGCTGTATTCTAATGAAACCATTCCCCAGCATGCTATTTGTCAAGCTCACACACACAGTGTTCCTCCCAGCCTTCTGAAAATGTAATAAATGCATCCACTATCATGGTTCAGAGAGTTAATGGAAGTACTGAGCAGAACTGGACACAGGACAATTCCTAATGAAACCTGACTCAATTCTTCCAGTCTCCTCTGGCCCACCCTACTGCAGTTTTATCAAGACTGGATTTCTCTAACGTACTTATGAAAATGTCGTATTTCTTGCACTTAAGTACATTGCCTCCCATGACATCTGCTTTTCTACTATCCAAAAGGCTTTTCTATGTTTTAGGAGTAAATTCAATTTATTTGACATGATTTATGTTTTTCTAATCCAGGTTGGGTGCTACTCATCTTCTTTCTATCTTTCATATGCTCAACAAACAGTTAAGGTTATTTATTCAGTATTTTCCAGATACTGAGGTCAAGCTGAAACCCCTGTCTCTTCTTTCAAAAGGAAACCCTTTTAAAAAGGCACCCAGGTTCCGCCAACTCCTCCTACTAACTGCTCATTTCTGCCTCTCCCCACTGAATGTCGTTCTCTAGCCCTTTGCACCATACACCTTGCCCCTGTACACTGGGTCAATGAAAAGGTTTTGGTTTTAATAAAAAACTGGCAGAATTTCAGTGTTATCAGGACAGTGGAACAAAGGAAGAATCTCAGCGGGAAAGTACGGATAAAAGGCCAGGGTGGGGGGCTCTTAAACTGGCTGTGCCCAAGCAGGAATACTGGTGCCAGGCTGTATGGGTCCCATTGAGTTCTCCAGCATGTTTTCATCCTGCAGAAATTAACTCTCTCTTCCTCATCACGTGATTAATTTCCTTCTGAGAAGCTGGTTTGACCTAAATGGCTTCTCCTCTGATCTCTCCTTGGTCTGGGCTCTGTTGCCATATGAGTTACACCAACCGCTTCCTCACAGCATTTTAGTGAGCACTTCTTCAGCATTGTGGGGCTCATCTGTGAAAGGTTTTCCCATGGCCCCTCATAGTATTCACTGTATGATTTCATTTAACCTGGGATTTCTCTCACCTCCTGTGTCTTATTGAGTCCTACCTGTTCTGATTGTGTCGCTCCACATATTGACTATTCTTAAAGTTCAGCTTTTCTGATCTAACCTACTTTTCATTTTCTGCAAACATAGTGAGAAAACAAGAAATCAATGGAAAGCTTTTATTTTGTGAAGCTGCCTTTTATTGAACTTTCTATTCTTCCTCTAAATTGAGATTATTTGTGTTCATAGTCCTGCTATCAAATGAAAAATGCCTAGGCCTCTCTTTAGTTTCTTCCCCCCGGATCTGCTTCCCATGAGATCTCATCTCCTGCTTCCAAGTTCGCTGAAAGTTACTGTTATTCCGTTGATTGTCCTTTTCCTCCTCATAAGAATCATGCTCATTCTCAGCTTACCTGTCCTCCATCTTCACCTTCACGAGCACCTACTTCTATGGGTGAGAAACCAGCTTTCTGTTGGGTTACTTCTGCCTCTCTGTGTCCCAAAGCATTTCCACTTGCGTGTTCCAGGAACTTGTTCTTGCATCAGTTTTCTGCTCTTTTCCTTTCCTACAAGTTTATATAGATAAAATCTCATTTCTATCCTCCTTACCCATCCTCTCCTTTCCATTAGGGGTAAAGGAGACTAGGAGAGGAAATCGGAAGGAATGAGGGCAAGAATGGACGCTGTAGCCCTTAGGGTAGTGACATTAATTGAACAATTCTGCACACCAGATTGAGGACTGAAGGTCGCTGCCACTCTACATAAGCAATGTACAATCCAGCCTGCTGCAGTGCCACACTTTATTGTTATGGTTCATAGAAAGGTGAGTGCACATTCATTTTTCAGGCTAACCCAAATATTTCAAATAAATACTGCTTCCATTTTTTATTCAGTATTTTCCTTCTGCGGTTTAAGTAAACACTTCCAAAGAACAGAATCACCAGCAACAAGAAAACCAGAAACCAACTGATCAGATGAGACAAATACAACTGGATCGGACATCAGGGTCTGAAACTAAGGCTTGTGAAGGGAATGCTGAACAGTATTGTTCCTTCCCAATGGCACACAGGCTCTGCGCACACTGCCCAGAAGGCTCTTGGGCAGTGTACAAACAACCGTAGGGAACCGGACCAAGGCCAGGAAGCTGCCAGTGCAGTCCTGGAGACTTGTTTTCCATGTAAGCAGCCATGCTCGGGTGTCCCAGCCCACAAACTGAATCCCTCCCTTGCACAGCCTTTGCCTTCCTTCCTGAACATCCCTCACGGGGCTGCCAGGTAACCTCGAGGACAGTCCTGGGAAGCGTGCACTTACATGTCACACAGCGACACTTCTGCTCACAAATTGTCCTTAGGTGTTTTACATGCAATGCCCATTATCTTCCAGCCATGAGTTTAAATACACTATAGCAAACTGCTCTCTAATATATCAATGCAATCTATAATCTAATCTTTTAATTAAACTACCTAGGAAGAAGCTCTTAATGGGGCTGTTTCATCCCAGGCAGCAGATGTATTCTCATTTTCAACTCTCACATCAGGATTAGTTAAGAACGTATCCAGTCGCAGCTCTATTCGGGAGTTTAAAACAAGCTCAAAGTCGGAACAGAAATATATACTTCCTGTTTGCTTATCATAAGGAAAATTAAGATTTCTTTGGCACGGATAAGGAAGACATTGAAGTGCTTACATGTAAGAAAATAACATTTTATCAGCACTGAGGTGTTGAAGAAAAGCATGATTTATGTCAACTTTTTAACTGGAAATTGAACTTTTTTCAGGTTATCAAGGCAGGCTTTTCAGTATTTTGGGTCAAATATTTCCTATCAGATTTCTCTTATTTTCAGAAGCATAAAGACTTGAGCTCACTGGATTATTTCATTTACATTCCTTGGGAAATTCTGACCTTTAGAATAATTTAATTTCAAGTAAAAAAACAGCAGTCCAGATTTAGAGGATTGACAGAATCAACTTCCCCAAACAGGCAAACAGTATATTTCATCATAAAGTCAAGTGTTTTTATTTTGGTGAAAGAACATATTATTAAAACTGATAGCTTAAGTCCCCCAGACCAAAAACTTATGATTAAGACATGTGAAGTCAGTCATATCTATACTTCCAGGCTCTGAAAAACACTGGGACACAGCTTGTTGTGTCATAAAATGTATTCAGTTTGTGATTTGCAAGGTCTTATAAAGCCAATAACATTTTTCATGTTATAGGATGGAGTCATAAAGCTATTTCAATTTACTTCCTAAGCAGGAGGATAAATCTAAAGAGGGAAATACCCACATTGAAGGATATTTTTCTATTGATGTGAATCATTTCCAGGCAAATTAGCATTGGTTTATGTGCATTCTCACGGACAAGGAGAGGTCAAAGCAACCATGCAATAACTCTTCCTTAAGTAGCAGAGAGGGAGGGAAGGTTGTCCTACAGAAGCGCTTGGAATATCTATTATTTGCATACAGCAGCATTTAGACAACCTCCAGGTATAACTGGAGTAGCCAGTAGGCAAAAATGAGTCAGTAAAAGCAGATGTTGCTCAAGAGGTAAAGTGCTGCTGAGTGAGGTCCTTCAAGACTTCCACCCTTGAAAGGGGTGAGAGGAACTCTTGGTGAGGACCTGGGAGCGACTGCAAGTAGCTTATACCCATAGTTTATACTTCTTATGCTTTCTTTGCAACTTAGTAATGAAGAATGTAACCCTGAATTTTGCTAGAAAAGAATTTTTGCTTAATTTTGTTTTCAAAATAGACTCCAAAATTCGGTGTACCCAGAGGTCTGCAGGAGTAACAAAGTGCTTTACTTTCAACTGCTAGCAAGCACGTGGGTTAGGATGCACATGCCACCAAGTTTCAAATCCCAAGTCTTGGGAGGAAATTCCCCAATACCCAGTAGTAAGATAACTGATGGCTATAGCTGAGTGCATTTTGACAGAGAAATATTTGGTTTAAATATTAAAGCAAACACATAGGAACAGTCAAATTAACATAGTCCAGTGTAAAAAGTATTAAGAAATACGGTAAGTGTTCATACCTCATACAGCAAGTAAAAACTTGTGTTACTGCAAATGTTGCAAATTTTATGTCCTGACCAAAACCTTTTTATAAAATATATCCAGTTGGGTTCAACAAGGACAAAACCCAAGAGCTATAGCAGTCACTTGGGCTGAGCTGCAGTGCTCCAGCAAAGTTGCAACATTCACGTTTTTTGGGTTAGGATGCGGGTGAACTCAAGCTCAAAGCACGGACAGACCCCAAAGGAACGGACATAGCAAACCTCCAAAAAAGGCATTCAGCATTTTCAGCTGTACATTTGGGGAAGGAATGCAAGTGGTTTGGGTTAGATAAAACATCAATAAGCTGAAATTAAAGAGCTTTCATTATCAATCCCCCATTTATACGCAACAGACTCTGATCCCAGAGGCTGACGAAGTGAACCACTGTACAAGCAATGAAATGCCAACTTTTGAGCAAGAAGACAAATTAATCACTGGAATAAGCTAATGCAGTTTGGCTTGCAGTTAAAGTGAAATCTATAGGGTCACTTTCTCTGGTTCAGCTGATAAGCAGGAGTAATTTAATCATTTGCCACTGTGTACCTGTACTCAGAGTCTGATTAAAAGCTCAAAACTTGTGGTTGAAACCTAAACATCTTCCGATAGGATGTCTGCACAACCTGCATTCATGTAGTGACAAGACTAGAGTGAGCAAGAAACGGGGCTTACATTTATCTAGCGCTTGTCATCCCAACGATGGTACATTACAATGAGGACAGAACATGCTGCAGCCTTAGTATACAACTGCTCCTGGGGTGTGACCAAGCAGGCAGGAGACAGCAGTGCACAGCCAGAATGAAGCTCTACACATGCAGAGATCCTGTTACTTGGCACTCAGACTACTGTGAGCATGGCTGGGCTGAACAGTTGCAGGGACCAATCTAGTCTTTGCTTCCTATGGTCTCTTTAGAAAAATGACTGATCCTTCTTAGCAAACAATCTCTCCAGTTTTGGAGGCTGAGATCCTTCCTCTCACACTAGCTTGGAGTAAAGAAGTTTACTACTCTAGGAACTGAACAGCATAACCCTCTGTCACCACGCTAAAGCAAGTACTTTGCCAGTAACAGTCCCACGAGCAGACACAACTATGCCTAGCAGAGAGCATTCGTACTACCCACTTTTCAATAGCACGGTCCCTGCTTGAGGGAACTCCCATCAGCTGCCATCCTCACTGCCCTGCTGCTGAAGGAGAAACCCTGATGATGGAAGCAGGCAGAGCTCTATCCCAGACCTCCCCCATTTAGCATGGAAAGGAGTAGAGAGAAGGATAGTTACCCAACAGCTCGGAGAAATGCTGTTCCTTATCTCACTGCATCTTCTGGGCAAAATGGGTAGCTATCTGCTGTCCCTCTTCCTCCTTCTCCTGGCATTGCCTAGCCTGGGAATGGGGCTGAGGCTCTTCTGTAATGCAATTTACCATGCATCTTCCTCCTGCATCTTCTCAAGATCTACAGGTTTAAGGACGACCTCATCTACACATCTATGAAGAGGATAACACTGATTTTGGAGTCAGAAGTTCAGTGGAGACTGCAGAGACAGGATTAATTTGGAGGCTGGTGCTGCTCTTTCCCATTGCCTTCAGGTAGCTACAGTTAAAAAGAGATGAATTCTACCCAAAGTAGCAGATGTTTCTCCCAGTGAAAGCAAGATCATTCCAACAAACAAAAAGAGAATTGAGTTAAAAGATATATGACTACAATGGGGTAGGAAAGAAAGGAAGAGGAAAATGCGAGATCAAATAGAAACAATCCCAAAACTCTTGACTCTAAATTATTCAAGCTTATTTCAGCTAAAACCTGAGCAAAGACAAAACAAGCTTTGCAGTAAAGCCACTGAAATGAGTTAATTGCTCAGTGAGTTAAATCGCTCAAGAAAAACAGCCTCCTTTTTCTCACTGGAACTGCGGGAAGGGGGTTTTGCCATACACACCAGTGCTGTGCCAAAGAGCTGCCTCCCTGCACAGGCTGCAGGGGTCGGTTATTAAGCACCATGAGGATGGGCAGCTGCGTTTGTGGGCCCTGATTTCATTAAGGCTGACAACCATCACAAAGGCCTTGTTCAGTGCTGAACTCTCAGACCTCTTCCAGCAGAGCTGCTCTGCACGCAGCAGGACCTGGTAGTCTTTGCTTCTCAAGTATAACAGAGGATCACCAGGAAGCTCCTGGCTGAGCTCTTGCTCCCTTTCACAGCCTGAGATTTAGGCAGCAGGATTCCAGGTACTGTCCAGTCCTCCTGATTACAGAGTGTCTCAGAGGTGCCAGGGATAAAAAACACCTTTGCGCTCATTGGGATCCTTGAGGCTTCAGTAAAGAATAAAGTCAGTCACAGGTCACTGCTATAAAGCCAGAACATAGGAGCTCCCAAGCAAATGGTCTCATTATGAGATATGTCATTCTGCCTACTGAGCCTTAAATACCCTTCAAAATAGGACAAGGCTGATGGGACTGGTCAGGATCATGGACAGCTGTCTAGGTCCTTTCCCTTCTAGACAGCACCAGTTCCCTGACTTCCCTCCCACGTTAGCGCCTCTCACTGCGCCTCCCTCTCAGGTTTTTCTCTAGGCTTGCTGCCAGCTCTCTCTTTCTCCCTCATGCTAAGCTCCTCCATGTAATTCTGTTAGCCCTGGCCTGTGGCAGGAGAAAAAAAGCTTCACAGCACCTTTTCTGGGTCTCTCTTGTGGAACACGTCTCTATGCCCTCTTGCTCCCTCATCTTGCTGCTTCTTGTCATTTGCTGTAATTCAACAGACTCGGACATGTGGATAAAGGCTGTTCCTTACATAAAGGAAGCTCCTGTGCTGATGGGGAAAATGAAGTGGATGGAGCAAGGGACGCGTCTCCCTCTCCAGGAGGTGGGTGCTGCTGTTTACCAAGAGGTGCAAGTTTTGAGTCCTAAGAGCCTGCTCCGCTCCTGAGCAAATGAACACTGTGCACGAGACACATCTACCAGCCAACCAACGCAAAATGGCCTCCTAATATGCTTCAGAAACCTTACTCTGTTCTACTAACTCTCTCCTGATGAAAAACTGTCAACATCATGTATCTCCTTCTTGACTTCTAAAAGCACCTTTCTTGTAGAGTTGCCACATGGGGCAAGCGTATGGCCAGTCTTTCCAGAAATCTCCTCTTTCCTCAGCTGGAAATTTTTTACAAGTGGATTCTGTTGGTGTTGTGCATTTGGCTGAGATGGAATGCGTTAAAATGGCCCCTCAAAACCTTGTAACAGGTGCGGATTTTTCTGCACTGATCAGCAGATTGAAGGGGTGACAACAGGAGTCAAGTGGACAATAAACCAGCCAAGTGTGTTGTGACAATGGAGAATGCTTGAGAAGGTCTGTGGGCCGGAGCCAAGGTGGAAGTGCAGCACGATTCATGCCGTGGTTCTTGCACTTGAAGTACCTCATCAGTCTTGCATGACATACAAACTAGCATTAAACTACATACCGGTTCCTTGTAACTACAGAAATGTGCACACTTGTGGATACTTATGCAATTTTACACTTGTTATACATTGCTCTTTAATATGCAATTAAGTCTGCCCTGCTAATTACTTCCAAAGGTTTGTCCATTGGAGTTTGACCTGGGTTAGCATTGGCTGAACTGCCCACTGCTTCTGTGCTACAGGCTGTGTGAGGGCTGCCCTTGACAGAGTTAAACGGGAGATCTCTAGAGCTGAAAACATGTGCAACTTGCATAAAAAAGCTAAAGCCCCGTGTCTGTGGTTCCTAGCCGGTATCCCTGTGGGTTGGCTTCTAACACAGACACGTTGGTGGGAGCCGTAAGCCCTGCCAAGAGCTCGTTGTGCAGACTACTAAAAGTAGCACCATCCTATCCTTAGGCACCATGAGCCTCCCAACAGGTTTTCTCATGGTGGGCTGCAGACACTTGCAGAGCCTGGGAAATCCCCAGGAGTTTTACTTTGTTGGCATCTTACATTTTACCCCTGAACCCCTCAGAGCAATCTGTCTCCACAAGTTGTTACCACAGCATGTTTCTCCCCCTGCCCGGTGTCTCCCCGCGCTCCAGACCCTGGGCAGCGGGTGCTGTGCTGCTCCCCCACCTCACACCCCCAGCTGGTGGCACCAGCTCTGTTGAGGCAGGTCTGCCAGAATATTTCATCATCAGAAAGCAGCCAGACAGCAGAAAGCATTGAGCGTGCCTCTCCTGCAACCTGCGGGCTGCCTCAGGGCTACTGTCTGGGTCACTTGTGCAAAAGAAACAGCAAGGGCTCCAAACGTAGAAAATCAGTCATTATAACACGAGAGTTAGAGAGAACTTGTCAGCACAAGGACAGAGAGTAGAGAAACCCTAGGCGTACAGATCCTCCTTACAGATCCCCTATTCCTGCCTTGCCTGCACAGCCACCCTGCCCGCTTGTGCCTTCTGTTCTCACTGAAGGCTTTTCTCTGTTCAATCTCTCTGTCCAGCTCAGAAGACCTTTCCCTTATGTACAGATGAAGAGGGCACATCAGAATGAAGCTGTGTGAACAATGGCAATTTTAGTTCATTAGCCATATCAAAAATGGATAGACAGACAAGGAAGGAGAGAGAAAGAAAACTTTTTTTTCTGCTCAACCTGAACATTTGTATTTGTTGGGTTTTTTTTGTTTTTGCAAACTGAAAATGAACAGAAATCCTTTTCAGGTTCAACAAAAACTGAATTTCCTTAAAAATGCTTTTTTAGCATATTATTTCCTAATTAAAGTGGAATAATTTTTAGAGTGAAAAGTTCTTTTGAACTGAAATAATGAGAAACCCCAGTTCATTAATATCTAAATGAAACATTCTCAGTCTCACTTTTATCTCACAGTTCAGAGTTAACCTCTTAGTCACTGTCCTCTTCTCACAGACTGGGACTGCAAGGACCTATAAAGATTTTCTGATGTTTGTATATTATACTAATGGGTTTCTCTCCAATAATTTACCTCTAAAATATCTCTACCTTGGGGACAGGATCTGAGGCCAGAGGGGGTTTGGTGGGTTTCAGTGCAGTACGCAGGTCTTTGCCAAGGTTTGTCTCTATACAATCCTCTTTTACTCCACCACTCCAGGTCTGGTTCCCATCCACTAGTGCCAAATGAGCAGCTGGATAGCGGCGGTGGACGTCTCTCCTCTCCCACCCTGACTCTTTATCAATTAGAGTTTTTGTTCTTAGCTTCAAACCTTCCAAGCAAAACAGCTGAGAAACTATCTCTCCCCACTAATAAAATACAATTTCCTCCATTTCCCTCATCCCCTTTTCTTGTGCCAATTAAAAATTCAAATAACATGCAGCTACAAACCCACAGCTAAATCCCTGGGAACACATTATAATAATTACCTTAAGCAGTATTTCTCTTTCTTTACATCATTCATTAATATTAAAAGACATCATGGGAACATTTAAGCCAACCCGTATGAGCACACAGGTAGCAGTGTTGCCCAGCCAGATGAGATTTCTGTCCAAAAAGGTAAATTCTGCAGTGCAGTCCAGCAGTCTAAGGAGCTACAGTTCCTGGAAAGAACCTGAAAACCATGACTGGAGTGTATATATGGCTATTTTTTCCCCTTCATCCGTTCCAGTAGTAGCAAAGAGCTGTCAGAGATGAAGCAATGTACCCTGTCACTGCTATTTCTACATATCAGCAATTGGTAGGGGAAATAAAAATAAGAAAAAGGAAGACAGGAAAAAAACCCAATGTGTTATCTCATTTCAGTAGCATCTAGATACTGTCCATCTAATAGCTATTATTTATCCAAGCATTTAATCATGCTGTAAATATAGTGAGTCCTTTGAGCCACAAAACACTTCAGTTAATGAGATTAAAGAAGGATTTACAATTCAGCTCTGCCTTTTCATTCTCTCCCCCAGGCTGTGCCCCAGGTTTTCAGAGTGAACATTAGTCTCTGTTCTGGAGGAAGCTCTGAGACCTATCCCCCAAAATCACTATGACTGACTACAGGAATAAAGATGTTTAGTACTTGCCATTTTGCATTGCAATTGCCTAGTCCCTCTTAGGGAGAGGCTGGGAAGAGGATAGGAAGAGGTGTTTAAGACAAGACAGTTCCTCAGACGTAATGGGACAACACCTACAGCATCCCAAAAGGGAAGGAGGATCTTCAGATCCTGCTGCAAGCAGTTGATGTTACTTGCCCTGCCACGGTGATGCGGAAACTGCCACAAACCCGCTGGAAACCACAAGGATAACACAGAAAATGGCCAAATTCTGCTCCTGGTTGTTAGAAATGCATCTAGAATTATGCTTAAAACCCTCAGAGCTTTTCCCTGCTTACCCCAACACCACTGAGTGAAAAGGTTTTGGCCACAGGACTGCAAGGCTGGCACTTTATCCGGCATTTTTGCTTCATATGGATGGAACAGTAACAACGCCCTAGCCTCCAGCAGATTTAATCGGCATTTACACCAGTCTACGAAGGATGAACCCTGCACATATCCTCATTGTATCTGCTGACATGATGATCCATTTTTACCCCTGTCAGCACCATAAAAGCAACACAGCTCTACAGCCACAGTACCCTCTGCCTCAGGCACCCTCAGCACAAATGTGTCAGCAAGTTTCTAATCTTGGACCATTTATTGCTAGAGATGGGGCAGGAGAAGCAGCACAGCTTGATTCATTAGCTAATGTTTGTTCAGTGCTCTGAAGGCTCCGAAGTGCTGTATAAGGACTAAGAGTTACTATTATTATTTTTCTGATCTCAGAATGAGTTTTCCTTGCTGGTGGTTAGAAATATTTTGCCATGTAAATTGAACTAATCTGACTGGGAATAGCAGACACGCTCAGAGGAGGCACATGCTGGCAAACATCCTCTGATGTGCTTATACTCCCAAGACCGCAGGCAGTTACAAAGCCTGCCTGTAAGCAGTTTCTCCCTCCCCAAATTTGTGCTAAGCCAGGAACACCTTTCCTCCCTGCACATTCCTGGTGGCCTTTCCCCACCACGGTCCCATGCTGGACTCCAAACCTAGGTGCCAACTTCTTAAACAAATGCCTGGAGGCCACTCTCAAGGGATAAGTCGGTGTAGTCACAGCTTTGCCTCCCCAAGTTGTCAGTCATTTTGATGGTGGCTGAACTGACATGTTGCTGCTTCTCATCTTTTGTATCACACAGCCTGGTACAGAAAAAATTGCAAAGGTCCTTCCCAGAGGACACATTACCATGCAGATCCATATTGCTGATAGCAATACACCAATACCACGGGGACAGCTCAGGTATAAATGTGACCTTGTATACATGCCATCCCAACGAGTAGGCACTGATGCCACTGCTGTGGCAGTGTGGCATCACTATGAGCTGCTGTCTCCCAGGACAGACTGTGGGATCCTACCAAGCAGCACGGAGGTGAAGAACTAGAGAGGCTAGAGTGGCTACAGAGGAGAAAAGGATCTTTGCCCCTCACTCACCAGCCCCGAAGGCTCACAACTCCTTTGTCCAAAAGATTAAATGGAATTGAAAAACCTGGTGGCATCATCAAAATTTAAGTAGCTGTGACTCAGACACGCAGAGCCCAGGGCCCATGTGCTGCTCTGACTTCCCTGAGCCAGCAGGAAGGGCCAGTGGCAATCGTGGGCACAGTGTCACTGTTTCACGTCTGTCTCCTTCAATCAACATCCTGCCCGCAGAGTTCAGAGGCAGGCCTGCACACCCCTGATGCTCTGTAAGGACTTGGGCTTCCTTTAGGTTTCCTTTTCTTTTCTTCACACAAAGTGCTTTTCTGAGGCCTGGAACGGGACTGTGGATCTCAGAGGCCACTGCCAGCTTTTGCTGGCTAATGGTAAATCCAGAGATATTTTCTCCTTTCTTGATGCTCCAGTCTGCTGAATTATGATTCAGTGCTTGAATTTATATGAAATTAAAATGAGGAGAGCCAAACACACTTGTGTGCTAAAATGCTTCAAGTTAATTTCATCAGACTTTGGGGTATAGAGTCCCAATAGACCAGCACAGATTGACTGGAGCTCATTTATATTCTTGTACTTCAGATGGAAATGAACGGAAAACAGTAGTTAGGTCCAGTCAAAAGTGCTTTTGAGATGTCTTTGCTGGAGCCAACAAAACTATAATATTTGAAATAGTTCCCTATCTCCATAATAGCCTGCTAAGCCCTCGATCGACTATAAAAGGGCTCTGGGCTGATGACAACAGGTTGGTTATAAGCTTGCTGCTGGTCTAGAATGTTTTTTATACAAAGATGGGAGGTTGCAGTCCTCACACAGCTGTTACTCATTTACTTTCACCTGCCACAAACTGATTTTTGGCAGCTAAAGCTGAAAAAGCTTTTGTGAATCTTGGCAGGAATTTTCCTTTGTTGGAAAAGATACCGTGAATCTTCTCCAGCTTTATTGTGCTCCATAGGGTCAACAATAGGCAGAGTTTGTCCATTTTTTAATATCTCCTTTTCTTGCCGTTTTAGTCTGTCAGTGATGAGCCTGTTCTGGATTACACTCAATCTCTTCTCAAATTTATTTTTTGAAAAGGACCTGGCTTTAACACCCAGCATTTTTATTACTGCTTTGCTTTAGTGGCCATTTGGCAAGTGATGTTTTCTAGGGAGACACAAACGGCCCCTAAAAAGGACCCCACAAACAGTAAAGCATTTGTTCCGTTGCAGGAAGCATATGGCTGTAAAGGAATAGCCCTGGCATTGCACGTGACTACATCCTCCCTCGCATTTGCATTCTGCTGTCTTGGAGGTTTTCAAGATCCAGCTGCAGCCAACCCTAAGCAACCTGGTTTGAATTCAGTGCTGAGCCTGCTTTGGGCAGGAGGATGGACTAGATGACTCCCTGTAGTCCCTTTCCTTCCCCCCCTGTGCCACCCCACAGATTTCACAGTCCCGAGAGATTCCAATAAGACTGTGCAAAGTTTTTATCCGGATTTGCTTTCCAGTGATCTCTGGAGAGCTACCCTGACAAACTTTGCAGTAGCACTTAATGCTCTTCACATCTGAGGCAGAGTTTGTCAGTTTGACAGGGAACGTCTGAGCTAGCTGTCTTTGCGATGGTTGAAGTTTTAGTTCCATAAATAATCTCTTTCTTTTCCTCTTCATACTAGCAGTCCATGAGCACAATGCAGCCAATCTCTGTGCAGAAACGTAACTTGTTCATCCTGCTTACTGTGAGTCAGTGGTGGCACTGGTCATTATTCTCATAGAAAATAATAAAAGAAAAGAATAAAAAATAGCATGAGAAGTTTTGCCTTGAGTTGCCGTGAAAAATAGTTGGGAGTTTTCTTGGCAGAATTTCCAGTGTTAAAAGACATATGTGAAATGTTTGGTTTTCAGGAGTTCAAGTTTCAGTAGGAAAAAGAAAAGCTTTTTTTTGTGGAAAGCAGCCACTTTTTCTCAAAGTCATCTGCTCAGCCACAAATCCAGCATACTGTCAAAAAGCCATTTCAGTGAAGTAGTTTCAACTAGTCCTTCTTAATCACCTATTCCAGTAATTGATTGCACACCTCTGCAAAGCAGCTTCTTTTCTTCCTCTACAAGCATTTATATTTTTCCTGTCAGTGCCCACAACTCAGACGCTATTCACATTTCTCTTCAGATCACTGCTCTGTTTCTTGAGTCTGGTTTTGCCTGCCTTTCCTGTCTGATGCAGGTCATCTATCATCGTTTATCTTCTCAGGTTTGGGGCTGTTTATTTCTGTGCTCTTTGCAACAGTAGCTATTAACAGCCCAACCAAGATCCACCCTTCAGTCTGTCCCACTGATGTTACCTAACACTGATGATTTTTAAGGGAGTTTGGATCTGGATCTCCCTATCAACACCTTGGTCAGGGCCAATAGTCCCCAGAGAGGGGAGCAGGAGAGGGGACATATGTTCACTGAGGGATTTCAGTGCCCAAACAGAGACCTGTTTACGATGCCTGAACTACCACATCTCTAAAAAGCTAGTCTCAGCAGTAAGTCTGCATGCTGCCTAGCTACATATGGGTCCCTGATTTCCAGGTTGTTTGATGAGATGTAGCAAACATTGAATTCCCATGTACTATGTTTCTTTTTAAATTTTTCTTTTTTTCCTGAAGCAGCTGAGATTTTACAGCATATTCTGTTCTCCCTCTCATGACACTTTCAGGCCATTTTCCAACTCTGCTGTCCCTAATCTGGCCCTATCTTTCCATTTGTTCTTGTATCCTGCCATATCTGTTACATCTTCACTTGATCTTCACAAGTAACTCCGAGTGAGACCACTCTCGCCTGAGAGAGCACTCTTTAGCGAAAGAGAAGCCCTCCCATTACAGCGTAAGTTTTCAGTGTCACAAGAGTCCTCCTACAATCTCATCCCTCCTTCACATTAAGACAAAATCCCCTTCTAATGGGTCCAACTACAAGTACGTTAAGAATCATTCAATCTGTCCATCCACCATCAACATGCTCTGATGCAGACACAGTTCCAAGGAGGATTTTCTCCATGCACTGATATTATAACAGAGGGGATTAAAAATGGCTCAACCATGTTGTACAACGGTCAGTGCTGCTCAGACCCAGCACAGCTGCGAAGTAGGGAAGAAACAGGCCAGAACCCATCTATGTGCATGAGTCTTCCCATGATTATACTGTGAAAATCAGCTCTGCTTGAAGAAACAAGGACTCATTTTTTGTTCCAAAATTTTCACTCTGTAACTTAGCAACATTTTTCCTCAGTCAAGGAGCTGTTCTCAAATATATTCTGAAATGCATAAGTCCTTGAATTTTGAGCAGTTTTATGTTCCCTTGCATACAGAAATGCACAGCAGACAGACAGGCAGATGCATCGCTGCTATAGACAATTACGGCTTCTTCCTCCAAGGTTCAAGAGACGCCAATTACTTCCAAGCCATTTTGCCTTTTCCTATCTGCCACTGTTGCTTAATCAATGGTCTGTGTTTAATGAGGCAGAAAAACAGCAGAGAGAATAGCAAAGGCTTCATTCAGTAAAGGAGCATTTCACATTTAACCGTGTCATGGGGGGAAGATGATGAATTTGCCTTGGAGCTGGGACTGTGAAAGTCCACAGACTGTACAGCACCTGAGGTGGACCCAGCCTCTGTCTGGTAAATGTAAGCCAGGACTCCACATTAGTCTAAAAGAACAAACTCTAAATGGGGAAAACTTCTAGGAAATTTAAAAAGTTAAAAAAAAAAAAATAAATCACTTGTCACTTTTCACAAAGCATCTTCATCACAGGGCAGCCTGAATAGCATGACTGTAGAAAGATCCTCACTTTTAGCCCACAGACATGATTCCTAGCTTCCCCCTCACTTATTATCTCCCTGGAAGTTGTGTCTTTTTTTATGAAGCCGCTTCTCCTTGTTCTAGCCCACACATAGCTTGTTCTCCTTCAGCTTCTCCTGAGAGGTATCAGGGAAGTGGTGGTAGGTTTGGGTCTTGAGCACTGAGTGCTGCTGGTGAGCACAACTCTGAGTGGACTCCAGTGAGTACAGGGATTTACACAGCAACAAAAAGGCCATGATATGGCACTTGTCGTGGTTTAGGCCAAATCAGCCACTGGGGACATGGGGGACCCCAGATGGGACCAACAGATGCTCCCCTCTATCCCTCTTCGAAAAGAGAGGCAGAGGAGGGAAAAAGAGACTTAAGAGTTTAGAAGAAACTAAACTACTTTAATGAGATATTAATAATAAAATACAAAGGAAATAATGAAATATGTACAAAACCATATCAAGCTCCCAAGATGACAATCACGACACCGGCTGGCACTGGGGCAGTCCCAGGCTGGACTCAGTGACGGACAGGAACTGGATTCCGGGTCTGCCTTCAGGATCAGGACCAAAGGCAGATGATTGAAGTGAGAGAGCGAGACAGCATAAAAGAGAGGAAAAAGACAGAGAGAGCGCGAGAGGGATCTGACCCTCAGCTTTTATACTGAGCATGATGGGGATGGGATGGAATACGCTGTTGGTCAGTTTTGGGTCACCTGGCCTGACTGCTCCTCCCCGCAGGTGGGACCCCACTGCACTTTTCCGCTTCCAACCCTCCAACGGGGCCAACAACAAAGCTGGTTGCCCTTGGCTGTTATAGCAATAAGGATAAGCAAGAGCCTCTCCGCATACCATGCCTGGGCATCAGCTATGAACACTGGGTTTATCACTCTGAGAGAGCGAACATTGCCTGCACAATATGCTGTTAATTTCAGTAGTCAGAAGAGGCCCAGCTAAGAAGCAAAGTTACTGAACAAAAACGGTCCAGGGTCCAGTTTTACCTCAAACCAGGACAGCACTTTAGGGTATGGAGAGAACATGAAAAGGGAAGGAAATACCTGAGATTTCTCAAGTCTTATGGCATAACGAAGAGGGTGTGAAGGTACTAGAAAAGCCTGGAGACTCCCTCTGCACAACAAGTGGCTCAGGAGCCAACTATCCTATCTCCTCTCCTTCCTAGGAAGGCACTCAGCATCCCTCCCACTGTTTTATTCCATCAACTTCCAGCAAGTAACACAGGACTCCTGTTTGCTGGAATTTGAGGAAAGGCTTTAAGGGGAAACAGGAGAAAACCGGGACAAAGTCATGCCCACAGAAGCAGCCATAACTTCCCAACTCTCCAATGCTCCCACAACTGAATTTCAGTTTTGCAGGAATGCCAGGGGCCCTTGAACTGATTCTGGTGGGAAGTTTCCATTGATCTCCTTCCCAAATCCCAGCACTTCAGTGTTGCTGAGAGTTCCACAAACGACACGCCTAGACCAGTGGAAAAGCACTATGTTCCAATAAGCTTACATCTAAATAAAATAAAATGAAATAAAATAAATCATATGAATTGTGATAGCTGGGCTAGTCCTGGGTCCAGTTGGTAATTCACAGGCTGTAGCTTTGCAGCTGCCATTGCTTCCAGTAAATATGCAGGGATAGCAATCAGCTGGTATTTAATTAAACCACAATTACTGTCTCATTAGCTCTAAACAGAATTCTTATTATGGAGCCTTCCTTTGATCACTGGCACATACTTCCCCAGGAGACTTTGTTTTATTTTGGATTGGGTGGAGCCTAAACCACGACAGGGGGATAGATGAATCAAAGGTTGTGCTGATGGAAATGACCCCTGGCAATGCCCAGACCACACCAATGTTTGCAGCATCAATAAGAGAGATCATTCAAATACTTTCACAGATCATGTTTTGTTTGCAATCAGTAGAAACACCTAAAGTATGCTTAGAGTCAACAGCCCTTTGTTGCTTGGGGGGGGGGGGGNTTTTTTTTTTTATTACTGCTGTTGTCATGTGGTTGTTCTAAATACTCCATCCCTAGAAAGACAAAGTCAAGGGGATTTGTATTAAACCAAGTACACTGATAAGGTTGTTTGTCTTACACACAAGATAACTAATTGGTGTCAGTCAACTGACAATTCTTTAGCCAGAGCTTTGCTTTTATTTTTTCTTTAAAGCTTTATCATATAAATTACTTTGTGTTTGTAATTTACTTTTTTTTCTTTTCTTTTCCTCTACACAAAAAATAATACCAATAGTCTTCATAAATCACAAAAGGAGGTAAAAAATCCAACATTTGCCTACGGAAGTGAAAGTGGGGGGGAGGGGACCCAACCCAAAAAAAGAGGAAGGTTCAATTCACCTATAAAAGCATACGGCTACCTGATAATTCTCAGTACAACATTAGAGAAAACCCATGAGCTTATTAACTGGGGTACTGACTGCTGACAGGAAAGAGCCACAGGTAGATTCTGCCACCAGTTGGAGTGAATTTATGTCAGCAGAAGTGGAAATCATTGTAAAGGAACCAGCATAAGAGCTGTTAAAATGCTATGTTCCTGGATGTTTACTTTCCACATCTCAGAGAAACATCCTCTATTTTGGGCTCAGTGAGTGTCTTTCACCATTAAGAGAAAAAGAAATTAAAAGATTCAGGTTCATCCCAACATAGAAGAAGGTAACTTTTGAGCTCTCAAAATTTCTTCAGGATGGGAAAGCTATTTTCTTCTCTGTTACAAGGCCAGGGGACGCTGGTGCGTGATTATAGCAAGCCTGAGTATTTTGTAACAGCACAGACATCTCTAGAGCTTAGAACTGAATTGTGCTGACATGGCTACTGTTAGTTTTGGGAAGCCTGGATCCACCCAAGACCACGCTGCTCCACCTACAAATTACATATAGCATCTCTATCCTGTGAGATATTTGGTCCCTTCTATAGCAGACTCCAAACCAACTTGTCAGCTCTCTGGTTCCCTCTCCAAGATGGATGAGAAACACATTTGTATGTAGGCAGAAACACAGTTATATGAACTTCTGATATTTTGGCCATATTTAAAGTTTCCCTATAGATTCCTGAGTTTGCTCACTGAAACCTGCCCCAAAGATATTTCTGAGGATCAACAGTCCGGGCATTGGGCAAGTTGGTCTCTAAACCTTCATCTAAAATACAGCTTAGATGTAGTCAAACATTCTCCCTGACTTAGAGGTAACCACTGCTCTTAATTGACAATCTTTCACTAAAACTGGTATGCTTCTGAGAAAAGTTGATTTTTTGACAACTCAAGATCTCACTGAAAAGTCCTAAACCTGTCTGGAGATGGGACCTGGGCAAAATTCTCTCTATTGAGAATCTCAGCTTGCATTTTTCTTAATACTCTGGCTCTCAGAGACATGAAATTAAAATGAAGTTGTCTGCATTTCACTTTACAAGCTTAATTTTTACACTTAACGATTTTGAAAGAAATGCAACCCTTAACCAAACAGAAAGAAAGATTCCAACAGTTTATCTTCCACAATATTTCTTGATTGTTCAATCCATGTCATGAAAGGTAGGGGAACATAGACTCGTGATTTCTGAGTGACTGAGTCTGGCAAATCTCAAACAACACATCAAGAAACCATTCCCAAGACAATGCCAAAGATGCAATTTTTTATTTCAGAAGCTGTTCTATAAAGAACAAAGGCCCCAATTCAGCACATTACGTATGGCTATGTCTGTCTTTAAAGATATTTGTAGTAAATCCCCTTGAAAGCACTGTAACTACTCACACACTAAAAATCAGGCACACATTTAGGTATCTTGCTGAGCTGATGCCTAAGGATCATGATAAGCTTAATAAGCATTCATCCTAAACACTGTGAAAATATAAGCTGTGAAATTCTCATCAAAAATAAGAGGCCTCAAGACATCCAGAGATGAATCATGAAAAACAAATTGCCAAGCCTCTTATTAAAGCATGAGAAAACACAACATCATGCAATCAGAGCAATAAAGAATCTCCAGCTCCACATTGGCTGGAATAATCAAATCAAAGCAACATAAAAGAAATAACGGCAGACAATCAAAACCAAAGGAGCGCAGCACCTAATGACTCCTGCTTGGAATAGTGTGCATCTGTTTTGGAAACAAAATCTTCCCCAACTCATCAGAAAAACTAAAAACTGCTCAGTGTAATCCATGAATGACAATATCTGAAGGAGCTGCACATCTTGAAACCGTGCTGGTGGCCCTCCCAAGCAGGGCAGGGCTCCATGCCCACCTGTTGCAAGTCTCTAGACTTTGATCCAGAATATGCACAAGCAAGAGGCTTCCATTTCTCTGAATTTGCCAAAGCACGCAGAATTTCCATGAGCAAATTCCATTATCCCTGGGTTTCTAGGTCGTGTTCCTAGGCTGGAGTGTTGCTTGGGGGAGGTGGCATGTTTCCGACAGAATCAAGACAATTTGAATAATACTGAAGAAATTTGTCAACTTTCCCATTATGGGCTTTACTGACTATCTCAAAGTAAGAAAACACAGTTTTCCTTAGAAAAGAGTCTGTCTGCATGAAAACTCCATACCACACAAAAACTCTGCATAATCCAGCCATACCTGAAATGGGAGATGTGGAAAGTAAGACATAAACTCAAACATGAAACAACAACAACAAAAAAAAACCAAACAAAAACAAAACAAAAAAATAATCACAACTCTGGAGGAGTGACTGATAATGCAGTGGTGGGGGATTAAAAAGTAGAGAGCCTTGGTTAAGAAGGGTACATTGCAGCAGCGCTTAGTGAATGACGAGTGTACTTCATGAAAGGGAATCTATCAGCTTAGCACTTGTTGCAAGATCATGCAGTGAGGTTCAGTAGCTCCTATAATACAATTACTCTCTCCAAAAGACCAATTCAGAAAGCAATTACACACCATTAGCAATGTATTTCCAAAGGCCTCAGCTCACCCAAGAGAGCCAGCCACACAGCTTGACTAAGCTTCTGTTCGGTGCCATTTATACCTGTTGTTCCCGAGTCAGGAAGATATTACCAAGAGCTTCAGCTCTGATGATTTTACACAGAGAGGTTCAGGCAATTAGAAAATGCAATAAAATCAAGAGGGACAAGGCTATTTAAACCCCAGCAGTTTAAATATATCACTTAGAGACCTTTGCAAGGCCATTTTTAAGGTTTGCCTACACCAGAGGCAAAATAAAGGGAAAGAGGATGTTTGGGTGTTAGATCTAACTTCCTTCACAGATGAAGGAAGTTCCACACTAGTCATGTTTATTAAGCTTCACTTTTAAGCAGAATTAAAACTTTTTAAAAAGACATTTGAAATACAGGAGTTCACACATGGCTGGTCCAAAATAGCTGACCAAGAACAGCTTTACCTGTAGACAAGCCCTTTGGACCTGAAAGCATGAGTACAGTTAGCTAACCACAAATTAGCTTCCATCCAGATGCCTTGGGCAGTGTTGGCAATGAAGGCACAGCAGCATGGTTTTCATCATGGATTGCATACTTTTCATTGGAAATACAAAGGATCCCGGGGCAAGCTTATGCTACCCACACCTAAGGCTACGCTTGCTGCTTCACGCTATGATTGCCCACCTCAGTACGCAAAAGCCAGCAAGTCTGTGTCTCTCCGTAATACAATCACTTCTTTTGCAGCCACTTAGTTGTATCCACAGAAGTGGCTCACACCTCCAGCTCAGGGTCACCAGCAAACTTAACTGGGATAGTGGAACCCCGTACTGTCCCCAGCAGTGTCCCATATACGAGAGATTTCTGTCCCACACAGAAGTGAAGGCTCAGTGAGACTATCCGCTGCAGAGCTCCACAATTCATAACTCGGGGCATTCATGTAAATTTCCACTGATTCCTATTAAAGGTTTGTTACGATAAAAACTACCTTTCACCTATTCTACCCTTTTCCACACATAATCATATAGACTGAATAACAATACATATATTTACATCCAATTCAATTTCTCCAGATTGCTTTCAGACCTCTGAACTGTAAGAAAATTAAGACACTTAAACATCTGTTCTTTATTAGATTTAGTCTTCATCCAAGTTATACGAAGATTATGAAAGTTACTATAAGAAATATTACACATTTCTATGGTTCAAAACATCAAAATACATAGCTGATACCCCTCAGTAACGTTCACAATAGAAGTTTCTCAACTAAGCCATGCATTTAGCAGTTCCCATACTCAATAGTTTTCTCTCTGACTTGACAGAAACAGTTTAAGGGATGTGTCAAAGAGCTCTTCTTAGCAGAATGGTTTTCCTTTCTCTAACTGCTCTGCTCATATCCCCAGACCAAGGGAATTTATATATGCATCAGTACATTCTATCTACTGATTAGGTACTTCACAGTGTTTCTCACAGATCTTCCTCTATTGGTTACAATTACACTTGCATTATAATATCACTAGATGAACTCACTGTAAAGATTAACTTAGCAAACATTTGGAAAACACCACCCAACTTCATTAACGTCTTACAAGGACATTCACTAGACACCAAACTGTCTCCATCTCCTACATTACAAACAAATCAGCCGCATGCAGAAGTGTCTTACAATGTCAAGTGCTTTGTTAGCAAGAAGCCCCTGACCTCTGTTACAGCAAGCTCTTACAGGTTCACTATACTTATTTATTCAAAGCTTCAAACGCTCGTTTCCTTTGCAGAATTTATACAAGCTGCAAGAGAGGGATTCTCAGCTGGTTTACAGTTTTTCTCTTTCTAGGCTTATTACAGCAAAGCATAAAATATCTTGCTGTCTTTAGCAAAGTGCTGCCAAATGGTAGCATAAGGACGATATTTATCCTTTAGTGTAACGCTAGTTATGCATGGCTTCTCTGCAAACCACCTGAGAAAACCTCTCCTCAGAAGATCTCAAATAAAATCCATTAGACTGATGAGACAAAAAGTTTCTAGAGGAGCCTTCTGTGGCTCAGCTAGCGAGAACCCAGTGTGAATTCATAAAATGCTGAAGAGCATGGTGAAAACACCACCTCCTTTAATAAGCTCACCTAATAAGGAAGAAGTAAAAGAACAGCACTTGTCCATATCCTATGGACCTTTCTCCTATTTTTAATGCTTTGTTCTGCCTTGTTCAGAGGAACATGGCTTTAAAAGCATTTGGGACTCATAGGAGGTGGTAGATTCACCTGGGACGCTGACACTGTTAAATTTTTGTCTTGTCAAAGAAGACTTACTGTTCCTCCTCACAAAGTAATTAAGATAACATAACAGCAGGGAGGAGATAGGAAACCAACCTTCCAGAGTTCCCAGCCCACGAACCTTATCTAACTCCAGGCCTAGATGGGATGTACCTCTAAAACTGTTTCCCAGATTATCTTTCTCCACATCTTGCTTTCTACTGAACTCTGCCATTTGTGTTAACCCCTTCCTCAAAGCCAAAATTAGCTTTTTCTGATGGAAAAAAAAAAACAACCAAACAAGAGTTTACTCCTTCCTGCATCTTCCCAGCCTTCACTTTCTCTCAAATTTTCTCAAGTTGTCCTGAACCCTGTGGCAATGTGATCTCCCTTCTTGATATTCCCTTTAATTTTGACAAGGTTTATTAAGGAATAATTGAAGAAAGCTTTTACTAGCATGAAGATGAGACTCTTAAAGGCCCCAAAATTCCCTATCTGTCATAAAATCCATAAAGAATCAAGAAGCCCAAATGGCACAGCATTAAAGATTAGACTATCTGAACCTCAGCAAGGTGCTCCCTGGTTTATGAACTCACCCACCCATGCCATGATGTGTCAGAGAAATAGTAAAATGCTTTGCTGATACACTTGCAGAAGTAACACAAATCTGGTTTTGGTACAAAAATAAACACAGCAGCAGAACCTTTTAAATAATTTGTGGTTCCCAGATGCATTTTCTGCACCAAGAAGGCAGAAGATCATTCAGGGAGAAACGAAATTATAACCCCAATCTCCTTCCGTTGAAGAGAGGCTGATACTTCAATTATTTATGTGAGCTTTAAATATTTAGCTTGGCACTTATACCCTTAAGGAAACTATAGTTACTACTTCATCATTACAAGGAACCCATCATTTATTCATGGAATCAATAGGAACACAAAGCAGCAGTAGTGCTTCATTCCTATGTGTGCACCATAGGGGCCAGGGCATACAGAGTTTCTGTCCTGGAGGGAGCAATCTGATTTCTGTGGTCAGCAGTGACCCATAAAACAGGTACATGGTCTTGAAGCAGTCTGGTATTGAAAAAAGGTGCGTCCAAGAAACAGGGAGCGATCCAAACAGGAGGCTGAGTACCACCCAGGTATCTCAGTGTGCTCAAGCGTGTGTGATTGTAAAATGGATGAAAAGCCACATACCTGCACTGAGTGTAATAACTGAAGTCACTGAAGGCTTTTGGTGGCCTACTCTGCTTTTACTGACAGGTGATGGTAGAGATGCTGCGACCAGATTTCTAGCAGCTGGAACTGAACCTGGAACCTTGTAACCTGAAATCAGAAATATTTATGGCTTCCCTAAGAATCTTGTTTTTAGCAAAGCCTAAATGAGGACTATAGAGAGGTATATAAAAATGATTTTGCTTTGTCCTGGGTAACCTTATTTCATGGTATGGTAGGAAAGTCTAGTTTCCATTGGCAGCCTTGGCATATTAACTCATTTTCAACAACCACAGTGGGAAGCCTCCTTCCAAAGCATGGTAGTACAATACAGTGTTAACCAATTTTTGTTATCCTTATAGCCCTTTATTGCCCTTTATGTCTCTTAAATTTTCTTTATAAACAATGGATAAGGTTGGCATAGAATGAATTCAATGCAGTCAACCTTGTTTCACGTTTAACTGAATGGAGAACAGCCAAGCAAAGGTGAACACTCAGTTTTCTATACTGTTCATAACTGTGACTCAGAAGCCTTACACGTCCTCTTTCTCTTAAGAAAACTATACCAGCACCCTGTTAGCCTATAGACATGCCTACAAAAGAGCTTATACTGACAAAGTTTGTAGAATGAGCCACTATATGGATTATTCCTTTCCTGACATGCAGATAGCTATTCCCACTCCTGAGATGCATTGACAAACCTCTCTAACCCCTCGCCGCCCCAGCTCTGCCACCAGCACCTGCAGGATTTGCAGCTCCTCAGTTCCTGGTCTTTTTGCCTTGAAGATCACTGACAATACCCCTGTTGCAAATATTTGGGCACTTTTACTTTCTACCATCATTTATCATGGCCACTTCTTCTGGCACCCATACAAATATAATCTGACATGCTGTAACATCTGTATTGCATTTAATTTGTATTATTTTATTTTGAAACATTACCTGCTGCAGGACTCAGATTGCTCTATGCCCCATTATAAGTGAGACAGAAATATAATGAAAATTAATCTTACTTAGGATGGGTACCTGTCCTAGCAGATATTAGGACACTATCAATGGAGCTCTTACGAGGAAATAACGCTCTTATGACAAGAAAGGGTAGATGGATTCATAATTTGAATAACAATTGCATTAATACTCATCATTAAGAACTCCCTCATATTTGTAGTGTGAATGACGGTGGTGATTTTTGTAAGCCCACTGCTCATAAGCCACCTAAAAGCTGCTGACTGGTACCCTGCATCTTAAAAAAAAAAAAAAAAAAACCAAAAAAAACCAGAACAAAAAACCCCACACATTTCCTATTAAATACAGATGTGAAATATATGTGTTTTACATGTTTCTGTCACCTAGGTACCCAGTGAGTCTTCTATGGGATTTACTTTTAATGTCCCCTTTGAAAAGGGGAGTAATTAACTGTAATATATCTATTTATTTTTAGGTGCCATGTCAAGAAATTCACTCTCACTGTAGCTGCACTCTCACTCCTAAAGTGTAGATTCATGGAGGCAACGCAAATCACCAAATAAATCCCTGATGGAAGAATCGCAGTCCCACAGACCAACTGGAAATAACAAACAATATCATGAGACAGGAGAGACTGCTGGAGCCGCAGATCCCTCACTCCTGCTCTTTCCTTAATTACATTATAGAGCTGTGCAGGGATGGATGGGGGAGTGCACCCAGAAGGGTCCCAGCCCAGGCTGCAAGAAGCCAAAATCTTGAATGTTTCTGATCCCCCCTTGCATCCCACACTCCCTCACCCCTTGGTTTTGTCAGAGGAAAATCTCTAATAATTCCTAATTTAGCAACAAATACAGCAGTCTATGAAATGGTAAATATTGATGAGGCCAAGGTTCTAATACAGGACAAGATGGAACACTTGGTAAATGAAGATTAATTGAACTTCATTCATTTTAAAGAAGAAAGAAAGGTCATATATCAAAGAATAAAAGCAGAAAAGAATATACCTAATGCCTGCTAAGGTGATCAGAAACTGTTGCTATCGAATTGGATTTTACAAAAAGACTGAATTCTCAAGAAAGAAAAAAATCAATTGGTGTCAAAAAGCATTTAAGCTTTGGTTCTCTGCAAATTCTGGCGATACAAGATGGACAGTTAGTGGCATAGAGAATGATTCCCACCTGTCTTCTTTGCTTGTTACTGTATCCCATGTGTGGCAAAAAACAAGAAAATGTGATGCTCAGACTTCCCAGTGTAAATGGAGAAAAAAAGCCTCTTTCCATCAACATTTTCAAACAGTCAAGGAGGTCCTTATTTCATTTTCTATCAAAGGAGTTCTTACTGAAGAATTTTGCCTATGCCATCTCTGTATGTACTTATTCTCACATTTCTAAAGAAAAAAATTTAACTGTAAAGAGGCTCCAGAAAGATAAATATCAATGACTAGAGCCTACTGAATGACGATAATATCTATCCTGGTCCAGTCGCCCTTTGTGCTAGGCAGCGGTAACTGTCTCACTTTCCTCCCCCTGAGGTTCTCAGTAAAATCTCACTTGTTTTCTGTGACTGCAGTACCATCTCGGCATTGGTGTTTACTGCACCAGGAAGTGGAAAAGTTTGAACAAAGCAACACAAAAGCAGCTACAAACTGAGAAGCAAAATTCCCTTCCTGTGGAAAGAACAGCGGTATTTTAACGTTTTAAAATGCAAAAACTCCTGGCATGATGAGAAGCTCACAATGAGAATTTGTGTTCAGGGATGTTGGTGCGCATTGGCTTTGATGTCTCTTCCTCTTCCCTTGCCAAACACAGCAGCAGAACCACTTCGAGTTTGCATTAGTCACCAGAAAGCATCATGATGAATAAATTGCATCATGGACATCTCAGCTTTGGGCAGAAAATGGCTTTTGGTAGAGGAGTTTTACCCAAAATGCAGTTTAAAAAAAAATAAAAATAAAATAAAAAAAAAACAGGAGGCACACAATCAAAACCCTACAGCTCTCATGCGCTACTGAGACAATTCAGGTCCAGACTGATGCCTAAATCAACACAATACAATTTGCCGGATTGTTTCCTGGCAGGAAAATCAAAGCTGGTTTAGATTGTCAGCTTTGGCTGTATTGATATTTTCCCACATCAAAGTTTCATTTTGCAAGAACAAATTCTCCTGCACAGAAACACTGACTGAGCAGAGGAGCTACCTTCGGCCCCACTGCTCAGCTGAACGTATGCCCCTGTGTACAGGGCTCCAACAACCCTCTCCGCCAAACAGGCTGGAGATTGAACTAAGACCGACTATGGAGGAAGGGGGAAATAGGCAGCTCCAGCGATTTCCACTTCACCTTCTTCCTTTTGCTCAGCAATGATCTAGGAAGTAATTTCCTCAAATCCAAGTATTTAAAGTATGTCCCTAAAAGTTTGGTTCACTACTCCAAATTTATTTCTCAAATCTGAACCTCTCTGTCAGTGAAAGGAAACCCAAGGGAACACGACTGCCAGCAGGTTTAAACAAAAACTATAAAAATAGCAGTGGCTATAGAACTGGTGACATCTTTCTTTTCCTCTAAAGGAAATGTCTGCTTGTTGCATTACAGTACTGTATTCTTGCAAGGGAATAACTAAATCAATATTCCCTGGTAAGACAAGCCTGCTGTCACTGTAAATTTAACACAGATTATTATTAAAGTGGATTTAAGATGCTGCTCTTACATGATAGGCTTGTAATTACCTGGCTAATAGCAATGACTGTGATAGAGCAGTATTGTTGGTTACTCAAGGAAAATTAAAATCAAATCCCAATTCCACAGTCACTGAAAGGTTGTCTAGGAAATTCAGTTGAATTCATGTGAAGGATTTCCTTTCTATCGCCACTGAAAGTGCAAACGGTTCTTGTCTTCAGCTACCAATCTGCAACACCAGCGTACACAAGCCTGAATAACATTCACATAATCTTTTTGTGCTCCAGAGTGGCTGGCTGCTGACCCCAGGGCCAGACAGCGCCTCCTCCACAGCAGTAATGATGATGCATCATCAGGAATATCAGCCCATGATGAGCAGAAAGGGACAGAAGTATCTAAGGGAAAACTGCCTCAGTGGAGCTCCGTATTTTGTCCAAAAGGGAAACTGAGACAATACCAGAAACAAAAGCAGTGCTTGGAGGAAAAGAGTCCAAATCTGACTTGTAAACCACTTGCAACAATTATGCTATTCCTGACTACAGTCAGAAATAAGGAATCAGGCTCAGATTATTTCTCACGTTTCTAGAAGTCACTGGTAGCTTTTTATACTTATAGCTTGTCTTAAAAAAATATATATACAAACACATAAACAAAACAACTTCCTCTGTATTGAGGGACAGTACCATTGACTCCTACAAAATTAGCTTGTAATATCGTCACCACCAGTGTTTACTTCTTTAGCATGTCACGCGTAACTTTCTATACTCAACCATCAAATTATCCCTTCACATAAAGAGAAGAAAAGAGAATTACAGTCGTCAGCAGAGAACACAAATAGAAAGGAAGGTTATAATTCAAAGAAAGCTTCCAAAACTTGAAAGTCATTAGCTCTCCTTTCTAGAAAGCTCCAAGAAAAGTTCATCACCCTCTTGTTAGGGCGACAGCAAGGCTGGGGTAGCAGCTTAGATGCTGATTTCCTGGTGTGCCCACTACTTGACTCCTACTAATTGGCGAGTAAATCCTCTTCAGGTCTTCACTCTCAACCTCCAGCGACTCAACCCTGAGCTCAGTGTAGGTCATCTGCCCACACGCCGTCTCCACATAGGATGCACACGCCACACACGTGTGTCCAGGGAAGGGAGACGGCATCCTTCGTACTAACCATAGCAGACCCCAAATCTCAGATTCTTCTGCTTTTCAGCTTAGGAACAGTGGCCTTTTGGAACGGGGCTCACCCCTTGCCTTCCCCACCCCACCTGCTCAGCAATGCTAAATAGCCAGCATAAGTGTTAGAAAGCTTAGGTGACAACAAATTGTTTTTAGAGCAAAAGAAAGCACACAGAGTATTTGGTCCATGCTGTATTCCTACTTGATTTAGGATTTGACTCAGTTAAGGAGAGTATTTCTTTCTTAATCAAACAAATATCCACCAGCTTGTTGGACTACATCTCAAACTTTAAATGGTGAAAAGGCATTTGTATTTATTTACTTTTTTGGTTGCATTGTAGACTTTCTTGCTTCAGTTGAACCTTTGAAGTTAGATACCCTGTATTTAGCATTTTTATTGCAATACCTATTACTGATATTACAGAGGGATCACTAAAACACAAAACACAAACACAAGAGCCAAGTACCAGACCCCAGGCTGACCCATAGCATTAACGATTCAGTGGAACTGCAGCAGTTTAGATCAGTACAGGATTGACTCCACCTCAGACACAGCAGTGCAATCTGAACGTCAGCCCAACTGTATGCTGGAGCTTCCTTTGCTGAAAAAAGTGTGTTAGAGATTTAATAAGACACAACAGCAATATTCCACAGCAAAAGCCAGTGGTGATCTACACACATGCACCACATGCACTCTGCTTCTTCCTCAACTATTCACACCCCAATCTGACAGAAATTTCTTGCCTTGATTATACCCAGTAATCACATAACTCAGGATTGCTGCTAAATGCAGCAATTTTGCCTTACCTCTGTGCTCCTATCACATCCATAAAGATTTTATACGTTCCTTGTTTCACTTGAGGCTATACAAAGTGCTGGATTTTTACTTGTATGTATCAGATTTACAGGGGTGTCAAATGTGGAGTTAGAAGACCAGATTTAAGAACCATAACCTTCTCTGTCCAACAACCAGTAGTATCCTGCTATTGACTGTATCAGCAGTCATTAGCCCACACAGATATCAATATGTATGCTGTGATAAGAGAGAAATTTTTATAAAACACAGATGAGCCAAATGGCCAAACTCATCTTTGTCAGTGCATTTGTATGTCAGGCCACTGTTTAACTGAGAAATAAAAGATCATCGAGCTGCAGTGTCATGAGGTCAAGGACAGAATTTCCTCTCCAGCGTCCTACCATACAAATAATGATGCAAGGCCAGTAGCCTCATGTAGTATCAGAATACTCTACCACATCAGAAATGGTTTCCTTAAAGCATTATACTTTAAGAAGAATCAGCTGGTTCCAGCAGACGAAAGAGTCTATGGTTTTCCATTAGTGCACTTACTACCTTAGTATTTAGAAAGGCGTACAGTCTTCAAGAGAATGAACTGACTTTCTCAGAAGTATCAGGTATCAGCCACAGCTGGTGGCAGACACTAGATTTGCTAAGCAGGTCATTGGTTGAGAAGAGTGATCAGATTCTGCATTATTGCACAAAATTGAAATCTAAGTACCTAGATGTGGCCAGCCGTAAGTACTGCACTTCTTTTTTCCAGAAGTTATATTCATAATGGTTTGGATATTCAAACAAGTTCTAATTGTGATTTAATGGCTTGCACTGTAATTAGCCTTCAGGGAAAAGTACTTTCAATTAACCAATGTAAATATACCATCTAGTTACACCATTACATGTTCTGCTAAATTTCCTGATTAAGAGCTGGAAATCATATAGCATGGGGCCAGAACTCATGGCACAGAGCAAAAGCATGGCTGTGACTTGAAATCATCTCTTTTCTCCTCTGCATGAGACAGCCTGGTAGTCCCTCACGTCTCCTGCTGCCATGGCTAGGAAGGAAGTGGCATGGTTCATGAGTTTGTCGGTTGTCGCTGAGCCGCTAAATTCCTGCCTACCAAGACACAGTTCTCTGATGGATAACCTTGCCCTTACGTCTAGACCCCAGCAAGCACGCAGCACAAAACAGATCTGCAGATGCTTACACATGGGGGATGTAAGAGGAGTACCAGGGCCATGAAGCACAGGAAGACTTCACTCTTTCCCCTGACATCATTCTTCCTAGAAACAATAAAAAAAACCACCAAACCTCAGAGCAAACATACCGCAGGTGTAAGCTACTTCTGAAATTTAACGAAAGGCCAAGAGAAATCGAATCAGAGCTATTGACTCCAGCAGTCTCTGGATGTGGAAGCAGGAGCCCCTGTGGTGTCTGAGAGCTGGTCTAAGACTGATCAGATTCCTAGCAGGCTGCATTTACTATTTTGCCTCTCACCTGAGTTGTGTTGGTTCAGCACTTTTGTAAAATGCTTTTCCAGTGTTCCAAACAGGCAGTTCACAAGCAGAAAAAGATTGAGGGGGGCTGGAAGAGGGACTGTCTGAGGACTGAGTTCATGTGCCAGGGGCGACGGGGGAGGTACATACCCCCAACATGCCTGTAAATGCTCTTATCTGGGAGAGGAGAGGCAACATCGGCCCCTTAGGCAACGTGCAAGGCTTATTGAGGGATGTCACTTAATTCTGCCCTTGGTTTATTACAAGTTATGCGTCATTATAAAGCTTAGTTTAGGAGCCCAGGAAAGGGAGCAGAAATCCAGCATACACTTCTCCTTGCACCTGCTTCGCTCCAAGGCAGGTCTGTGTCTTCTGCTAAGGACAACCGGGACCGCAGAGAGGAAAGGCCAATTCTGCAACATTTTCCCCAGACAATTCCTTTCTAGTTCTGCACGTCAGCTGAAAAGCCAGACTCGACAGCTTCCTGGAGCTACAGGGAAGTGCAAGACATCCCACTTGGGACTGTACTGTACCTTTCTCCAAGATATTCAGCAACAGGTACAATTTACACACAGCAATAACAGCCTGAAGTCACTGAATAAATTGCTGATTTTGAAATAGCAAATGACATGTTAGCAACAATGCACACTGAACAACGTGTGAGAATAAAAGAATAGGTTTCATAGCTCTTTTTATCCTCTCATCATGTATATTTGTGTGGGAATTCTTGCTGCCAGAGAGCTAGCATGTCTAAAAGCATCTTGAAGAGTCTTTGACAAGCAGTTCCAGTTTATAAATAGAAAGTTTTGATGGCTTTTTTTTTCTTTTACCATTTCCACAAAACATGGAATCTACATTTTCTACATTGCTACACTTCAATTTATACTCATCTTTGATTTCCTCCCTCCAGCAAAAGTAAAAGTCTAAAAAAAGAGTAAAAAATAAAAGACCAGGACTAAAAAAAATAGCAAGTGTTCAGGGTCCTATCCAATAACAAGTTTTTCAGGAACTGGGTTTTTTTTAAAACAAACAAACCCAGAAGAATCCCAAACACACAAAATACAACAACAACAAAAATGCCCACACAAACACACACGTGCCTCAGTGGGGAAAATCTGCACGCAGAAACAAAGGGTTCATGTTCTGCACAGTGAACTTTCTGGAAATGATTGATTTGCTCTGGAAAGTCCTCACTTTTCATCAAAATATTTAAGTACTACTTTAATGAAGTTTTTGTGGAAATCTGATTGTACTTCTCTACTCCAAGTTATTATTAGCCCAGCACTGGAGGTTGCAACCGGCACTCAACCCAGCTGACTCCTCACTCCTATCTCCCCACTGTGGCCTTCCCCGCTCTACTGCTGTTCTTCTGTTGTACCAAGTGCCTGAAGACCAAGCTCCACAATGCACAACACTGCCACGTCATTAGTGTTTGTTACCTGGGCTGCTGTTTCAAGCAACAATTTTAAGGTGAGGAGATACAGTTGGCCAAGATCATCTTCCAGCAAAGCTTTCTTCCTAAATCTGAATGCCTCCAACTTCAGCTTTCCTGAGCCTCAGCTGCTTCTGTGCAAATTTTGACATTTTAAATTGCTGATGAAACTATCTTGAAGGTGAAATTCTGGACTATGCATTGAATACATCGAGTGCAAGTGCATACTCCTTCCTGCCAACCCTAGCATGAGACTGCAGCATCAGCCAAGGGACAGGACAGAGATCTAAAGGCAAGACCACTCCCAACATGCTTCTCAAAGACCAGACCTGGATTAGACTGTTCAAAAGCATTTAGGTGTCAATGAGCCTCTGCTAAAAGGGCCTGTCTGTTCCAGCAGCAAAACAAGTGACCTCTGGTTTTTGTTCCCATTTTGTCTCGTGTCAGATCACCATGGTGGTTTTGAAGAGCCTTTGCCCTTCTCAAAGGAGGCTGACAAGCCCAGGGAAATTTCCAGCCTTTATGAATAACTTCATATAAACCTTCAAAAGACTAAAATACAGATTATTTTTTTTTTAACAAAGTAGTGCAATAATTCTTCTCCTAAAGAGAAGAATCCTGCTGAAAATAGTGAGCTCATATATATACATTTGCTATGCAACTGCATCCCAGTTCTCCTACCAGATTTTATTCCACCTTGAATATGGACTATTTAATAAATTAAATGTTAATGCTAGGTTTCCTTCCAAGAGACTCAAGATAATGACTCTTTCAAGAATGCTTTCTTGTGCCAACTAGAAAAAAAAAATAAAAAAAAAAATAAAATAAAATGAGGGCCTGGAATAGATTTTTGAGAAGAGAAGAAAAAAATGAGGCCTTGAAAAACTTGTCAAAAGACAGTTCCCTCCACTGCCCTTACATCCCCTGCCCTCACTTTTCACCTACTCCCTCTGGTCACCCATACTCCAGGAATCAGGGGACACACTTGCAAGACATTTATTGACTAGGATTTAATTGCAGGACATCACTGTCCTGTCAGATAATTGCATTTTGTGAGCTTCACACATCAAACTAGGGGAAAAAAACACACATCTCACTTCAAAGAACCTGCAAGCTTGTGTCTGCTCAGATCAGGTAGACAGAGCCAGATCCTGAACTTGCTTCTCCCAGGCCCCCGCAGGTCTGTTGGGTGGCTACAGCCCCAGTGAGCAGGGCTGATCTTACCCCACTGACCCCAGGCCCCGCACACAAAGCTGCCGTGCACAGGGGAATCACTGCTGGAAGTGGCAATCTTGCACTTCATGACCTAGTTATGGACTTCTTGGGTGTTCTTGTCTGACTTGACTTAAAAACAGAAATTTATCTCCAGACTTTAGAAAAAGCCTCCCCGTCCCTGCAAAAAAAAAAAAAAAAAACAACAAAACCCAAAGCCAGCACTGTGGTTTCCCCCTTCATCCTTTATCATCCTCTTCTGTTGTTTTGTATTCAGTGAATTACAGTTCTCTAATTTAAAGATTTTTTAACTAGATAAAACTCTTTTCAGCTCCAGTATTTACTAATCTTCTGACCTTCAGAATTAATTTTCAGTGATGGAAATCAGAATAAAGGATTTGTTTTTATCCATCTTGCTCCCTTGACACAAAGAAAACAACTGCGTTCTCTGCCCTTTTTTTTTTTTTAACCAAAAATTAAGATGACAACATTATATTCATTGTTGCACGATCCCCCTGTACTCTCAATACGCCAAGGCCAATTTAGGATGAGGCATAAACTATCGGTACCAAGAGTGTAAAGGATTTAATTTCTCTTTCTATACAACATTGCAGGAGAGAATATTTACAATAAGAACTCAGTGACTTACTTATACTTGAGCTGATATATTCAGTTCTACTTCTCAGAGAAGCTTTGTAGCTTAAAATAGTCTGATCTACTCAGAGAACTATCCCCAAATAGTATATTCACTTCAAATATCCGATAACATAGGCAAAGTGTAGACAGGTAATGTGAAGATGATACTGTCAAATAAACTGCTTGACATGACAAAGATAAAGGACAAATAACAGGGACACCAGGTAAAAAGTTTAAAGATGAATGAGAGCTGGTTCTAATTTTCATTCAGAAATCAACTTAATCATATATGAAGTTTCAAAAGGCTTCACTGGCCATTTTCTGCAAGTGTGACATTTGCTTCTGAAGCCCACCCTACACTACACATTTCCCTATGGGCCAGACAGCCCCCTACCAAAACTGCAGGGCCATCTGCCGTGCAGAAGCAGCCACAAAAGTCTGAATAAATCAATGCGCATTCTCCAGCTGTGATTTACATCCTTTTTGTGTGACAGGGCTTCATTGCTTCAAGTCAGTCTCCTCTCAGCAGGTATTAGTCGGTCCTGTTTGACTGTTCATTCATCTTTGAACCTAATGCATGTTCCCAAAGCTTTCGTTTGCTGGGTACACTTTGCAAGCATCAACATTCAAAGCAGCAATCCTAATGTCTTCCTTTGAAAGGAAGCAAATGGCCCTGTCGAGGAATCAGTCAATTCTAGTGACGCATCCAACCACCTGTTTTTCATTTCTTTGAAACGTACTTAGATGACAGGTTGCTTTTGGTATCAGTACAGTTCCCCAGCCCTATTTTATCCCAGTTACAGACAATGGAAAACGTTCTTTGTCCCCAGTTCTTGCCTGCTCCTACTGACCCGCTCCTTGAATCTGTCTCCCTACACAGAGGATGGGAAATTAATTTCCTAGATTTGTGACCTGTTTGAAGTGTATGCAGTGGCAGATCTTGCCGTATCACTAATGGGCCGTCTGGTAAGCGGCGTTATCAAAGGAGTTAGTTTCCTAGTCATGTTCTGCTCTTGCTTGAACATAGAGACATGAATATGAAAGACAGACCCTTTCCTGTCCCCTTCCAGCATAAATATGAACTTAAAAAATTTGCATGAAGCATTACATCTTCTCCACTGAACTCCTTGTTCGAATTCCTAGAATGTACTCTCTTCTCTTCCATTGATTACCTAGTAACCTATTCTGCTCGGGCACTGCTTTCATCTCATTTCTCCTAGAGCCAAGTAAATTTTTGGCACTTAAAACAATAATAAATATTTTCTGCTCATTTTGTCATTTTGATAGCACACACAAATCAATTGTCTGGCATCCACCAGCAGCAAAAATACCATGAGAAAAAACAAATTGACCTCAGGAGTGAACTTGCCACACCAAGGAGGGATGAATGGACACCAATTTATTTCAACGGTTCATAAAACACAGTTTAAGTTCCTGCCCATCAACAAGATAAAAATAGTCCTTCAGGAAGTAGAAGCTTCCTGAACAAGGCATCTGCTTTTGCTGAACATTTGTCTTCAGAGTAATTCTAGCACCAGCTGAGCAGTAAGAAACCCAAATCGTTCAATGTAAAAATAACGTGAAGTGCATGGGAGGTGCTTCCTAGCATCTACATGGATGTAACTCATACATATGTTTTCAAGTGACCACAAATTTCATGACAACTTTTGGAATTAAGAGTAAGACATTTCACGAGTCTCAAAGTGATTTTTTTCTTTTTTCGGTGCTTCCGCTTGAGTAGAAGAGAAGCCCCATGTGACTTCAGCAACACAGTACAAGGATGTCCATCTAGAAGGCAGTCAGTCCTCTAAGTCATATGGATACAATGAACTAAAAAGACCTAGATATATCGCTTGTACTTCCTCGTTAGGCAAAAGAAGATGTCAAATTAATAATACATATCATTCATACTGAGCTGTTGGAGCTTTATCACACATCTTTCCATTGGGAACTGGAGAGATGCTTTTCTGGGAGAGGCTTCCAGATGGTTTGTTCGCTTGCTGGATACAAATGAACCTGCTTATGAGCAACCCTTCTTTGAGCTTCACAAGATTGCTGATGCTTCACAACATATGGTCCTTGTAACTTGCTGAAGTTTTAAGAGTCATCAAATGAAGCTGGGTATGTTAAATTTATGACCGAGGATCATGATTTTCTTTCCCCTTTCTGTTTGCACCACTGTTCAGCACAAAGAGGAGCCCAGTCTCTCCAGATTCTTGGGCATCACAGAGCAGGTAATAAGCTATGCAGACCTATGTCAGCAGATCCAGTACACGTTCAATATCACAGTTTTAAATCTAATTTTTCAACAGTTCCACACTCTTTGCTGCTAACTCTGTCCTCACACACATTTCAAAACATCATTCTTCTTAACTCTAACTCCCTGATGTTGAATATAGTCAGCAGCTGGCGAAGACAGATGACAGACTAGAGCATGAGACAAAAACAAACTCTGCTGTCCAAGCATAAGGAAGAATTATGAAGTAAACTGCCAGTTCCTTCAGTCATGACCAAAGGGTCCTTTGAGCCCATTTGCAAGACAGAATCAGCAGTGCTCATAAATGCTTTGTATACTGCCTCCCTTTGCACCTTTCAAACACAGTCTCTCCCTCAGTCAGGCAGGGCACCTCAGAAACCTATTTAAGACATCACCACTGTTTTGGTAGTATTCATTATTTCAAAAAGAATATTTATTCTGTCTTCCCTGGGCAGACAACACAGTGACTACAATGGGATGGTGTGAAGGAAGCAATACAAAAATGAGGGCAGTGGATTATCTACTCTCATAATTCTTCTCTGTGGAGGTGTAGAAATACAGATGTTTGTCTTTTGTGAGATTTCATTCATGACTGTTCCATTTAACTTGATGTTCCTGTGATCATCTTAATTTCTACACAAAGAACATACCCCTGGCAAGATTCTGGTCTTTAATAACTGCATTGTAATTCCAATATCTACATCTATTACTCTTTATTTCCATTGTTTGCATCTCTTCAAAGGCAGAAAGAACCGGGGTCCCAAAGGATGAGATTTTCTACGCACCATTTCTAATGACACCAGCGGAGTCACTCAACAGTGAGCAGAATTAAAGCCATGGTTATAAATTGGCCCTGGGGATGGGAGAGAACATGCAAGATGTCAGGTAATGATTGCTTGCTACCCTTAGGGCAAGGGTGATCTCAGTTTTATGCATCCACAATGATCCTTAGTCAGTGAAGGGAAAGACACTTTCAAGGTGCAGTTCAGCTTTCGCTGCAACGGGTCAGACGAGCTGCAAACTAACATACCTATTCCCCCCTAAGGGCAATTAAGAAATTCTAAGATCTAAACTTGTGGGAATTTCTATTTGTGTCCAGTGAAGAAGATGAAGACCTTATGTAAACCTGACAGTTCTCAGTCTTCTCAGACAGCAAGTCCAGCATGGCAGAAATTATGGAAGCAAAGCACCATTGCCTAGATTTGGTTTCCTAACCCTAACCTTATTACAGTTTGCTGGCTGTTAAGAGATTTCAAATGTAAGGGAACCACCCACTCTGCACACAGAGGTATAGGTCATCTATACTCCCTGGGAACGATGTACCAAGGATTCAGGTCTTCAGAGAAGAGCCAGATGCTAAGGTCTTACAGCACACAAGCACCAGTAGCCAGAAGAAGGGCAGAGCTGGTACAAGGATGCTGAGCATTGTCACTGTTCTCAAAAGATAAGTCTATTTGGATTCTTCCCATATAGTGGGGACCTGCCTGCCAAGCCCCCACTTGCTGGAAGATTGTTCTAACCAGAAAAGTTTGCCCAGGGACTGTACTATTCCAACAGAGCCCCGATGGGGAAGAGAGAACAATCAATTGTGTACCTAATAGGTTTTAAAAGAATGGAAACATTTGTTAGCATGAGGATGACAGCTTGTTGGCAGCTTCCAACCAACTAAATCCACTACCATAGCAGGGTATCAGGTCTGCCAAGCAAACACACCACACAATACATGCAGAGAACACAACAGAAGCTGGCTATGGCATCTGTGGGTGTGAAATAACCCAGCACTGGGCAAACAAGTGCAGAGGAGCATCGCACTCCTAAAGCTAGGCCCTGTCTCATCCTGAATTTTGTAGGAGTCTTAATGGGGACAACTGGTCAAATTCCTGTCCCAAAGAGAACCATTAGGATTTAAGCCTAAACTAGTCACAGAGGCCCTGTCTGCAGTCAATTAAGAGAAATAGGGATTCCTGAGGTGTCCCAAGTAGATAAGACACAGTGCTTGCCAGAGAGGCTATTTCTCTTCATTGCCTATAGGAGAGGCATCAGTCTCAGACATCCAATAAGTAGATCACCAAAACCAGGTGAAATATCAGGAGGAAGTGATGAGCTGATACAGGAAGCCTTTAGCATGATGGTTACCTCACAGTACTATTGCAGCTACATGTTTGCATGCATCTGTAGCAGTCCCAACCCCCAGTTCCTCAACAAAACCAGCAAAAATTATTCCTATTTGTAGGGCAATGCCAGAAAGAACTAAAGAACTAATTTAATGTTAAGAGCAAATATATGGTACTTAGCTAAAGCTTTACATCATCTGAACAAACACTGGGACATTCCCCTCTGTGTAATGAGGATTACAGGCCCAGTAAGTGACTTGTTCACTGTTGGACCAAAAGGTATTGCACAGTGAGGACCTGAGCCCAGCTTCTTGAACTACATTTACTTGACCTCTTCCTCTTCCACTGCTATAATCTGTTACTTTCAAATTCCTGCATAAATGAAATTAAACTGGCACTTTAATTAAGGCCAGCATTTACCCAAGGAATCTCCTCTCTTAGTCTCTACAGCTTTTGCAGGTATGCCATTTAAGAAGCACATGGAGTCCAGGAATTAAGTGGATGTAAAAATAATCCATACAGAACAGCACAGCAAGAAACACACTGAGAATCTATCAGTCTGAAATGCATCTGGATACCCTCAGCATGGATGGCAAAGAAAGATGGAATTCAACAGAGCAATACTTAAAATTCAGTTTTCATCTGAAGAGCAAAGCACTTAACAAATTAATTGAGCCTAGCATCCATGTTGAGAGCTCAGCACTGTTATAATCATCACAGGAGAAAGTCTATTTTATGATTGGCTGAAAGAAGCACAACAAGACCTAAAGAGACTAATCACTACCCCTTAGAGGACAGTAAGATAGAAAAATGTCAGCCTTTGCAATTTCGGTATAGCGTAACTCCGGCCTATTGCTTTTTACCCACACACTGAACCCAACACTGTCCAAGTGTTAGGGTTAGGTAACATTGTCCAACCGCGAGAAGCAACACATCTTACTTAGTCAGGTACGTGACACAGTCTCTGCTATTGCCTTATTTTTCCTGGCTGCTTATCGAAATATAATACCCTGGTCACAAAAGACCTTTTAAAAGCTTTTTTTTGTCTGTTTCTAGCAACATGACCACTAGCTACACATCCCACTTGGCTACCACAAGCTGTGAGAAGCTCAGTAACTCTCCTCCCTCACAATCTACCTCTCTCTTCTTTTTTCTCCTCCCCTGCCAGATGCTGGTGGAATGTGTGTGGTTATAATGTAACACCAAGCAGATGGAACAACAGGGTTCTGTTCCTATGAACAACATTTATTATCCCTTTAAGGAGACACTGACTTTGCCTTTGCTAGGCCAATAATTGTTTGCAGTCACTCACAACTCCCCTTACAACCTGCAATACACCACTTACCTTCCTACCTCCAGTCCCAGAGGAGCTGAGCTATTAATCATTTTTTCTGGATGAGAGAGTAGAATATCCTTCCCCAAAATAAGAATCATCAAAGGCATAAGAGCACCAGGTTGTGAAAAACCTTAAAAGTATATGACCACTTAGTGATAAGTGATACTTGGGTAAGTTTTCCCAGTTCACTGTGTTAACTATCACACTGTATGCATCTAGCCATAGAACATTTTTGATGTGTTCTGCAAAGCATTCAGTATACAAGGGTAATTCCATACTAAACAGTACATTAAAGAAACATTAACATTCCAAAACAGCATGCTGAAAGTTGATAAATGCTAGCAGTAAGGTCACTGTGGCCGCCCTTTCCTCTCCAGCTACCTAATGATATAGTTTCTCCATGCCTCGTTCTCAGAAATTACTGAAATAGCTCAGATGGAAGCATGCACCTACACAATTTTAACCCAAAAGTGTTTGGCAGAGTGATAACTGAAACTCCAATAAGTGTAAATCAAGTGTCATCATGTAGTACAAACTGTCTCAAATATCTACCAGTTCCATCTACAGCAGGTAATTACTGCAGAGGTCACTGACTCTCTGCTTGTAAACTGAAGCACTGAGCATTTCAGCAATTTTCCTATGGTGACACAGATGGCAAAGGGAGAGCATGGTAATCCCAATTCTCAGTCCTCCACCTTCCTTCTACTTGGAAGAGTCTTGGAAAGGCAAGTTCCAAAAATGTGAAAGGGATTTCTACAGAGCAACCAGAACAAGAGAGGAAAAAATACCTGCCATTAGGAAACCTCCCCAGCAACAGGCTCTATTTGCCAGAAGGAAAGAAAGATGTGACCTAGGGTCGCTGGTGTACTCTGAAGCCACAGTATTCAAGTGCTGCTTTCACAGCAGAGTGGAAGAACACAACAGCAAACAAAGAGTTAAGCAGGTAGTTCACATCAGACCAAACCTTCAAGCCCCAAGTGTTTTTCCTCTCTGCTTCCTCAAATTCCTGAAACCAGCTGGGCCACAACACATTTTCTCCATTTCACCCTGTATGCAGGATCTGAAACTTTATTTTCCACATCACTGATGAAAAAGCCAACTGCATACAAGTGATAACAAGCAGCTTTTTCAGGATGTCTGGAGATGTTTATCATAAACACCATAAAGTCCGTTCTGGTTTGATAGAAGACAGCAGCTCATCTCTGAGCCGCAATTTCAGGCAGTTGCAAAAGATTCAGAAAGAGTTATTCAGCAAACATGTAATCTCCCATGATAAAAAACACCAACTGTCTGGAGCAGGATTTCTCTGTGTAAATTGAATTCATGCCTGTGTAAAGCTGAATTAAATCTCTGTCACGAAACTGCAGACCTGCCAGTTATATTCTTCCAGGTTAAGCTGGCAACATCCATTGAGAACACAGCCTTTGAACAGTACTTTTACTGCAGTAGATGCTTTTAGAATAACAGCAACAATAAGATGATCTGTTCTTCAAAATCCTTAAACGATATTGATTTACAGCACAAAATAATGAACTGCACCATGCTGTGCTTAGATAACTGTTTCACAAGCAATACTGATTTTCTACAATAAAGCTGCTTTATTTCCATAATTGTCCCTCTTGAGAAATTTTGTTAATTGTTCCTCCCTCTACTCCTAGCTTGAATTCCAATTTTCCCTCTCCAGCCTAAGGGAATAAAACCAAACGGTTTTCATCTAGAGTTTGGAAAGCTGGTCAGCTTTCATTACGGCCTCAATCACTTTTAATCAGCTGCCCCAAAAAAACAATTGAAAATAATTAACTGAGCTTCTCCTGGGCTTTCAGGTTCAATAGAAAGGTGATCAACTGAAGACAGACAAAAGGACAACACTCCTATCAAAGTCTGGACACTTTCCAAGGTCTGAGCCAAGGATATAACACCAAGCTTCAAAATTTCTGTCCATACCAGTTAAGAACCTATGCAGTAAGTCTTGCAAGATTTGTATGTGATTTACAAGTATAGTTTATGCTGCTGGCTACTCGGGCTTTGTCCAGGTATTACTTGTCTAACAACATGGGTAAAGTCGGCCAAGTGCTCTTGCATAGAGACATAACCTAATTTTCAAATCTCCCCAGCACTCACTGCAATCATTTACCTGTGCTGCAGGAAAACTGATAGTCGAGGGCTGAGGTGTTTGAAATTAATTGTGAGGCCTATGGTGGCTATTCCACGTGGAACAACACACAGAAGAGGTAAGAGCTCCAAAAGCAGCAGAACAGTCACAGTTTCTAAGAGCAGCAGGGGAAAATACAGCATTGCAGTACTTAGCTTAAAGGCTTTGAAAGCTTCAGCTTCGCCAGATGGGATGAGCTGATCTAACAGCTCCTAACAGCAGTCTCTGCTTCCCCTTCTCCCTCTGCTCCCAGATCTCTCCTCTCCCCCTTACCTCAAACCAGATCCAAGCCTAGGGCAGTCCTGCCCTGAGCAGATTCATTTCATGTGGGTCTGTTTTCAGCTGGCTGAAGTGACCCACCAGACAGTTAATGAGCACCACCAGAACTAGCACAAGGGCTCAGCCCAGATGCTTGTGAAACAGGCTCTGCTGCGCACAGTGCTGCAGAGACAGAAGGTGGCAATGGCATAAGCAATGCACACTGAAGGGAAACCAAGAGACAGATCACTCATGGAAGCTATGAGGCTACTGTCCAACATTATCAATATTATTCCTCAAAATTTATTTTTATGTTTATGGAGAACAGGACTTAATCATATCTCCATCTCTGTGCTGCAGCTAAGAGATGGCTACAATAAGCCTTTTGTTATTCAGAAATAATTTCTCTGGCTGCAGGATCTTTGTAGCTGTGGTGTGAGAAAGTCAGGGGCCAGCAGGGCTGTCATTACGCAAGGGAGCTGACAGTGCTTGGAGCTAAAGAGTAGTGCTATTTTTCTTGCTCGCTAAGTATGTTCAGAGAGCCAGTTGCGGGGGGAATACCTATAGAAAAATGAAGCAGCCCAATGGCGTGTTTGTATAGTGTTATTGTCTGAGCAGAACTGTAATAACAAACTCTTATAAAATGGTCTTCACAAATGAGCCAATGTGGGCAAGGTTGGTGAGATCCCCCAGCAGAATATAGATTAGCACTAAAGTTTACCAAGGATCTTCCCATCACCCACCCATTACACAACCCTCGATCACCCAGTGTAAATTTGCTCACTGAATTCCTTTGCAACAGAAATACGTGCTTAAAAGAATTCCCATTCCCCTCTTATGTTTCAGTCTTCTTCACCATGAAATCCTTTACTAGAGTGAAGAAGAACCACTCAGAAGCTCATGGCTGTTGCAGTGCAGGAACAAGAAGGTCCAGAGGCAAATGGGATACCGGGGCATCTTCATTGCACTGTCAGCCACAATTGCCTCCCCAGAGCAAAGCCCCTAGATGGCTGGAGGGGAACAGCTCTGGTCGAGCTGCCTGTCGCCTTCCCTTGAAGCAGGTTAAATGCATATACAGGAAAACCTATCTCAATAGACTGTGCGCCTGGCTTACCAGCAATTAAACTGCAGATCAAAAGAAACATAAATGTGGATGTTGCTTTGCTTATTACTATCAGCTGTGTCTTTGATTGCCTGAAGGCCCTTCCAACAACGTTGACTTTAATTACTTTAATGAAAGAGAAAATGATCTGAGGAGTGTCAGCTCAATGGGGCAAGGTCCCGATGAAAATGCTAGGTCTGGGATCATTAGTTTAGCAGTTAATAGTACATTATCTTATGTTATTGGAGCTAAATGTAAACAGCTACTGAAGCCCAACTACTGTCAGGATCGAAGCTGGGGAAATTAGAAGAAGCTCTGAAAGAAGGTTGTATTGGTTCTGCTACCCACTTTCAACAGAGACTGCTCTTTGTTGATCCACTGTAGAAAAAAAAAATGCTTGTAGAGAGAAAAGGAACGCAAATTTAATACGCTGTGGGCTTGTCTTCAACAAAACACTCATGACAATTATTTAAAATGAATTTTTTGAAGTGACTGAGCGTATCTAAAGCAAATTAAGAAAAGGCAAATCAAGGCCACTTCAATTCTTAAGGGAAGCCCAAGCTGCTAAGTAAGAGACCATGCATTGGCTCAGCAGTGTTAGCAATCCTATGTGCCTCCTCTCAAGCCAGGAGAAAGGCAAGATGGAGCAATTTAGCTTCATTTACAATGAAAAGGGATTAAATTGCATTGTATGACCTGGTATCTGCTGCAGGTGAAAACTGTTCACAGCTACCACAACTCAACTGACACACAATTAATTTTAAGCAAGGGTAATGTGATTATGATTCTGAGCCGTGAGTATTTGATACCTGGATATAATATGGTTAAATTAATCCCATTTAATTTTTTACTAGACTTTGTGGTGCCTGCACTTTTAAGTACAGCCATTCCTTTTGTTCCCATTGTGGAGGATCAGAATTGCTGGTTGTTTCAACTTGGAATTGGAAAGAGAATTGCAGAAAATAGATGAAACAAAGAATTTTACTTCCCAAGGAAAAATCCTTTACTCAACTTTACTCTGATGACGTAGCCCTATGCATAAGCCAGGCACGGGAGGCATCAGAGATAACTGAAGACATCCTTGGAGATTCCAGCTCATCAGACACACAGATTCCTATTTCAGGCTTCATGTTTTTCTCTATCTTAGAAATAATTTTGGTTCTTTGTACAAGTCCTTTGAACAATTTTATTGGTTTGTGACTTGCGGAAGCAAGCTGCATCTTTTAAATAACCCTCATCTATTACGAAAGCCCACTTAAGAGAGCAGCCCTCAAATACATAAGTAATGTCTAAGAAGCACAGCCAAGTGGGTCATTACTGAGAATAAAGACTCTTCTGCAGGTAAATGAATGCATTCAGCACTTTAGAGGCCAGGGCTATCATGCTCTTTTCCAAAATAAGGAAGTTCGGTCTTGAAGGACTGAGATGAAAAGCTAAGCTCTGGGCCTAGTATTCCATATTTTTCTCTAAACAGGGATTGTAATGGCTATTTTGCATAGAGTGGAAACAAGAACTAGTTGTAAAGAGAGAAGTTAAGTAGTGACCTGCTGACTGCAGAAGTAACTTTCAGTTCTTGCTGCGAAAATGTCCTGCCCCAGTCTCTGGTGCAGGTCAACAGGGAAAACAACAGCACTTCAGGCTTAGTTGCCCCTTCCCTGTCTGGGAGAATGGGGCTCCATAAACAGTTGTCTGCCCGTTAAGCCTGCCCTGGCTTGTCCAAGTCTATCTGCTAATCCAGAGAGCACCTTTTCTACGGTTTTACATGCTTTTAAATTTACTGAAAACAGTGGCAGTATTTAATATTTGTTTGGCAGATGTGAAAAGGAAGAGGAGCAGTCCCAGGTGTGGAAGGTCTAACAGAAAGCATGTGAATCTGAATATGTGGCAGAGTATAAGGGTGGAGTGCTGGCTGCATTGCCCCTGTGGAGTAATTCTAAATGAGTTACACAGGCTGTCCCCATGGCTGTCATGCAGAAAGGTGTCTTGTCTTCCTCACTCAGGCACCAGCAGAGACCAAAGAAGCTGCTGCAGCCTGGACCAACAGGGCCAAGCTTTCAAGCTCATGCAATAGAGACTAATTTTTCTAGCTCCACATGGTGTAAGGTTTATACTTCTGTTGCTGCAGAGCTGCCCCAGAGCCCAGAGCTGCCCATGCCTTGCTTCCACATGGTACCATAGATGCCCTGTGTGGCAGGTACAGCACCCCAGAAAAAGGGCATATTGAAAATCTATTGGCTCTCTGAAATTACACTGTCAAGATTATTTTTGCTTTTTGCCATTTCTATCCATCTATAAATCCAAAAGCCTGAATTATCACCAAGAAAACTATATCGGGTTTGCAAGGAGCTATAAAAACCTCTTCAAATGACATAGCGCGCAGCTTTGCTGATCGGAACAATGACATGATTTTACAGCTGGATGGCTCAGGACATTCCAGGAAAGGAAGCCAGTGGCCATGCACCTCATTAGGAAGCCAGTAATTGGCTCACTGCAGTGAGCTTAAATACCTGTTACCACCTCCAGGTATCAGTGAGATATGAGCCTTCTGTCCCAGCTATGTACTGCCTGTGTTGAGCTTCAGGATGGATCCAGGACAACAAAGGCAGAAATGAGAGCAGGAAACTGTTCTGCAGACTGACCACTGAAATAAAAGTGGCTGTAGGAAGTTTCTGAGTGGTTTTGGAAGGGGGACAGTGCCAGAGGTGATGGATGAGCAGGCAGAGTGCTGGTGACCAGGTTAAAGCATACTATAAACACCTTGTCCAGACTACTGATGCTTCTCTACTGCCTAATACCTCTGGTCATCATCAATCCGTAAGCACTTTCTTGCTGCTAGAAGAGAAAAAGGCAAAGCTGAATGCTGGCTTTTACAGTCTTGAGAGGCTTATACTGCAGCTCTGAACTTGATCGTAGGTCTACGTGAGTGTCTGTGTGTAATCTGGGAAGTGCCTGTTGCCCACTCCATGAAACATAAATGCTACTGTCACAAATCACAGTTTACCTTCAGAAATATGATACTTTTTTAGGTTAACTCTGACCCATTTGTATTGTAGCTCGGTTTTAAAGGCATAATACAAGAGATAAGACAATTTTCATGGTGGAAAAGCGGTATCTTTTTGTGGTACTTTGCCTGTCAGGTTGTGTCTCAAGGCTGGCTCTGGTCCTCTGTCATTATTGGTACTCTGCCTGATACTAGGATGTATCTTACCTGAGAGCATCACAGGAAGCTCCATGTTGAGGATAAAAGATGGAAACTAATCATATGCACTTCCAACGATGTTAAGAAGGATATAACACATGATTGTAAAAAGATCCTCTGAGAAGGACACACAGGTGCTTCTTGGGATTTCTGAGCTTAAGAGAATGGGAGAGGAAAGGAGGAACAGACTGCAGAGCTGAGCCCAAAGGATGCTTCTTTGGAGAGCCAGAGTAGCAGCACCGGAAAGCAAAGCCTGTTTAACTGTGATTCCAGCCAACTTGAACAACCTTTGGCAGTTCTTATCCCTAATTCTTAGGGATGCTTTAGGATCCCTCTGTGCTGTGTGCCACCTAACACTTCCCTCATCCAGGTGAAAGAAAGAAGATGCAGAACATGGCACTACCTCTCCCACACCTAGCACTGCTAGTGGGAGGAGGACAGGTGGAGCTAGGGAACATGCAGGCATAGCATGGCCTGTAGCTTTTCATACGAAAGCAATTTAACTTAACAAAGGAGCTCAGAGACTTTCCAGCCAGCCCCTTTAAGACCATGTTTGCCAGGGGAAAGACAAACATATTGTTAACCAGAAACAACAGAAACTGAAACCCTGTCATCTGAAACTTGACCCTGATTCAACAGCCAGGAAATCCTGGGAACCCTCCAGAGGCAGCATAAAATCCCTTGCCTTGGGGTGAAGGAGAAGGAAACAACCAACATATTTACGCAGACTCAGAAAGGATCAGCCATTTACAGAAAACAAGCAGAGCATGTGCGATGTGAGGATCATAATTACTAGGGCACCCAATTTTTCTGCTTCAAGGCATAAGCTGATCAGCAGATGGCATCCAAAGGAGCTCTCCCATTCCAATGGCATACACAGCATAATTAGCCAGGGCGTGGAAAGTCTCTGACACAAGTCTCACAGTCAGAGCAGCCCTAGAGACAACAAGCGATATTTTCTGATGCTGAAAACCTGACTGCAAAAGAAAACTGTACAACTGCAACCATGCTTGAATGTGGAGCAGCAAGGGGTTGATGACCCAGCCATTTATTCCTGCCTGTGTGGACTGGAAAAAACAATCAAATGATAAATGTGTTGGACCGATCTACTTAAAAGTAATCTGCTTTACCCATAGCAAAATGGGAGTTCATGAGCTGACAGCCCCAGAGAGAGCTGTACGAGGAATCTCAGATATGAGAAATCACGGGGCTTAGCGGTGGAAGCAAGACTACAGAGAAAAGTTACTTTTTGAGAGGCTGGAAGTGGGCAGTGTTGCCCACTTCAGTGGTAGTTGATTTTTTTCTTGGAAACCTCACATAATAAAATTGAATGGGATAAGGAATGTGTGTACTTTTTTGTCTTGTTTAATTCAAGTCCTTACATAGACCTGAATGCAAATGCTGCTATGCTTACCACTGGAATTGCTCCATATGCCAAGTAGCACACTCTGCACGACAGCACAAGCATTCCAGATGCCTGAAAGGTGCTATATAGTGGATATGTCACTGCCTCTTTTCTTTTAGATCAGGGACAGAGACTAATCCCTTCTAAAGTGTCCAGAGATCTGAAATGTTTTATGTCCAAGAAGTGCTGAGCAGCCTCAGTTTGTCTTGACCTCTGATCAAGTTCTCTGGGCTTCACCGACAGCCCTAGCCTTTCACTTCTGAAGCTACATCTTTAAGCTCATCAGAAACCAAGTTTCTCTTTTGCAGGAAATGCCAGTCCTTTAAACCCTACTTTCATCTCAAACCCAAGGAAAAAACAGCATTTTCTAATGAAGAAAAGAAATGGCTTGTTTTCTTCCCTGTGGAGACATCAAGCCATTTCATATGGATAGTGCTGGCACTTTCATACACATACTGCAGCAACATTTTAATCTGAATGCACTACACAGATTGTACCATATCCATTTTGTTGGGATCAAACAAAATACAGGATTACTCAACCGTGATTGCTATTGACATGTTCTCCTGAACAGCTTTTATTTCAACAAAATGGCAGCTTCTGATGAAAAAAACTATTATTGACAGTTTTCCTTCTGGCTCCTCTGTCATTATCTGTAGCTATGCCAGCTCTGCGTTTGGATCAGCATTCAAGCTAAAAAATTGGAAAAAGCTGTACCAACTTAACCTCTCTGCAGTCCCAGTATGTTGGTTCACTCTCATGTCCACCATCATGGTTTCCCCTACCGTTTATCAACTACATTTAGTAGAGCCCTGATTGGCATGCTGAGGCTGTACATGCTTGGGCTCCTGAGGTACGCTTTAGGGCAAGCAGAACATCCTTGACAAAAGTTATGCCCTTGTATTTATGCCTTAGGCATTGTCTGGTTCCAGCAATAAGTGCAGGTTCTGCCATTTTATTACTTAAGAACTTTTGCTGCACTAAATTCAGGACATGAACCATGGGGATTGCTCATCTCAGGAGTTTAATTACCTCTTTGATTGAAGTAAATGTTGTATCAAGTGGATAGAGGGAGGTCATGGTTGGAATGATCTCCTCATATACAGATTAGAAGCTCAGCCTCCTATATCTACCATTGGCTTCTAATGAGGAATTTCAGATTCACCAGCTTCAAAGTAATCCCAAAAATACAGATCGACAGTGCCGGTAGAGGAGATTCTACTTCTTTGTTGCTCTGAATTTTGCCACCATGTCCCTTTTTTCTCTCCTTTTTCAGCTGTTTGATATTGTTCGTATTGCTTGTGCTCTGGCAACTCTGCATCAGAGACTTTGGGAGCAGCAGCTGGACACTGAAAGTGATTAAACAAGCCAAAGGAGTTGATTTCTCTCTGCTTGGGTTTGGACAAAGCAAACAAACTTGGCACAGCTTCACAGAGGAAGGGTTATTAACAGCCCCACTGGGGAGGAGAAACATCTTGTTGACATTATTTATTTAGTGTTCCACCTTCCCAGCCCTGCCACATTCCTTATAACACCAAACCCAGCTTTACCTGAGCAAAGGGTGAGTGGAGAGAAAATACATCAAGAAATGTTGCAACAAAATAAAGGGAAGAAATGCAATTCATTTAATCTGAAAAGTTTTGATGGAAATCTCTGGTAGTCTTGGTGGATCAGGCCAAGGGCTGGAGCCTGGGAAATCAGGCCTTAGTCCACTACTCAGTATGTCCAAAGCTGAAGTGTTAGAAGAGGTGGCTTATCAGCCTTGCAGAGAGACATCCTGGAAGACAACTGTCTCGAGCTCCAACATAAGTGCAAATTCATGCTGAGCGCTGTACAGGCTTCCAAAGTTCCCTTCAAGAACATACATCTTAAAAATCAGGGAGGAAGGTTGTTCAGCAACAGAACTTGCCCCTTGGTTCTCATCTTTAAATTTCTGGAACCAGGTCCTTCAGAGCTATAAACCTTATTGCAGAAAATTCAACCCCTCCATGCCTGAGGCTGTGAATCCAATAACTGAAGGCACTTAAAAAGTGCCTAAAAGTGGGAATTTAATAACTGAAGTCTGGTTTTGATCATAACTCTGGAGTATGGGTACCCTGAAGATCAAATTGTTCAATAAGAGACATCCTGGAGGATGGTGTATTTCTTTTTCAGAAGTTTCCTCAAGTATTTAATGAACCAGAATTTCCCTCCACAAATACTCAAAGTTCCTTCTGTTCCCACTCTGACACCTTGCAGCAGGCTTTCACCTGCGATGCATCAATGCTTCTCAAGAGTAAAAAGCTAATTCCACTGACCTTTTACGAAGAATTCAGCTCTTCCAAGCGGATGTTTTGTCCTACATCCAGCCCCTCCCTTGTGATTGCCCTTCTCCTGACAGGCTAATTTTCTAAGCAGAAAAGGACAGCTGAACAAAGGCACTTCAACCCAACCTTTTAATGTCCTCCACAGAGAATGCGGAGACTCCTTTCAGCTTTAAAGCCACTGTACATCTCCATACCACTGAGTATGCCCTTTCCCTTCCCTGTATTATTCTGTGTGGACAGTGCCAGAGACATCCTACCTGCCCCAAGAGGGCAGAGGAGACATATCCTGCATGAAGACAAGTTATTGCAAAACAGGTTGTGATGATGTCAGAGCTCCAATCCCAACACAAAGCAGGTCTGAATTCTCCCAGATTGGTCTTTTTCCTCCATCAACCTGCCCTCCCTCCAAACACAACTCCCAAGCAGCCTTCCTCAAGGAGGATGTCAGCTAGGGCCTAACATCTGCTTACCTCCATGCCACATTTGGGTGAAATAGGACCAGTTGCCACCCCAGACGTAGACAGATATTAGACTCCATGGACTGTCATTATATAGGCTTTTCTGGGTTCAGCTGAGGTAGGTTAAGAGCTTACCAGCCTCTGACATCAGCTCGCATAACTGATCATATAGTTGCTGTCTAACCTGGTTCTGTCAAAATGGGTTTAAAAAATTCAACAAACAAAAACCTACTATTAGCAATGTTTTAAGCTAATCCAGATCATTTTGATAGAATTGGGCTAATGAACAATTTTACTTGTCAGATCAGAAGTGCTAACCTCTGGCAAGGGACAGAGCAGTCAACAGGTGGAGAAGGGCAGAGACCTGTAACTTCTCACTCTGAAGAGCTCGCAGGACTACGCTGCTCACACAGCCTGTTTCCAAACTCAGGGCTGCCCAATTTGCTGCAAAGCATATTCCACAGACAGGTTCAAACTGAGACTGCATCTTAATTAAGTGTAGAACAGGACAGATGGATCTGACGGAATCAGTACAGGTCATACACCTTGCTTTGTCCCCAGTTGGTCCAAGAGCAAGTACAAAGGAATGCATGTGTGATTGTGACAAGGCAATGAACCATGCCACAAACGCTATTCTAACATAGGGTTTGTAAGATATTATCAGGGTGACAGCAGCATTCTGGTTATGATTCACCCTTGGCCCATGGGGCTGAATAATTCAGTATTTCAGTGATACCACACAAGAGTTCAAGTAGATCACTGCGTACTGCCTAGGACTGAAACAGCGGACTCACAGCTCCCCAGCCCTGCTGTGGGACCTGTATCTAGGTGATGTTCCTTGAGAAGCCCAGCCTTTCCCACCACCATGACTAATAAAGAATTTGGCTATAATGAGAGGACATCCTTGACCCAATTAGCAATCTAGGTAGGAGAAAATGTGTAGGGAATATTTCCCTCTTTGCAGATGGGGCATTGAAGCACAGAGACTTTAAGGAGCAGATTTCTGACTGTACGTTAAACAGGAGTGGGGACAGGTTTTTTTTAAGTGACAAGTTCCCAGCAGCTAAGCTTACATCAGTTGTGGACAGATTTCAAGTCAGGTACCGACTGGCATGTCAGTGCAGGATGCTATCCATATACCCTCAAGTGACTTCTAACTAATAGCAACCTCTGTTCAGACCGGCTGTTGAACAATCTCCGGTTAGCCATGTGTGATCATCAGTACACAGCAGTGACCTTGCTGTGATATTGCTAGGACTCAGATAAATTCCTTTTGGCTCTGACTTCAGAGTGGTTGTGCCAGTGCAGACACTAACCTCACAGGCAGGTGTAGCTGAGCACAAGGAATATCTGTGCTCCACAAGATGGTTCCTTCAGCATTCTCCTTCAATCCCTCTGTCGACCCTATTTTAGTCCAGTGCACCCCTCACTAGGAGTTACAGGCTTTTAAGCGGATGGTTTGCTGTGAAGCTGAGCTCCATGGAGAGCAGAAGACCTCCGCAGCTGCCTGGTGATAGCACATGCATTTCCAAAGCTCTCTACCTTAATAGCTCCTTCAGCATTTTCAGAGAGTCGACTGGGGGTCTCTACTCAAGATCACTCACAGATTTCTTGCATGCAAACAGGTTCTCTGTGTTTTGTTTATACCTTGCAAACACAGACACATCCAGCAAAAATCGGCCTCCTTGACTTGAGTAACTAATTTGATGTCATAGGCAATTGTCAGACACCATGGTACCATCTGCCACATTCACATGACTATAATTTGCAAGACACTGCGCATCACCTCCCTGTTTAAAATAATCCTTTCCTCTGAACAAAGACTGTCTTTAACATATGCATGGTACATCTAAAAGAAAGGAGGAATATGTAATGAGTATTTACCATTATCCACAGCAATACATTATTCATGCTTCCTTCCACTAGCAAAATCTTTCCTTCCCTAGTATTAAAGTGGTACATATTGAAGTAGAATGGCAGACCCTCTGGGATTCCAGATGACTTTGCACTGGTCTCATTAGCATAGGCTCTCAGATTAATCAGTATATTCATTATATTGCAATTTCACTACAAGGACTTATTTGTGAACACATGCCATGCTGTTTCATCTGGAGACAGCATAGCACCAGTATCAGGTTTTATGGCAATCACAGAATGAACTGGCACCATAAGCCACTGATGCAGATAACCACATTAGTGGCACAGGTCGGGTGCTGAGGGGCTTGGCACTTCAGAGAGTGTTGGTAGTTACTCAAATCAGGAACAGCTCCAGAAGGCAATGAAATGCTGGAAATGTCCTTCGTATGAGATGCTACGCAGGTCCTGTCAGCTTGGGAATATTTAAAGGGAACTTAATATACAGGAAGCTAAATCCTTGCCCTGCTGTCTTGGCAAAATCTCATCTTTCTTCCTCAGTTCCTGATTTATGGCATACCATCTTTTTCACTTTCTATCCCAAAATGTTGCTGTGGCAGTTTTGGGCCTCCCCTGGCTCATACACCAATACAAAACATACTTCCAGCTGTATCCAAGGCCATAACTGAGCACAAATGTGACAACTATACGTACCAAGGTCAAGAGCTGCTCCCTGGCCTTTCATCCATGGACATTAGGTGACAAGATGTTATTTATTAACATTGTAATAGTGAGCTCTTGTAGCAGTGTTGCAGCTGTAATGATCTTAGGATATCAGAAACAAGGTTTTCAGGGAGAGGTAGTACTTTTTACTTTAACAACTGAAGGAATTTGGGGGGGAGGAATAAGACAAACTTTCAGGAACACACACTTTCAAGGATTTGTTTGTTTTCTTCCAGCTGTATCAGTTGAACTAATAAAAGATATTACCTCTCCCACAAACTTCAAAGGCTGCATGCCTGAAAGCCTGTCAGTCTTTTTTCTGTATCTATCAGTTACTGTCACTGCAAACCTCACCTCTTACAGCTTTGATTTGCACTTTCCCTGCACACTTCGCAAAGACCATGGTGAAACATCATTATTTTCATTTAGCAGGCAGGGAAACACATGCCCAGAGCAGTGATGTAGCTTGCAGCAAGGGCAAGACTACACTGTGAATCCCAGGGCATGCCCTATCCATTGCAATATGCTGTGCAGCCTGGACTTGGGGACTGAAATTGCTTCTCTGCCCCACGTCATGGCTCTGGGCTGTCCCACGAGCGTGCATGTTCTGACCATCTCTGGGCACTGCTGTAGCCCATCGCAGGGCTGAAAGAAGGCTGCATTACTGTCCACAATACCCAGAGTGCAGTAGTTTCCTTTGCTCATGCATACACTACAAATATGCCCTCATTTTGTTACTGCTGACATGTATAACACTCAAGTTTAAGTTCCAGCCTTGTCTCCCCATTTTATACCATTTCACAGTTTTGTGATAGTTTCCAGTGATGTTAGTATTTTCCATGTTTTTGACTCAACCACTAAACGTGCTTTGCTATAACGTTTGAATTTAAAATCCTAAAGTTGGCTTTGAGTATCAGTGCATGAAAATGTGGGAGTCTTCCCTCAAAGCTCACTATCTAGAACACAGTTCACAGCAAACAATGTTAGCACTGATAGGGAACAGAAAATGTCTCTCAGCAGATAGTATTTACCTGTCTTACAGGAGCAGCCAAATGGTAGAAAACATTTATTTGTGAATAATGTATTTAAACAGTGATGGAAAAGCTTTGTTCCAGGTCTTTTTCTCTTATTACCCAAACAGCTCCTGAGCGATTCAATGTGAATTCTTGCCATTTCATGACCTCCTCCTCTTCACATGGGCAGAGAGACGATGTAGTACAGACACAGGCAATACTAAGCTATCTACAAAGGATTTTTTTATCAGCTAATCTACTCATAAAAATTGCAGTCACCTCCAGGAAGTGTGAAGTTCTTTATTTCATCCTCTCTCCTTTCAGTTCCTCTGGGACCATGCATTTTTATAGAGAAGCTATGTTAAAACTGGTTTTGGTAACAACGTTTCTAATAACATGACAATGTCTTCATCTCTTTCAACATTATAACAGCCCTATGCACAAATGCTAGTGAGGTGTGGAGAAGGGGGGAGTTCTTGCTGAGCTAACACAAGTCTCACAAGGACTTCTTCTACGACCAGACTTTTCTCTGCATTTAGGTCCCTCTCTGTCTCACGCTCAGTCCAGTATCAAGGCTTCTCTCTGTTGTCCAAGGAGCGCACATGCCAGACACAACTCATACTGCTGAGATAGGATTCACCAGCCCTGCAAGGTCCCTGAGCAGTGAACAGCCAGGGAACAGCACTCCACTAAAAGCAATAAGAAAGTGACAGGCCAGGTGCAAGAAAAAAAAAAAACAAATAAAAGCAATCAGAGAGCTGGAAAGCTGATTGCTTAAGCCAAGCACTGTGTCTGTCAAAGCTGTTATATCTATGAAAAAGAGATCAAACAGTGGTCATGTGAGATCACTTGCACAAAGACACAATACTGGGTCCATAAGAAGTCTTGTCTGGAAATGAAAGACTCACTGAATCAAGATGAAAGCCAGAAAAATTTGTAAGGTGAAAGAAGACCCATATATTAATGACAAACTGGAGAGAAGAAGTGATCAAGGGAAGTGGTGCATTCCAGTTTTTTTGATGCCTCTAGCTAAGGAGGAGCAGGCTTCCAAGTTGAGACATTTTAGCCCAATACCCATTCCTTGAGGAGCCAGGTGGATTTCTACAGTTTCCATTTTGCAGGAACTGGGGTGGGAGGGATGATGGAGGATGGCATGCTCCTCTGCTAACGACCACGCTTCAGTGACTTCTCTATAAAATCTTAAATGGCTTCTTCATAAAGCAGAAGGTCAAGGACTTAAAGTATAACAACTGTGACCTTTCACAGCCAAACAAATTCTCCAGCCAAATGAAAACTCCAGCACCTCCTGGATCCTAGAAGCTTTCTACATTTACAGCCTTGTCCCTGGGAATAAGTCACAGTGCAACTTTTTTTTCTGCATGTGTATTCTTGCAAATAGCAAAGACAGTTGTTTGTAATATGACAAAAATCCACTATCTTTGACCAATTTCCAGAAAAGACAGTTTAGTAGGCAGTGTTCAGATAGAATGACCAACGCTACAGTGACAAAGGCTGGTGCCTCCAGCTGTTACAACATTCAGATCAGAAATCTAAGTCCAGGAAAATCAGAAACTAAGGAAAGTGCAAATTGGTCTCATTCCTCCTGCCAAGCCTCGCTCAGCTGCTTCTAAGGCAAGTATAAAGGAAGAATTGCGTAAGATTTCAAAGCAATCTAGCACATACAAAAGGGATCTTCTTTAGATGTGAATGGTAGAGGTGAAACAGAATTGCAGCCAGTTGGAAAATAGTGCCTACACCCCTCCTGGCCCCTTTCTGCCTCCGTTCTGTCACTGAAAAATTTCTCATCATGAAACTAAGAAAAATTGTAAACTTGAAAGCTTCTATATATTAAAAATCAAAACTGTAACTTTTCTGCTAAAATGATTCAGCTGGGAATTTCTGCCAAAAAATAATGCAATACAAGGAGAGAGAGAGAAGGCATTGTGTTTTTAAACATTCAGCTTGTTCTAATCTAAGTCCCCTTAGACTGTTCGAGAACCTTGTTTCAAATTCCACCTTGTAAACACACAATTTATTGAAGATTTATTAAATACAATCTAGTATTCCTGCTCAGATCTGCAAACCTTTTACAAGTTGCAAATGATCTTTTATTGATTTTTCCTTGTATACAGTTGTTATTATTTACTTTTTTTTTTTTCAGGAAAGCCTTTACCCAGGAGCTAAAGCCCTGCTGGAGAAAAAGTTCATTTCACTGCAATTTGGATGAAAATAACTCCAGCAGTAACTGCTTAATTGTTTTGAATTATTATTGTTAATTGGAATTGTGTCTTTGATTTGCTGAAAAGCAATGATCAACGATTTAACTTGCACTGCAGCTAATTAGTACCATTTATGATTACTGCGAGCGTCAAGTGGCACTAACCATTTGCAAACAGATTCTCAAGCAGTTATTTTGCCAAACATCATGGGAGGAGACAATGGCAAAGCTGTCATCAGGAGAAACCAGAAGGACATCTGATCGATGGAGAATGATACTCAGAGAGTGGCTGAGCTCTACAAGCACGAAAATCATCACAACCAGGAGTATGAGCTGCTGATTGCATAGGAAAGGAGGATGAACTATGGGCTGTAGTGCAGGTATTCAGCTAAAGTTTAGCCCTTTATATGCACCATGCCATTATGTTTGGGAGTGGAGATATTTTTTCCTCGTTACAACACTCACATTTAAATTTCTGTGCATTTGAAGGGGAATATTCCCATAATCTCAGGGAAAGAGTTTGGCTCCATTTTGAGGAGATCTAGCATTGCTGGGAGGGGAGATGTGGTGTGTAGGAAGTTTGAAATCCAGACAGAAACAGGATGGAACAAGGCCAACTCCACCCTGCAAGGAAATCAGCACAAGAATCACAAGGAAGAAAAAAGACATATATCCTTTTTTTTTTTTAAGATCCTGTATTTCCTCTCCACTAACAGCAGCTGCTGCCTCCATGTGTGCTTTTAAAATACCTGATAAAGAATTCTCAATGCTTGCTCCTGTCATATACAGCATGAGTCAGCTGTGCATCCAAAACCACGGCTGGGCCCTGGGGTTGCCCTCAGCACTGGAAAACTTTTACAATTCATGAGTGGTTCCAGGGTGCTTCTATTAATGCTCCAGCTCCTTGGGTCACACAAAGCAAATGAGAATTGAGTTTTGAAAAATAGATGTAAAAATGACTGGAAGTAGGTGTCTCAGTTCCTCATTGCTGACATTGCAGATGTCTCAGAGCTATTGTTTCAGGCTGCCTGCAGATTCAGGAAGGGAGCTCTGCATTGCTTCCAGTCAGGTCACAAACTGGAGTGGGAGAAGAGAACGGACATTTGAAGTGAAGATTTACTATCTTTTACAAGTGTTTAATTAAGTTTTTGGAATTGAGACAGAAGACAAATCCTCATTCTGATGAGTTAGCTGAGAAGGGAGGGGACACCTTTCTTTTGTACTGAAGGGGTCTGAATTTCCTCTCCATGGGCTCCAGATTAGCCAAGAGTGGGGAGCAAAGTTACTGCTGAGAGTTCTCTATCTGCTGAACTATCCACAGCCAACCCCTCTGGTTGCAGAGCAGCTCTGTGCTTCCCAAGCGTTGCACCAGGCCCGTGGGAAGGGGCAGGGCAGAAGGTGGCAAACCAGAACGGGATAGATTAGCGCTGTATTTTTTCACACTCTTGCTTTTGCCTCCGATACAGCAATCCAAAAGACTGGCTTTTATCACAACCAGGATTCAACATCCTTTAAAGAACTAAAACAAGAGGTAAAGAAAAAGAAGCATGACAAATACTAACTCCTAAATCATTATCAGGCAGGATGGGGAGTACAAAGCAGAGCCTCTGTGCTCAGTCCTTCATTGATCTTCCAGTGGAAACTCTTGTTCAGGGAACACAAGCTGTCTTTGGAGCCTGATTCTTCATCTGTCATGAGGACACTGGTTTTTTCCATATGAGCTGGCAATACCTCAGCTTCATTCTATCCTGAAGTTGTTGGCCTTGTTTGCCAGTTAGAGATAGGAAACAATATTTAGTGGGTGGGAGGGAGGAAAGGAGACTGAAGGAGCATTGGAAAGCTAAAAGAAAAAAAAAAAAGATACTGAAAGCTGTTGCCAGGTTAAAAACATCATCTTGCCAGGACGCTTGACCATTTTTTCAGTAATCTCAAAGATCTACAAGAAGTTGGGATAAGGTAGTCCAGATGACTGAGGCATATTAAACATACAAAATAGTTATTTTAGAGGTTAAAAAGGCAAGTCTGAAAAATAGTTTGTCCCCAAGATAAGACCTCCAACATTTGTCCATTCTCTTCTTCTGCCAGGTGCAATAGGTTCAGGATACAAGAAGGGTGAAGGCCCAGACAGGCTTTGCTTTGTTAAATTGTTAAATTTTTTAAATCTAGTGAGAAAAGATAGTGATTTGGCCTTGTAACTTATGCTTAATCAAAACTGGGTCTCTGATAATGTGAACATGAGTCACTTTAAAAGACAAGAAGCTGCTCAAAAGCAAAGGCAAGCTGCATTAATTGGTCCCTGCCCATTTTCAGTCCAATCTGACAGTCAGCTCTTCACAAGTTTCCTGTTTTCTGTGATTCCTTGAGTCCAGTTAGTCAGGCATAGAGGGAATGAACAGCCAAAGCACTGGGTGTTACACGACATACAGATGTACGATACACAGCTGTCACTGGGAGTGTGCTGTAGGTGTGTGACTTGGGATTCCTTTATCAGATGTTATACTACAGCTCTGCAGCCCTTTTTTTATGGGCCGCACCCAACTCAACAGTCAGAAAACCACAAATCTGTCCAATATTGTGCTGAGAGACATTAAGAGATGTCACAGAGCTACCCTCGGTGTGAGAGCTCTAACTACAACTATGCAGAGACTTCAGTGGACTGATGTTCAGTGAGTGAAACTTGACAAATCTCATCGTGTTGCAATGACATCACCACTTCCCTAGCGTTCCTCAGAGCAGCACTGTGCAAGGCACTGCACATACGGTTCCCAGGCCAGCCCTCCCGCAGAAGACAAGCAGCCTAAATTGCACTGATTTAAAACACTAGAAAGTCATTTTCTCTGCAATATAAGTTGTTTTATAATTCACTAGCTAGCATTGTTGTGTTTATCTGCATCTCAGATGATTTTAAAAGAAGGAAGCCACAGAGAAAAAGGCCAAATGTGTCCCAAGGAATGTCCTCAGGGTTGTATTATTTGGAACAGGAATTGCCTGGCTCCTATCACTGAAGAATCTCTTATGGGAAAGAAAACATAATCACTGCAGTATTGAATTTCACTGAAAGATTTATGATCTAATTTAAAGGTATAGGGATTTATTTGTTAATTGTAATAAACAGCAAGTTCATTACACTCCAGCTTCCAAAGAAATAGCAGATTGTAGATGGGGGATAAAATATTAGTTTCATTCACTTGCAGGGCAAAAGTTAACAAAAGAGATGCCAAGAACTGAGAACAAAAACGCTACTACTCCTCTGCCAGTAAATTGTCTTTCAATACAAACCAAACACACATGAAAAGAGGCTCTTCCTTTGAGTGAAAGAAATACCAGATTCCTAGATAGCACTTTCATCTTGAAGCACCAAGCAATGGAGGTAGCTATTGTTCTCTCCTTTGTACTGGCAGACAGAGGCAAAACCAAGGTGAATCGGGCTAAAATCAGGATCCTCTGGGATTTTGCACAGAGTTTGAGATACCAGACTATGATGGTCTGGCTGGAAAGCTGAGCAGGGTGTCCAGTCCAGAGGGAAGCACTTTACGTGGCCCACATCATCTTCTACCATGGCATCATATCTCCCAAAGTCTCAGAACTTATCCATGGGATCAATCCTTCATGCTGCCACTTCGACAGTTTAGGAGGAGGAGTTTGTCATGGCTCTATGTGATTGACGTTAGTACCACAAAACAGAAGAGAAGCCCACAGCACAGACAGCACTGAGCCACACCTTTACCTGAACTCACCAAGGAGCTACACATGCTGCCAGTGGGGAAGGACTAGGTCTAGGCTTGAGCATTACAAGCAAATTTTTGTGTGTGAATAACTTTTGAAAGGAAACAGACACATATTTCCCTACACGTTATTCCTCTGAAAAACAACTTTTTTTCAGAGGAATAGCACCCTGAGAAGCCCTCCCAGTTAACTCACTTAGCCAGTTCAGTGTTGCAGCATACTATTGCCCTTCTCAGCACTCAAACTATTTTGAACATATTTATATATGTGAACTTCAGCTCTTCCTTGTAATGCAGAGTTAGCCTTGATGATTAAACACTTTTATTTACCTGTTTTTATTCATACACCTTTTGATGTTAACAACACATTTTCCTCTGACCATGAATATTCATTGGAAAATGGCATCGGCCTCTTACTTCAGTCTGAATGGAACAATTTATGAGCTGGTTCGTTCAAGAGCCCGCTTGTTTCAGCATCTGGATGCTTGGCAATGATTCATTATAAAGGGGACCTGCAATTTGTCATGGGCTTTTGTTGTTGACTTGTGCAATTTGCTGATTATATCTGCAAATCACAATTTAAAGTTTAATCTGATCAAGAGGATGGGCTCCATATGACACGCTCTGGTGAAAATCAAGGAAGCCTTTGAAGTAATTCACTGAACAAAAAAAAAAAAAGATATCAATCAGATGCTAAAAAAATGAAACCTCTCTTAAAAGTTGAAATGCTGCTTATCGGAATTAATTCAGTTCCCTTAGGAAACAGCAGAACATTGTGCCTGGAACATAGGTAGTCAGAATTACTGCTGGGCTGAAGATCGAGGGTGTTATTTTTTCCCCTCTGGAGTTCTCACAGGGAAATTATCATTTGAATTTTCCCACTGGGAAATAATATCCCACTTGAAATGTCACACAGGAAAGCACAGAGAAAGAATACACACCCTTCCCCCATATTTTTCTGGCTGCCTTTACAGCTTTTTGGCTGGCTGGAACACATCACTGAATGGTAACAAGTGGTTCCTTAACTGGCTTTCAGGCCATCACTTTTGGCTGGGTTTCTACTGGGCAAAATCTGGAGATCCATCAGCAAGAGAGAGGAGTGCACATCTGACAGACTTAGATGCTTTTCAATTCTTTAGACAGATGTGGACTTGCCAGCAGTGCTCAGGGCCCTTTGTCTCCCCATTCCCTCTTCTTCCTGTCTCCCACTCTTGCCACAGAACTGGCACCATCCCCAGGACCACGAGCCATATCAGTTGCATGACATAACAAGCAATGGGATCATTGGTGAGGGTAGAAGCCTTTCCTTTCTCTGCAGCAAGGCAGAAGGATTCGTTTCTTCCTCCCTTCATTAGTCACATCGAGTTTGCATCTGCCCTGAGCTGGAAAACACTCAAGTCATTGCAAGTGTTATTTCTCACACTTTCACCACTCAATACCAGTCAGATTCTGCAGTTTAGGAAGTAAAAGTATTGTTCCTAAAAAGGAAAGCAACATCCTACATCTCCTTCAAAAATAAGTTTACCCCAACTTTCCTAAGAAATTAAGATGAAAAACGTTTTCTTTCCTTGGGAGATACAATTGCTGTCCTTCTTCTCATTATTTTTATTTGGTTCCAAAATTTTGTAAAAATTCCAAATAATTTTGTTCTATTTTGAGTAAAAGTCTATTCTTTTAATTAGCACAAATTCACTGTAAAAGAAACAGGCTCTCACTACTGAATATGGAGGGTGGATCCACCATCTGGACAACATACCTAGTATCCACAGAAAACAGAAGCAAAATAATCTGGCATCATCGTTCTTCAAAGTATCATCATTTTTCTTTTATAACTTTACACCTTAGGGAGGTTTCTGACTAGACGGAGGGAGGTTTGATGTTGAAAATTCAGGTACTGTTCAACTCTGCCGAGGGTTTTTAACAGGCATCCATAGGAGGACCATAGACTACACACTGAAGCGAGAGCTTTGCTTTAAAAGACAGAGTTTGGTTTTGCAGAGATGTGCACAACAATGCTTAGGGCTCACCGAGCCAGTCCCTTTGTCTACAGGAAACTGCTTTGACTGTATTAATGTGCTTCACCTAACTGTCTCACAAGTCCAAAGAAGTCAGGTCAGGCAATACCTGGAATGGGGTTTAAATGCATTAAACCTCTGCCTCTGTGGGATTCATTTTCCAGCACGTTTTCTACCTTTACTCAAAGCATTTTCAGCGCTTGGAAACTGTACTAAGCAGGCCCAAGTCAGATTTGGCTGTGATTGGGAAGAGCATTCTAGCTACCACAGAATGTGCTTACAAGAGTGTGGAAATAGATATTCTTTTATCTGAACCAAAGCTGGATGAATGCTATGACATGGAGCTAGAAGGTGCTGCGCTATTACAAATGCTGTAGCACAGACAAGATGTAAAAGCAAGGTCTGCTTTGTTTTCATTTGTTATGGCCTGTGGCAGGACCTGTATGAACTCTGGTATTAAACCTGCGCAAACTCTGTCACAGCTAATCAGATTATGTTTATTAATCTGTCTCTCACAACAGAGGAAAGACAGGATGTAGAAATAATAAAAGCAAAGGTAGGAGGCTACAGAGGCTGTTGGACTGAGACTCATCCTATGGTTCTGCCAGGTTTTCCAGCTCTGAGTATCACTGCCATAAAGCACCATTTCCTCAAATCTTCAACATATCAGAAGGGAAAAAAGATACTGAATAAGATAGCCATCATTTTAAATTAAAATATTGATGATTAAGTGGAAGTACCTGAGAAGGTACTTACACACCATAATCGTCACCTCTTTTAACACAAATCCCAGGAAAACAGTTCAGACTCACAACTGAAAAAAGTAAATCAGAAAAATTGTTTCATTAAAAAAGCCAAATTACAAAAATATTTACAGAAAAAAGGTTTTGTCTTCTGCTTTTGGATCAAAAATGTTTTAAATAAAGCCTGTGGGAAAAAAAATCTATGAATTTGCTTTAGTGAAGTTGGAGAGAAGTCAGTCCACCAAAAAACAAATAAGAAAACTATTAATATTCTGTAAAGCACTTCTCCAGGCCATAAAGTTAGTCCAAATTATGCTAGCAAATCCTGTTGTAACACACCTACTCACATGGCCCTTCTGTGACATTCTCTCTCTGATGCAGCACTGCTGGTCACGCAAAGAAAATAACCTGAGCCTGCCCAGAGTTCATGGTGGGTGAGCAGCAGTTGGCCAAAGCACTGTTGTCTATATAATTTTGCATAACCTTTAAAATATTAACCTGCTCCAGAGATCTACTTAACTTGTTCTGTATTGTGATTGTTTCACCTGCAAATGGATTTTGTGAGGAGTTTGCTAAAGGGTTTAAGAGGCCATTTCATATCTCCCTGTGCCTCCCATATGTGATACTTGCTGTCCCTTCTGCTGAACAGCTGTTTCATAACCTTTAAGAGTTCATTACAACACAAGAGTGCTTACATCAGCCTCACTGTCTAGCTGTCTAAGAATCTACAGAAAGGTTAGTACAGGGCTATATGGAGACAACCTAACAGCAAAGGAGGAGAGTTCACAAGTACCTGGAGGTTGCGTACAAAGGGCAGGACCTGGCCCTCCAGGACAGGATATTTTCAGGTGGCCAAGGAGGATGAAACCACTCATAATGTCAAAAGAAAAAGCTTATACGAACTCCACACCAGGACTGTCCCTACCTCCAAGGTAACAGGCAGAGGGAAGAGACAGTCAAGAGGAGAATTCCCTCTAGAAAGGGTGTTGTGATGGAGAAAATCCTTAAAGAATCAAAGCTTTCATGCAGGAGAGGGAAAGGCAAGCTTGAGAAGGTTTTTTCCCAGCACTAAGGTGGAGTATATAAAAATGACTGAGGACCTTAGATGGTTTCTGGGACCTTTGTGCATGTACATCTTACACACGTCGTATATTGTATTTCTACAGAAGCGTTAGCAAATCACAAAGCTACTTATGATTAATGATTATTACTAGAGCTGGTAGGGACTCTACAACCATGGCAGGTGCTTTATTCCTGCCTCAGAGGGCCCACAACTCAATTTTGGTGGAAAAAAAAGACTAGTAGGGTGCAGGGAAGGAGAAAGGTGCAGCAGTCTCGCATCCTTTATGTGCGCTACACAACAAAAGTAAGAGTGGTGGTGCGTAACAGACTCATTTGAAATGAAACACTTCTCATTCTGTTAGAAGGACATCATAATTCCAGCCATCTGTAGCAAGCCCTAGTTCTGTCTTCATTTTTCTCAGTGTAAGCCAGAAGCATTTGTCGAAAAGATGAAGGTGATACAAGTATAAAACTAGTTCATACATTGAAGCACAGCACAGGGTTCACTGGGACTGCTGGCGTTACTGCCACACCCGGAAAAGAGCTATAACTGCAGCTAAACCCCCTTCTATCAGGTAGCACATGGGAAATGAATGCAGACATTTGTCATACGTTTGTTTTAGAATTTGTACCTAATTAAAAACAGCCCAGAGAAGCTGTGGTAACAGCTGTATAAAGCCAAATGTACTGCTCCAAGTGGCCAGGCCACCCTGCTTTGAAAACCACACCTCAACACAGTATTTGCAACCTATAGGATGAGACTGTCTAAAACACAGATCAGAATTAGGCCCTAATTTGGGGAGCTATTTCTCCCCAGTGCAATAAAAGCAACTATTCTCTGGATACATACTGTCAGGTCATTCAGATCTCTTTTGGGAGCAATCCTCTGCTCTTGCAGAGGCAGAGAGGTTAGCTCTTTCTTTTCCTCTCTTCCTAGACTTCAAGAAGGTCTCAGAGCAAATATATCAGGTTGTGGGTTTTTAAAAAAAAAAAAAACAAAACAAAACCGATCACTATCAGACTTCAGGTCAGAGCTGATGGATAGATACTTTCAAGACTTTCTTAGGAAACCAGGTGGAAAATGTCACTGAGCATAACATCATCTGTACTACGGATGCAGGAGCTGACCTAGCAGAGGCGAAATACCTGGAAGCAGAATGTAACTCAGATTTTTCATTTGGCCACTGGGCAGAGAGAAACCAAGGTCAGTAATTCCTCAGATCAGAATTCATTATCAGACTAAAGCCCTCTGCTGACGTGAAAGTCTGAATATCTGAATTCAGGATAAAAGGACTTAGAGCGTTTCCAGACAAGATTTTCTGTCTTTCTGAGTCACAGAGAAAACAGGGCACTGCCCTTATTTAATTCTGGGCAATGAGATGGGCTGTGCATTGCTTTCTTTGAAATTGCTCACCCCATCTGTTTGCTGCTTTATCTGTAAAGTATATTTGCCTAGTTTCCAGCCTTTCCCATTTTCTCAACCTCATGGCATACAGCTCCTCATGCTCTCCAGCTGATAACAACAGCCCTGAAGACAGCAACAGGCAAAGGGCAAGCCTGACCTGAAAATCTACCAAGGACAAGTTAATACATAAAGAAAAAATAAACCCCTTCTTTTCTGTGCTGTGATTTTCTTAGAAATAAGAGACTTATTGAAGCCAGAGGGGCGTCAAGAGAGCCATTCAGCAAAAAAAATCCATGAGAAATTACTGACTTGGGACCATCTACTTTTGCTGTCATGAAAAACCCCAAATAATATTTGAGATCATCCAAATCATTCAGCATTAGGAGGTGAGCAGAATCAGTGGGTACAAAAACTTTGGAAAAAGTCACATCCTTATTCACAGGATGAATATTTACTGACAAATAGAATTAATTTTCTTAAGCCCATCAATATCCAAACAAAGGGACAATCTACATGGAACCGAGAGGTCTCATTAGTCAGAGGCTTCAGATCCTTCAGATAAGATTTTTTGTTTTCAAAGAAAAATAGTCAAAAAATAAATTAACATATCCTCCCCTCCCTCCCCACATACATCCTTGTATTATACTTGTAGACTTTGTGGATTCTGCTCTGCAAGAACAGAAAACAACAGAACTCTCTGGATAGTGAAGGACAGCAAAATTCATGTATTTTAGAAAAAGGTGCTTTGATCTAAGCACAAATTGGTTGCCTGTCTCTCTGGACATCTGGTAAAGTCTGATAGCAGTTCTCTAGGTAGTTACACCAAGCCTGGTCCATATGTTTAATTGCACAGTCCAAATTCACATGTTCAGGTGCTTATGGACCCTTTGCTTCTGCACCTAGACTGCTCAAGGTATCTCTCATCTCTTCTTTCTTGCCAACTGTGTCCACCCAGCACTCTGCTCCTCAATTCTTTGCACTTGAGGCAACCAGCAACTATTTGTCCTGAGGCTTCTGACTGGACAGGGCAGCTCTCAGTACTGGTGCCCAGCAGCTGCTGAAACACACATTGGCAAGAAAAGTCCCTTTCAGCACCCAGGTGCTGGGGTACTCCAGACTCCATCGAATGTATGAGGCTGGCACTTCACACAGACTCATCACCAACCTCAAAGCTGTCATGTTATAGGAAAACTGCAAACATGATCTTAAAAAAAAGCAAATGACATCACTTCCATAGCAGATGCTAATCCCTCCTCAGATCTGCCAGCAGCAACTCCTCATAGTGGATTTAATTTCAATTTTTTTTTTTTTTAATTTAAAAGGACACATAAAATCACCTATCATTCAGGAGTTTCACTGTGGTTTCTTTTTTAAACTTCAGTCCTTTCTCTTACCCTTACTCTGTCACTCCCTTCTCCTCCATCTTTTAAGTCGCACATCTTCAAAAGTCTAATGATATTTTTCTGGGTTGTCTGGGTGCTTCTTGTATTTTAGCCAGCTCAGATGAGAAGGCAGACAAACCATTTTTCATTCCTGGTGAAACACTCTGTTTCACCACAGCATCCTCAGTTTCTTAATAGCTTTATTCTACCTCGCTTTCACAGAAGTAAATGAGTCTCTACATATTTTATGTGCATTATTCTTGAGAATCATACAATCACTACATTTTCAAGTCTTAAGGCTTTGATTCGCAAAACTGAACAAATACCAGATAGAAAGGCATCATTTTATCCAGGGGGTCTTGAACCTGTTTCAATGTTTACTTTCTGATTTTGGTTTGACTTTTTTTTTTAATTTTCAGAAAAACAAAACCTTCTGTTTAAGTGCAAATTAACTGGCAGAATTCCTTTCAACATTCTCCAGCTCTTCACATAGCTCTCAGCTGATAATGTATGTTCTACATCCTTTGGACTTCTATACTGCCTTTCATCTAAAAATCTCAAAGTGCTTTGTGAAGGCCTAATTAATAAGTTTCAGCATAGGTCTCAGTGAGGCAGGTAAACCTGACAAGTAAAAGTGCTAACATTCTTGCAAGAATCAACACAGATAAATTCCCTAGACATCTTGGGCAATCGTTAGACCCACAAGACTTTTCACGCTCTTTGGTTTAACGTAGTATGTTTGACCTTGCTCTGTGGAATGCAGTGCGAGGGCAGCCTGTTTCAACACACAGGTCTTTGCAGCTGTTTTAGGCTCAGTTTGAGATGTCTGTATTAAACTATGTATTGAGCGATTCCCAAGGAGCCAGACGCTCTAACTGAACAAGCACACAAAAAAGATGATTCTCTCAAGCCAAACAAAAAAATTCCAGCTATCTGAAAAATATGAAGATTGACTCCAGCAGATTTTCCTGGACTTCTGCAGAACGTCCAGCCAAGAGCCTCACACACTCTTCTTTTTTATTCATGGGTCTTTTCCCTACCACACACTATTTTACCTCATGTGATACTGGATGTAGGAAACTCAAAATACCAAAAGAAAAAATTTCAACGTGCTTTGTTCAAATATTATTGACATCTGAACTTGATCAGTAAGGTGGGATTCATCAAACAGGATTATCTGCAATGTAACTCACTGAACACAGACATCTACTCTATGAGAACACAGTTTTTACACCGAGCTGCACTGACTACCCAAGCATTGGCTAGTCACTCAAATCCCCCTTAGCACATGTCGAATTAGAGTAAAGCTGTTTATTATTCAAAATCTCGATACAAACACTATTGTTTCAAGTGTCAGGAAGGAGATGAACAGGCACTAGCAAGCAAAATTCCAATATCTGTGCATTAAAAGTGCATATCCAAGAGACCTCTCTCTCCTTGTTATCCTGCTGACTGCCGTTTGGACATTCATCTAACCCTGTAGTTACCATTCCAGTTTTGGTACAAGTTCAAATCCTTGGGTGGATTCCCAGAGGAGGATCTAAGCTTAGGGGAATAAACTTGTTTTTATACTCAGCCATTTCCTTGTGGAGATGTTCCCCAGAAGTAATGTTGCCCATGATCAAAGCGCACGGGCCCGTTCTACAACCAAGATATAAAGGCTACACCTCCCATCACAGGGATGTATCTGCCCTATTTCACAATGCAAAGACATGAGATGGGCCCTTTTTATACAACCCTGCACTTGGCATAGGTTCCCTTTTCCATGACCCTGTGCCTAGCCCATCTTCTTTTCCTCCAAAAGGCAAACTGGTCAGTTTAGTTAAGTCCACATCTGGAAATGTGCTTGCATACAGTACAGACAGTGAAAGAATCTGGACAAGTGGTCTCAGAAGCCTGAACAACTTGAGTATAGATAGATGCTCTAGGATGATTATTGCCCTAAAACAGGAGGCCCCAGCTTACAGCTGATGAAACCTCTTAGCAAGTGTAGTACAGTGAGTGCATGCTTTGTGCCAGCAAACAGCCCTTAGTCAGAAATGAGGCAGAGCACAACAATCTCTTGGTACTCTTTCACCAGCAAGACAGCAAGTCAGCATCCCAATACTATAACCATCATCCCCAGTTCCAAGTGAGTTAGTTCTATGTCCTGACCCAGCATTCTGCCCTGGTTTTGGCTTACAAGCCTCCCTCATCCCCTTCACACCTCCAGAGTCTTTCCAGAATCAAACCTCACTTCCACTGTGCCCTTTGCACTGGTTGCAGTTTACGTGTTGTCACTGAAATCAGTTCATCAGAGCCCTCACTGGATTAAGCCAAATGGGGAGTGACAGCTATGAGTCTGTTGAGGAAGCGGGGTTGTCATCTCTGAGCAGTTTGGCTTGCTGACAATGCCATGGGCTAGAAGACGCTCCTGTCACTTTGAATTACCATCACCCATGCTCCACGGATGCAGAAGCTATTCACAAGAGATGACCCTTAAAGCCCTGCTGTGGCAGGAGACACTTCTCCAGTTGTTGAATGCATAAAGTCACTTTTGAGAAGCGACATGGTAAAGTGCAAAATAGCTTCACACATGCATGCCCAGTCCCCCATACATACCCTCCTGTGTCCTCAGGCATGAAGAGGAATTGCAGTTATTCCTGCTCTGTCTGAATAGCCACCTGCCTTACTGCTTGCTGCTTCCACTTTAAGAATGCAGATCCTTCCCCTGAAGGTTAGTTGTAATTCACATTAATGTCTCCATCCTGGAGGGACCAAATGAGGAATATATGCCATACCCATCATTTAAAGAATAGCTGTTGTGTTTATAGGTTGATCCAATACTCTTACATATGGCTTGACGTTCACACTTGTGGTGGATGGAGATCTGTAGCATCACACTGTGTAATCCATTCCTGAGTGTCTCTGTCCATAGATGGATAAGAACCAGTGTCTGTTTCCTGGGACCCCACAGCCAGAATGGCAGAACTGGGGTTTTGAAAGTAAACCTCCTGTTAAGGTGGGGTTCCTATCCTGAAATTTAAAGCTTTCCATGTTTACTTTAACGCCAGTGCAGGAGAGGTTCTGTGTAAATATTATAAATTATGCTCGGCTTGCTTCGTCCTATACAGAGAATGCAGAAACTATATGATAAAGCCAAAACATATTCTCATGACTTCCCAAAGAAGTTGACAAATGTCAACGCAGAACTGGTGTTTCTCTTACAGAAAATTGGTCCAATGGAACATTTTTGGCACACCTTTTTAAATACCTCTGGTTCTGCTAGGCAACCTGAGAAAAGCGAGGTTTGCTGTCTCTGGACCTATTGCTGTCTCTCCCCTATTGAAACCAAGGGAACAACTACCATGGGCAGAATACCCTGAATGAGCTGGAGGCTGGCAGGACTGGGCTTTGTGGTTTTTTACACAACAAAAAGGAATTAAGCTTTTACTCATTAGTATCTCTAGAAGTCTGATAACTAAATCTCATGCTGGGCTTGGATCTGAAGCTGTGCTTTGGAACGATGGACGGGTTTTGCTGAGATGTGCTAGAAGATGAGCTCCCTTCCAACCCAAACCATTCTATGATCTATGAAACTGGAAGCAAAGAGGATGTCTTAATTTAGAAGCACCTGAACATTTATTACTTCAGAGGACTAAAACCTTTCATAGGATGTACCAAGACCTGCAAATTTATATTTTAATTTTGTCACTTCTCCTTAATTATACATCCACAGAAGGTTAGAATTATTGGACTTGGGAGTGCCTATTTCTACTAATTCTGAAAACATCATTGTTCTAAGGCAGATGCCTTGCTGCTGGCATCTGAAATGAAATGAGTTGAATCCCTTCTCCACATTTAAATTCCATCATAAAAACATTTCACAAGCAAAGGAACAACATAAGCCTGACTCCCTACAGATGGGCATCCTACAAGTGGAGCTTTCTAGCAATCACAGAGCACACCTTAATGCAACCTTTCTCCCCTTAAGAATTTTCTTATGACTAGTAAGTGAATTCATGTCATTGCCATCTCCTCAGTGGAGACACTTACGGGATCTCTTCCCTTTATCTAGCTTCTGATTTTCACAAAATCTGTAGGACCTTTATTATCTTTGAGACTTCTAATTCCTCACCAAATTCACTTGAACTAGACTGATGGGTTCAAAACACACTAATGGAAAGAAGCAGACAGACATGTGCACAGGCAGTCTAAACACATCAGCCTCATTTTCTTAGAAAATCAGGCTAGGGAATCTGAAGAGTCTTAGGAAGTTCAGAATTCCTATTTCACCAGAAATGAACATTCGACGATCCATTTTCAAGATATAATACTTCATTAAACAGAAATTCTGTAAGATATCAGCTTTCTAAAAATATTCCCTAGTTTCAGAAAAGGAATTATGTTCCAGTTTATATTAGTTTTATTATTTCCCCATTATTTCATGAAACACACTGCTCCCACTGGCATAGATAATATGACATCATATAAGAGTTAATGTAGTCTGTTTTCTAGGTTTTTTTCACATCATTAAGTGCTGCTGCTATTCAGCACTGATTGAAATGTCTCATTTCTTTCTAGATGAAAATGTCTGCAGCTTGGTGTAATCAAACAGTTTGACACTTTACAGTATAAGCAGGAGATATTTGGATGTAGAAAAGATGAGATTTTCAATCAGTGCTAAGTAACTGCTGCACTTATCATCTGAAGTATTATACAATTTTTAAATAGTTGTATTGCATATTCATTAATAGTAGCATCTGTTAAGGTCTACTATTAACAAACAATGAAATACAAAATAATATAAATAGGAAAAATGCACAATATAAATGCTGGAAAGGGAAACAATGTCAGAACATGCTTATATGAACATATACATTTATTAAATAATTTCTTATAGGAATTTTTCATTCAAATCAAAATAAGCTTTTACACTGGGAAAAAAGCATTCAGCTAGCTATAGCTGCATGAAACACGACATTGTGCCCTGAACCGGACAACTGTTTCAGAGAAACTGGTCAGCTACTTGACCTCATTTTTTCCCTCACTTGTGGGAAACCTCCAAACATGTCCAGAGCTTGGGCTCCACTGACTATAGAGGAAGCTGACAGAAACAAAAGATCAAGGAGATAATTAAATCAGACATCTAAAACAGGAATGTCCCCCAGAGACAGTAACCATCAGCGTAACACCTCTAATTCAGTGCTAGTTCATTAGTCAATACCTGTTCTGCTATTAAAGAAATTACCCATGTGTTAGGTTCATTTGTGCCCAATGAATGTAAGGAGCCTTATAAGGAAATCTGCAAAGAATCTGAAGAAATATGAGCTCTGTAAATAAATATGGGTTCACCTAGGCCCATTCTTATATCTCCTGAGGCTGTCACAGCAAACACTGATGCAACAACCGTTCTGCTGGCAGAACACTACTGCAGCACCAGACAACCAGCCATCCCTTCGACATCTATCCCTTTGCAGGTCTCTAACACTTTCCTCAAATACCCATCACTTTCTGTATTTCAGGAACCTTAAAGTCAGCACTGATACCAGAGATAACAGTAAATCATCGGCTCCTGTTCGTTTACTTCGCGCACACACACTGAAGAAACTCCTTTCCTGAAAACCATGTCTCTGCCAACATGCTGTGTCCCGAACTCATAATAGCCAGATCCCTAGGGTCACAAAACACTGGCCAGGAAGAGGGGCATTTTCTTCAGGGAGGGAGGGATTTTTGAAGGGAGATAGAGGCATTTACAAAGATACCTTATAATCGCTTGCAGCATGGAGTGCAGTCAACACAAAGGCAGCTCTAGGCCACTTGCAAAGGCAAGAGGAAATGTTGGAAGGGAACCGTTGATCAATCAAAAGGGACAGTAGTATCTTGGCATACACACAAGGATGACAAGAACCAGGTATGCATAGAAGGAGCCTTCTTACAGGGTTGAAGAACATGTTGGCAGAGGTCCTGTACCACTCAGAAGCATGAGGCTGTGTGTATGTGGGAGCTCCTGGGTCAAATATTTGGGGAAGAGCAAGGTGCAGGTCTGGTGCTTGCTGAGAAACCAAAGGCTTTTTCTGGAAAATCACAGCTGGCTGGGAAGAATCAGAATGACTGGGCAAACCTAACAAGAATGAAACACAGCTGAGCAACCTGCAGGTCTCCTACGTTTGTGCAGAGTCACTATGGAAACCAGCAGGCTAGGCCTGCTGAGAAGATGAATATTCAGGGTGCTAAATCCCTCAAGGCTTCCCCTACGTGTCTAAGCATACCAGTCATATCTGCACATTGTCAAGCACACACATCACCTGGAAGCAGGGATATACAAGTGAAGGATGAGACATGAAGTGTGCCTATGAATGCTCTTTGAGACAGGCATAGAGTATAGATGGATCTTATTTATGTTGCCTCCTGTAGTCAAAGGGCAGCTTGTCCTGGGCCCTTCTTGCAAGGAAACCCAGCATTGCAGGACTGTTCATTTGGATGCGACCAGCAAGCAGCATGCTGCTATCAGGTCCTCTCTCCCTGTGACACTACCTTACAGGTCTTCTGCAAAAACAGCCTTTCATACATCCCGAGGAAGAAAAAGCACCTTCCCCTTTCAATGTTTCAACAGAGGATGCCAACTTAATAGAGAAAAGAAAAATGACTGGCAGTTTTTACAACAGAAAAGCACCGTTCCCATATGAAACTAAAGTAAAACTTTTCAGTACTCAAAAAACAAATTAAAAAATAGGTCAAATGAAAAGTTTAAATTTTGTATAGTTTGTTCTTTTACAAACTTGCAAATATTTCCTACACTTTAGCATCTTTTAAATAAGGATTTAGAAAGATTAAACTGAAAAGTTTTGGAATGAAAATGCAAGTTAAAGTATCAAAACATTTGGATTAAAGATTTTACTGTTCAGTATTTCAGTTTACAAGTGCAAATGCACTCCTCCCCTCCAAACATATTTCAAGTGAAAAGCAAAAAGCTGTCCCATAAAAGGGTAAGTTTACATTAATGAAAAGAGATTGCCATTTACCACTGTTAGCAAAATCAGCATCTTTGCCTGAAGTGATTCACAGTCATGAGTTGGCAGTTTCTGGCTGAAGGTTCCAATCCGCTTTATGCAGTTTGTAATAGAGAGCTTTGCAGCAGTTGAGACAGGGCACACAAAACCTGGGAAGGCTGTGATGCAATGAGTCTCTCTTTGAATTGCTTTTTAAAGGCTGAAGAGCAACACATACTCTGCCTGTGGAGTTACGAGTAGTCTGTTTAAATGTATCTCACAGTGAGAGAGCACATTATCCGTGATGAATGCGGAATAGTCAGGAGCACTCGCTAGAAGAGAGGCTTCTTTGGGGATGCAAAGTTCACCATTCATTTGCTTTGCCAATAATGCACCTACTGTGTATGTAATTGGAGGAAGAGGGTTAATGTATTTTCTGACTGGTGTATTAGGCATTTCATAAAAGTAAGTGCAAGCTGAACTCCAACAATGGCAGGTTCAAGACGGCACAGAGTGTTTAACAAAAAACCTACTTACTGTGAACATGAGTTGCTACGGAGCAATACTCTCATCCAAGATGAGACAATCTAGTTAGAAGAGCAGCTCCCTGACTCTCATAACAAGCCAAAGACTTACGGATTCTCTCTGTTGAGTTTGTGGGAATACCTTTGGTTGAAGATACTTGGTTGAATATCTTTGAGTGCACCCTCAGCAAGTTTGCCAATGATACCAAGCTGTTTGGCGAGGTAGACACGCTGGAGGGAAGCGATGCCATCTAGAGGGGTCTGGACAGGCTGGAGAGGTGGTCCCATGCCAACATCATGAAGTTCAACAGGGCCAAGTGCAAGGTCCTATATCTGGGTTGGGGCAATCCCAAGCACAAATACAGGCTGGGCAGAGAATGGATCGAGAGCAGCCTTGAGGAGAAGGACCTGGGTGTGCTGATTGACGAGAAGCTAAACATGAGCTGGCAATCTGCGATCACAGCCCAGAAGGAAAACCACATCCTGGGCTGCATCAGAAGTGTGGCCAGCAGGGCGAGGGAGGGGATTCTGCTCCTATACTACACTCTGGTGAGACCCCACCTGGAGTACTGTGTCCAGTTCTGGAGACCCCAACATAGGAAAGACAGGGACCTGTTGGAGCAGGTTCAGAGGAGGGCCATGAATATGATCAGAGGGCCTGGAGCACCTCTCCTATGAGGACAGGTTGAGAGAGTTGGGGGTGTTCAGCCTGGAGAAGAGAAGGCACCGGGGAGACCTTATTGCGGCCTTCCAGTACCTAAAGGGGGCCTACAGGAGAGCTGGGGAAGGACTTTTTACGGGGGCATGTAGTGATAGGATGAGGGGGAATGGCTTCAAACTGGAAGACGGTAGGTTTACATTAAATATTAGGAAGAAAACATTCACTTTAAGGGTAGTAAGCACTGGCCCAGGTTGCCCAGAGAAGTTGTTGAGGCCCCATCCCTGGAGGTGTTTAAGGCCAGGCTGGATGGGGCTTTGAGCAACCTGGTGTGGTGGGAGGTATCCCTGCCTATGGCAAGGGGGTTGGAACTCTACAATCTTCAAGGTCCCTTCCAACCTATACCATTCTATGAATTCAACAATATACAGACTGATGTCATTCAAGACATCACCCTAAAGGCAAAGGGGCAGAGTTTATGGCTGAAAATGTTGCCATAGGCGAGAGGAGAGTTCATTTAGAGAGCTAGCAACAATAAAATAAAATGTATCTACTCAGTCAGAAACTCAGACACTGAAGATTTGTTTTAATCCCAGAACTTGGTATAACACTGTTTTGTGTTTATACATATATCTACAGACTGAAACAGACATTTCAAGCCTCTTTAAGTGTTACAGTCTGAATGAGTCCAGCAGTGATCTGTATTATCTTCCTGAAAGAGTTCTTGCTTATGGGCAACTGTTCAAAAGACAGGAGCCCTGATTTTCACAAATTGGACATTCTTGCTGGACTAAAGTCCCTAAACACACAGACTGCATCATAAACTCCAAAAGGGGCTTTCAGAAGAAAGCCCATAGAAAACACAGTTTTCCTACATAGTCAGCCAATCTCAGTAGGAGAGGAATAACAATTCAAATTACAAATCTCATAGGTAACAGCTGGCAGGGAACACATTTCAAGTTCTGTCAAAGCAAGTCATAGACTTCAGGGCAAAAAGAGATCACAATGAACATGAGATCTGATTTTCTCCATAATACAAGTCATTGGCTTTGCTTGAATTATTTTGTATTTCAACTGGAAAATATCTTTCTTGGGAAAAAAGTGTTGAGTTGGTTTTTTTTCTTTCCACTTAAAAATTGCAAATGGTTGAGAATCCAACACTGCCTTTAGTGAATTGTTCCAAAACTTGATTAACCTCTGTTAAACATTTATGTTTTACTTGTAGTCTAAATTTGTCTGGTTTAGCTTCCACATGCTTGGTCTATTTATAACTTTGCCTGGTAGGCTGAGGAGTCCATCATCAAAGTTTTATGCCCCACACACTTAAATTTAAACTTAAACAGTTGTAGGATCTGAGTCTTATAGTCCTGGCTCCTCTTTCTCCTTGGTTTGCATGAATGAGAACTGATTTCCAAGGCTTCTAACATTTCATTTTGCAATAGGTGTTTTTTTGGAGGTGGGTTGGGGTTTGGTGGTTTTTCGGTTTGTTTGTTTGGGGTTTTGTTGTTTTGGTGTGGGGTTTGGTTTTTTGTTTTTGGTTGGGTTTGGTTTTTTTTGGGGGGGGGGCGGGAGGGTCTTCATCATTTAATAGACTCAAAATCTAACTTTGAGAGACATTTAGAACAGTCCCTTTGTAATCGACACTCCCTTTCCAAAGATCACATTGCTCTACTGAAACATTCAAAAGCTCCCAGAAGGAGAAAAAGAAACGGTGAACGTGACCTATTGTTACAAGTAATTTTCTTGAAGTAAGAACACGACAGACCCTTTGCTAACATCAAGTAGTCCCATCCCACGATGCTCAGCCAGGCATGACTATAGTCCCCTGTGCCCGAGTTACTGAATACTCAAGTAAAATGCCAGGCTCTATAAAGCAGAGTCATCCATACCCAAATATATTCATTTGTTTTCTTCTCCACAATTGGCCTGCTCTAGCGGGTGAACAGAGAGCTAGATCCAGCCTAGGCATACTGTCCATTTTGTGCTTGCATCACTTAACATCTCTAAGATTTTTTTCACTTTTGGTTTTAAGGTTCCCTACCTGGTACTCTCATGTCCTAAAGTTGCTTCTTCTGCATCTAGGCTGTTGAGGAGTACCTGCACCCCTTATCCAGCTGGAAAGCAGTGGGACTACCTCCATTTGCAATTAGTCTTAGGGAACAGCTTAATTAGCTTGTGATACCCCTTAAAGCCTGCCCAGTGCTGAGCAGTACCCCAGTGAGGAGAATCTGGCTGTGTGCCAAGAAAGGAAGTTTCCATATTCCTCTGATTCCACTTAAGGTTTTATCATTACCCAAGAATCCCATGACGACTATACAAACAACAGAAGCCACAAACACCAGATAACTAAGCTTTGACTAAGCTGCAGTTTTAATAGAATTTACTAGAAAGGACTAAAGTTATTGGAGACAGCAGTAAATACAAATCATTCTTTTCTTGGGCAGGTGTCGAATCAGGAAGGGAGGTGGCACGAATAGGTTTGTTTTTAAAGTTACCAAGGTGCTGTGTCTCCCTGCAATGGGAAGAAAAGCCCAATCCCCTATCTTTGTTTCTCAGGAAAGGTAACGCACACAGCAAATAATTCCCTATATCCAATCACACCAGAAGCAATAAAGACACTGCTCTAAAGCCAAGCTATCTCCATCATATAAAATCCAGAGTGTACATACCAATCTCTCTTCTTAATTACAGGGCACAAGTAAAACAAAATAATTACCCTAGTTAGATTGCATAAAGCTTAGTCTGACCTCAGAACCATAGAACGGTCTGGGTTGGAAGGGACCATAAAGACCATCCAGTTCTAACCCCCACCCCCACACCCCCCACA
>VZSZ01003188.1:263264-326444 GCA_013398815.1 Ibidorhyncha struthersii | reverse complement strand
GAACCCCCCCAACTCTCCCAGCCTGTCCTCCCAGCAGAGGGGCTCCAGCCCTCGCAGCATCTCCGGGGCCTCCTCTGGCCCCGCTCCAACAGCTCCATGTCCTTCTGCTGTTGGGACCCCCCGAGCTGGAGGCAGCACTGCAGGGGGGTCTCCCCAGAGCGCAGCAGAGGGGCAGAATCCCCTCCCTCGCCCTGCTGGCCACACTACTGGGGATGCAGCCCAGGACACGGGTGGCTTTCTGGGCCGCCAGCACACATTGCCAGCTCATGTTGAGCTTCTCATCCACCAGTATCCCTTAGTCCTTCTCCTCAGGGCTGCTCTCCATCCATTCCCCACCCAGCCTGGATTTGTGCTTGGAATCATCCCCACCCAAGTGCAGGACCTTGCACTTGGCCCTGTTGAACTTCATGAGGTTGGCACAAGCCCACCTCTCCTGCCTGTCCAGACCCCTCTGGATGGCATCGCTTCCCTCCAGCATGTTGACTGCTCCACACAGCTTGGTGTCATCAGCAAACTTGCTGAGAGTGCCCTCAACCCCACTATCCATGTCACCAGCTAAGATGTTAAAGAGCACTGGTCCTAGTACCAGCCCCCGAGGAACGCCACTCATCGCTGCTCACCACTTGGACATGTAGCCATTGACCACAACTCTCTGAGTGCGACCACCCAGTCAATTCCTTATCCACCGAGTGGTCCATCCACCAAATCCATGTCTCTCCAACTTAGAGACAAGGATGTCGTGTCAAATGCTTTGCACAAGTCCAGGTAGATGATGTCAGTTGCTCTTCCATTATCCAATGCTGTAACCCAGCCAATGCTGAGAAGGAAGTTAATTAGACTACTAGACCAATTACCTATTTGGTCAGACTGAAACCATATTGGTTTGAATGAATTCACTTTATTAAGATGGAAGTTGGCACACCAAAAAATTACCAGCCACATTCAGCAATGTTCTCTTTTTCTACACTCTTCAAAATCCACATATAAAAGCTACCAGAAAGGCACGCTTTATGAACAACAGGATTATCTCTTTTTGGCCAAGCTCTGCCTCTTATTTTTAAATTATTTCTTAAAGTCAGAAATTTTAATTTATTTCAGATATCAGTCAAAATTCTCCAAAAGAACTCTAAAAATTAAAAACACAAAATAAAAAGTCTTACAAAAAAAAAAAAGGAAGAAAATAAGAGGATAGAAACCATAGATGAAGTTGAGATATTTACTTTGAAATGTAATAAAGTTACTGTTCATAAGATGTTAACATATTGCCTATCAGCTACTTCTGTGAGCAATTAGTTGTGATTAAGAGGTATGTATTAAGTGATCTGTAGGAGGTTCGTGAAGAAATTTCTTTTGCTGCACAGAAGCTCCATCTCTGAATCTCAGAAGGATGCTTTGAAAATGCATCCTCCTAAATTTCTCAGTCTGATTCTGATTTAACAAGGACCTAATTGCCTGATTATTGATTATATCTTTGAAGTACAGTAATCATGATATTGCAGCAAATTTGCCATCTGCCTGTCTTGTTAACAACCCGTCTATTTTCACCACAAGCTGTCTTACCAAATGAAAACACATATGGTTTCATTGCAGTGCATGTCCTTAAAAGGGTTGCAAACACAGATGGCTTTGGAGAGGAACACAATGGGGTGACAGCTCGAGTTTGCCACTCCTCTGGGACTGTTGTGATCATCTGCCTCATATCAGTGGGTCTCTGTCCTCCTCTTGTGGTGCCTGGGATGCCTATGGAGGTTGCTAAACTTCCAGGCTCTGTCACTGAGAATAGCGCTTTGTGGCATCAACCATAATTCTCATAGATCACATATAAATATCCAGATACCCCTTTTGAGCCAAGCAATTGACTTAGAATGATTAGGCAGAATCCAGACCTACCACCTATTTCAGACCTATGAAACTGCATTTCTTTTGGTACCCTAATTGCACTCAGAAGAGCAATGATTCCCTTCGGATCACTATCTTTGGCATGGGAGCCACCACCTTAGTTTGTTTAGAATTACCTCAACAGACAGGGAGTATTTCCTACATCCCAGCAGCTCCTCCAATTTAAAAGGCTTTTGTACCAATACCATTGTCTTCATGCTGAGGCTGCGATTTCTCTCCATTAAGGTTAGATGCCTATAATATAGCCATCCATGTCAGAGTCCAGTAATTCCTGGACACAACTTATCTCATTCTAAGGTAGATCTCAAAAATAAGCTCAGTTCTCAGTGTCTACATGTCCAAAATAGCTCTGGAAAATATCCTAGACAACTCACCCGGCTATTCCCGGCCCCAGAAAGACAAATTCCACCACCAGTGCTTTTGCTGGTACTGTCAAAGGGATATACCTTGCACATGTAGACAAGCCTTCCAAGAAATCAGACAGAAGCAACATGCTGATGATGAGCAACTAATAAAAAGCAGAATAATTAGAGCAGGCAGTGTGAGGAAAGAACTTGCTGACTATGCTCCAGATGACCCTGAGCAGTAAGGACCCTATAAGACAATTAAGGTAAAATGAGAAAAGAAAGCAGAAGTGATCCACGCGCAAAACAAAATGGAAATACTCCCAACTAGCAGAGTGGTTTCCCAAACCTGACAGCAGAGCTTGGGCTGTGTATGCTGTTTTGGGCCCACCACCAGTCTCCTCAAGATGGCATTTCGGGAGGAGTGGGAGAGATTTAATATTCACCTAAAGTGCTTCCCCTCCTATTAGCAAGAACTACCTTGTGCCTCCATTATCATTCTAGGTCCACTACAAAGCTTGCTGAGGAAGGATCTGCTCAAGACACTGTTTTTTCAATTACTCTGTGCTCCCTACAGCTTTCCCCTTTTCCAAGAAGCAAGTCTTTGCAAGGATTAGTTCCACCACTGACTTACTGTTCGGAGTTAGGTGGTTCCAAAATGTGCCTAAAAGAGATTAGCTTGTTCTGGGACTGAGCACTATACTGGGAGATTCAAGTAGCTGCCCCCAACCTTATGTGATGCACAGGATCAAGCAAAAGATGCCAAAATGAGGATTTGGGTTTTATTACAGTTTTATCCAAATGTCAAATAAAACCTGGTAAACTTGACAGCTCTGAAATGCGAGCTGCCAGGAAAGAAGTATGTAAAAGCAGAAACTGGTGGTCAGTGAGGTTAGCAGGGCTTGTTACAGCCATCTGCAGAGCATGAGCTCAATGACTTTCTATGAAGGATTTCTCTACAACCAGAGAACAACTTTAGGAAGAAAGGTCACCTAACGCTGAGAACCATGCCTATAATGGTGGGGTTTTTTCCAAAGTAAGCATCCAGTCTGTGCATCAAAGCAATGATGCAGCTGGCATGCTGTTTTCATGGACGTACTGAAGATTCACAGCTGAACATCAGGCTATCCCCTTCCTAGACAAAATTTCTACCCTCAGAGTACATTGCTCAATCAATTCAATCAGCCCCACTACATCTCAGTGCTTTTTTTCCTTATCTGCAAATTCAAAGAAAAAAAAAAAAGGCACCCTTGAATGTTCCTTAGAGACCCCTGGCTGGATTCTTGCTCTACCAGTAGCAACAGGAATTGGGAGCTTATGACAATAGCATATTGCTGTTGGCCATGTCAGGAGAGATTAGAACCCTTCACAGAATATGTACTTTTAGATCACATTTTGGAAACATCTGAGTCTCTCCATTGACCATATGAGAAGACAGAACACACTCAGCTCTTTGGGTATAACTCATTTGGCAGAGACATCAGGCACTTGGGATCCTAAGTCGTTTATCAGAAGTCACCACAAAACTTTTCACAGACACACACTGCAACCAAATCAACAAGCCCATCAGTACTTCAATCTCAAGATGCTGTTCTCCTTTCAACAAACCTCCTTCCTACCTCTTAGTTATCCAGCTTGCCCATCTGGTGCTTTCTACCAGTACTTACAGGGGAAAAATGAAGTTGTCAGACTTCAAATGGACTTCCATTATCTGAATTAATTTGCCAAAGCAGCTGTACTGTTTGGAAAACGCTCATAGAAGTTTAACATAATTGCACCTTTGAATAACAATTTCTCAAGCCCCAAACTGAATCTCCAAACCAATAGCCTAGATGTCAGTATAAACTGGGAAAGCGCAATCCCCTCATCAACAGTGTTTGCAAACCATACACAAGGAAAAAGGTTTACAGCAGAACAGCTCCATACCCAGGACTGTTCCCTCACTCCCCTTCTTGCACCTTTTTATTCACACCACACACTGAATACTTACCAGAGATCCAGCCATCCTCCTCTGTCAGCTTCAAGCCCTTGCAATAATAGCCAGTGGCTGCATGAATATACGTTACAGCCTGCAGCTTGAAATGGTCCTGAGGCACGTTCTTCAGCTGGTAGCCTTCAAAACTGGGGTTTCTGCTCTTTATGTGAAATGATGCACTCTGGATGAGACTTAAAACACCAGCATATTGCGCTGTTTAGCCTTCAGAGAGATGTGTCAAGTAATTGCTGCCCTCTTAAATCATTGCTGAGCACTTTAAATATACAGGAGATTAGCTTACGCATTTGAGACATGGGTTTTAGAAAATGTTGTGGAAAATGTCCACAATACAATTTGCCTTGTTAAACAGGCACAGTTCTTCAGGCAATAGAACCCTCATTCTTGGAAGAGGTGGCACGAAGAATATAGCCACAGCGCTCTAAGTGAATTACTCCAGCCTTAAGCCTGCAAACTCTATGTGGGAGGAAGCCTGAATTTCTGCAGAGCTCTGTGTACCCAGGGCACATCTCCAACACAGATTGCAGTGGGGACACCCAAGTAAGGCTTTCCATTTGTTTGCTCTAATTTTGTACCAGTTATGGTATGCAATGACTTTTTCTGGGGTCTTCTATGTGCTCACGTTCAGCCTGGAAGCCATGCGTTATCAAAACTCCCATCTAGGTCTTGCTCCTTCATATACTTAGCCTGCTCCCAGTCCTTGAGGCTTTTACCTTAAAACTGTCACCATACATTTCTGCAACACCAGTTTTCCAGCATGATTGCACAGCCCGCTTGAAACAAAGAAGCCAATACATTTAGACCTTCAAACACTTCAGCATTTAAACAGATCAGGCACTTTGAACGTGTAACATGAACTGTCTGTCCATCATGAAGCTAGAAGGGAAAAAAAAAATCAATTTTCTCTAGAAATCATTTGGCAGCAGGGAGCTGATGCTGAGCAGAGACAGATGCCCTTTTGGTTGTGTCTATTAACTGAAAAATCCTCACCTCACAGGAGTCAGGCAAAGCCGAGGAGAACTTTCCATCCACAGGTCTTTTTCAATGGCTGAGAAAGCATTTGCTGTCTTTGAGAGACATTTTACAACTCTAAGACCAAACTCTGCCTGGAATTGCAATCTCATTCAACAACAACAACCAAAAAAAAAGAGGCCCAGAGAGACGAATCTAATGGAGGGATTTCACACGAGCTAACTTAAGGTGTTCTCCGCGAGGGCAGCACAGGCAGCAACATGGCCGACGCTGAGGAGAGCCCTGAGGGGGCTCGTCGTTCCGCCAGCGCTGAGGCGGCAGGGCCGGGCGCGGGGCGGGCTCCCTCTCCTCAGAGGCCGCCGCGGCCCAGAGCGGCGGGAAGAGGCGCGTGGAAGGGGGAGGTCCAAGAGCGGACAACCGACCGTCGGCGGGACGGCGCGAACCGACGAGCGACCATTACCGGGACAGTTAAAACGGCCCCACCCGCCTTCCCTCAGCGCGTGCGGCGGCCCCGGGCTCTGCTCGTAGTTTACCTCAGGGCCGCGCTGGGCGGGTGGAGCAGATGGCGATGCAGCCGCTGTCACAGCGTCGGGGGGGCCTTGCCTTCTGCTCGTGACTGCCTGGAGGTTGTCGCCTGTCACCTCCTCTTCTAGTTTTAAATGGGTGACAGCACACTGAGGGCTGTACTGGATGGAGAGCAGCCCTGAGGGGAAGGACTTGGGGGTGTTGGTGGGTGAGAAGCTCAACATGAGCGGCACTGTGCGCTCATGGCCCAGAGAGCCCCCGGCATCCCGGGCTGCACCCCCAGCAGCGTGGCCAGCAGGGCGAGGGGGGGGATTCTGCCCCTCTGCTGCGCTCTGGGGAGACCCCCCTGCAGTGCTGCCTCCAGCTCGGGGGGTCCCAACAGCAGAAGGACACGGAGCTGTGGGAGCGGGGCCAGAGGAGGCCCCGGAGATGCTGGGAGGGCTGGAGCCCCTCTGCTGGGAGGACAGGCTGGGAGAGTTGGGGGGGTTCAGCCTGGGGAAGAGAAGGCTCTGGGGACACCTCAGAGCCCTTTCCAGTGCCTAAAGGGGCTCCAGGAGAGCTGTGGGGGGACCCTTGATCAGGGAGGGGATTGATGGGATGAGGGTGAACAGTTTTAAACTGGCAGAGGGGAGATTTAGATGAGATATTGTGAAGAAATTCTTGCCTGTGAGGGCGGTGAGCCCCTGGCACAGGTTGCCCCGAGAAGCTGTGGCTGCCCCATCCCTGGAGGGGTTCAAGGCCAGGTTGGACGGGGCTTGGAGCAACCTGGGCTGGGGGGAGGTGTCCCTGCCCAGGGCAGGGGGGTTGGAACTGGATGATCTTAGGTCCCTTCCAACCTAAACTGTTCTATGATTCTATGAGTAATCAATGTGCTGGAGGGCAAGGTTGTTATTCAGAAGGACCTGGGCAGGCCAGAAGAACAGGCTGACCAGAAACTCGTGAAGCTCAAGAAGAGCAGAGTGCACAATCTGTTATTGGGAGTAATATCCTCGTGCAGCTGTACAGGCTGGGGGCTGACGGTTGCGGAAGTAGCTCCCCAGGAAAGGACTGGGAGTCTTGGTGAACAAAAAATGGAGGAAAAAAAAAAAAAACTTAAAAAACCCCACCATTAAGCAGTAATTACAACACCAGTATGAGAAGAAGTGCTCATGGGAGAGGTGATTCCTTCAGGCTCTAGGTTGTCTCTGAAAGAAGCTGGTGTGGTTGCTGCCAGAGTTAGGTGAGATGTAAATGAAGTGGCTGCTGAGCTCTGCACTGGTGGGAGTGCCTGGAAAAACTCCATGAACACAGGAGCTCTCACTCAAACCACAGTTGTTACACATCTCATAAGGGTGACGAGGTTTCAGGCACAATATTCATGTTGAAGAGCTGGGGATATTTATGTTCCCAGGCACGGTGCTATTCATTTGCATAAAAGATTCCATGTAGTGAGAGTGTAGTTGCATGAAAAAACAGTGTAATTATGGGACTGCTGAATCATTATTCCTGTCCTTAACATGGCTGCAGAGTGAAGTCAGTATTATCACAGGTTGCAGGTTAATTGTCAGTATCCCTGCACTAAGAGTCATTACTGAGGAACTTGCTGGGACATTTAATTGCCTAAGCAATTAATTACTGGGCAAAAATTGAGAGATATACGTTCCCATGGGTGACTCCCTGCAAGTTTTAAAAGTTATGGCAACTACCTGCAAAATGAACCATAGATGTGAGCAGCCCCATCAGTTATTACACACTAATACTAAGCAGGGAGTTTGCAGGAGAGTTTGGAGAGAACTAGCAGGAATTGCAGTGTAGAGAAAGTCTCTTCTAGGGCCCCCTCAAGGAGGACAGACTAACGTTTGCTACTCTGCCTCTTGCAGCTTCGATATGAAGGACTGAAGCTCACAGCACGAGTTCTGATATTCACAGGGAACACAAAGGACATCTTTCCAAGACACTGCAAGCAGTGCTGACTACTACTAGAAATGCTGCCTCCACATCTTCCCCGACATTGAGGTCAGCCAGAAACCAAAAATAGCCTTGGCCCTTTTCATTTAGTCTGAAATGGTTACACCTCCAATGAGTCACTCCACAGTCTAGAAATGCCAAGTTATGGGGCAAGCGCGCTCATGCCCTCTGACAGGAGTGTGCTGCTTTGGAGAGACACCACTCCTGTGGGTGGATTTGCAGAGGGTGAAATTCATAATGAGCTTGCTGCCTTGTGCTGCTCCAGCAGCCGCAGAGGAAGCCAGAGGCCACATTCTCCATGGCCTCCAAGCATGCTGTGCTAAAGCTGGGTAATCCACTCATGAGGAACATGCTGCATGGCTGTAAATAGTAGTAAATGCTCGAAGATCAGAACAGCCCCGGGAAGTAGATAACAGCTACTGTACAACAGAGATCCTCTCTGGTGTAGCTACACCATCAGACTCTGCTCACGTAGACTCAGTGTATGACTGTTGCCAGCTTCATTATACGATGCCCTCAAGTGCCATGAGTTGAGCTGACAAAAGTGGTCTCTTGCCAGTATAGCACCATCCATGCTGGGACTTTTGCTGGCATCAGCAGGTTGTTTTTTTAATTTTTTTAACATTTCTTAGCTAATGTAGTTACACCAGCCAAATTCTGCAAATATCAATTCCTTGAATTCAGAAACGCATCTAAAGTATCTAATCCTCTCCTCCCTGCAAGCACGGCTCTCGGAGCTTCATCCATACTTCATGCTTTTCCACTTACCAGCAACACCCCATCAGGGGACCAGGCATAAACACCACAGAAGGGAACGGGGCATTTCAGAGCCACTAGGCTTCAGTTTCAGAAACAGAAATGGGAGATGGTCATTCCTCATTTATTCCTGAAAGCAGTGATCTACCATTCACTGGCTAATATTAAACTAAATGAATATATTGGTGACAGTTACCCTAGGAGTCACCAGTGACATCAAGGAAATTTGGCTCTTAGGAAAAAATGGTACCATATATGCCTATTGTGAAGGAAGAGCTGAACGCTGAATCCAAGCATGTCTGGGTCAGACCCAAGTGCTATTCCCCGACACCCAGGACTTGCTCAGAGTTGAAATAAAGCACTATAAAGAAATAATTTGTAGTAGAAAAAAAAAAAGGGGGGGGGGGAAGAAGATGTTTTCAGTTCTTTTAAAGCCCCAAGAACAGTTGCATTCTTTGCGTAGCATTTTGTAGCACCTTAGGTATTCGCTATTTAAACAAAGAGAGGCAGAAAAACTCTTGTAACGTGACCCAGCTCCATGAATTGGTTTGTGTTTCTTGTCAATCTGAAAATAAAGACTGAACAATATGCTTTTTGAAGTTTGTCTTCTCGTCATCTCTCTTCTATGTGCTGTGCTAAAGAAAAAAAAAAAAGGAAAAAAAAAGAAGAAAGTGCATGCACGAGAAAGAGAGAAAGAACCCAGGTGTTGTATTTTACTTTAGTGAGAAGGGAAGAGGGGGGACAGCTTGTGAATGCAATTAAATGAGCTAGCAAAAAGCTGAAAATCAGCATGTGTGAAAAGAATTTGAAACAGTGAGTGTGGTTCTATATTTAGTGGAAAGTTTCCCTTTTCCTTTGCAGCTTTTGCATAAAGCCCAAAGGCATTAAGAGAATAGATCTGTCTATAGCAATCTGTAGCCCAAAGTGTCAGAAGTCTACAGTAAATATGTAATGCCACCAAAGGAGGCTCTTAAAAGATGAATGCCCCAAAGCCTCTGAATTCAATGAATTGAAATCTTTGTAATGCACAGTACCACATCGGTACAACTCAGGGTAACATTGCCTAAAAGAAATCTGTGTATATGACTCACTAACTCCCTCCTACTTACACTAATGGGTTACCCATGCACACACTGCAGGAGCCCCATCTCCATAGATAATCAGATATTCCAGGAGCATGCAGCATAAGATCAGACTCAGAAGCAGACACTTGCTTTAGTCCTGGGTCATTTCTTTTGCTGGTCGAGGATACAGCCCCAAGACCGCTGTAACATTCTTAATAGATGGTTATTGTAAGAATTTTCTTATGTACAGCTTTGTGTTAAATTGTTTCCTGAGGAAACTGCACCATAAGATTCTCTTGTCTGTTTTAGGCAATATATCAGATTGGCTTATTACTTGGTCAAAAATAATTGGCCCCCAGGTTAATGATATTTTTTTGTAAACAGGAATTTATAAGAGAAAGAGGAAATCAGATAACAAAAGTGTTTCTGGCATTCTTACTAAAAGACTGTCGAACACAGGCCATGCCATGTTTGTTTGATCAGGCAACTGTAACTCAAGGTCGAGGAGCTCACTGTTTCATGTATCCTTTCAGCAGAGCAGTGCTATTACCCCCATTTTATGGGAAGATGGACAATGATAAGGAAACTTGCTATTATGGTGGTAGTGATCTTGCTTGATTTGGGCTATCTAAAAGGTAGGTGTCTAAATTAATCTAAGCTAGCCAGATATGCTTCTTGGGAGAGAAAGATCCAGAGGGTGTTTCATCACACCCTAACATAACATAAGTGAGATGTGAGAGGTTGGAAAAGAGAGAGAGGTTATATAGTGCCCTCCTGTACCAGGATATTGTAAGCACTCTGAGCCTATGAGGAGGAAGGCCCATGGCCATACAAAATGCCATCGGATAGCCAGGCCTAAGGTCCCTTCCCAAATCCCCATCTGCTAGAGTCTGCTTTGAGATTTGCTGTAAAAGTGACTGGGGACCTGTTACTTCATGAGGTGCAAAGTGGTGGCAATGCAGCACCCCAGGAAAATGTATCATGGGGATTTATACGGTAGTCAGACCCAAATTCAAAGCCTACACTGTGACTGACCTTCAGTGCACCGCCAAACACAAAGGCAGTAAGGGAAGGCAGCAAATGCAGTTGGTAGGCGTGGGTTTGCAGCTGTGGACACAGGGCAAATGCTTTTATGGGCGTCTTCTCAGGAACTCTACCTGAGCTGTGTTTGAAGGAAGTACCCTAAAGGGACTGGTCTGGTCACAGTAATACTCCTCAAAACCATTTAGATCCCACCCTGAAAAAAGGTCTTTGAGCATGTGTGTCTCTGGGAACAGACTGGCATTCTTCCTCTCACTCTGCCGCATTAAATGGCTCTGGCCTGCCCTGAAAGTTTGCTTGGTAGCCAGTCTCACACCTCTGATCTGGCAGGACTCAGGGAAGCTGTGAGCACCCTCGGTGACTGCCAGACATTGCAGGGCTTCATTTAAAATGCAATTAACAGGCTCTGCAGCTCTCCATGGAGGAGAGAAAAAGCTGCATTTAATTCTGCAGACCTGGTGAGTGAAGTTCTGAGTAAAAGTGAGTGCTGGTAGAAAAACTTCTTTGAACAAACCTTCCTCCAGTTGGAGGAGGAGGGAGCATAACAAAAGAGAATTTTATTAAATCCTTTTCTTTTAATGAGAAATTCATAGGTAAGCTTCCTTTGAATACGGTGGGATTGATCCTTGGAGCAGGAAACTGAAAGCACTTCTGGAAAAGGAGACCATGGTAGGATCAGTGTGACCAGGCACAAGCCCCTTTTCCAGAGCCAAAATAAGAAAGGCAAGGCGTTATTGCAAACTTACTGTTTGCTATTGCAAACCTAAGCTATTCCACTCATTAGAAGCTGACTCCCATTACCCACCTCTGTCATGCTTATCCTTTCTTTTGCTGGAGGAACAGGGAAAGGAAGCTAAAACAACTGCACACTGGATAACACTATCCAGGCAAACTGCAGCATCAGTCTCCAACTGCTTCATCAGCTGCAAGGATGACATTAGCAATGGGCTCCATTCAGTCCTTTTACTGCATCATTACTTATTTACTCACATGCAACTCCCAGAAGGCAGCAGTTCAGTAAGCACCATTAAAGAAAGATGATTTGGGAAGACAGCTCCTTGCCTACTTCTGATAAGCTCCCACTTCAGTCCAAGTTTTAATTCGTGAAATCAGACCCAAGTTTGTAGCATGGATAATATTTGCTTGGTCACACAGTCCCAAATTATTACAGTGACAAAATAGAATTAATTGCATGGGGGGCTTTCAAATGAGCTTCTAAGGAAAAGTCCATAGCACAGTTTTAACCAGCAGTTCTCATCCTCCTAAGAATATCTGAATGCTGTGTGCTTCTTCAAAAAGATAAAGGTCCCGTGTCCCTCCTATGTTTTTAGGAGGTGCGGCTGTCTTTTGATCTGAAAGAGCCCCTGCATTGAGCAGTGTGGGTATCAGCAGGCTGCTGCCACTTGACAAACAGCTAGAGAACACCACAGGAATTGAAAAAGAGGGGAAGAGGAAAGGGGACTTGAGCAGAGAAAATGGGGTGGAGGGAGCAAAAAGAATCCAGAAGGGAAAGAGGAAAAGTGATGGATGATATTGGCTAGTGGAGAAATGCTGAAGGATGTGAATTCCAGCACCTTGTCCCAGCAAAGAGAGAGGCTGCTTCAAGTGACATAGCCCCAACTCCTAGAGGCTTTGGGTTGAATTCTCACAGCAGAAGTTCCTGGACAGACCCATAGCACCCCCAAGGCTGTCATAGAGCAGCCTGGGCTGACAGATTCAGCAGCCACATGAGCAGAGAGGGAGCCAAGTAGCCCAGCAAGTAGATTAGGAAAACAAACAAGAGCTCATCTCTAAATTCTAACTCCCTTGCTAGAAGGGGAATGTTTCTGCTCATACCTGCCAGCAGAGCTGCTCTTGTGCCATCTCTGCCTGCCTGCAGAAAGGTGTATTGTCATTTTGTAGAACCTGAAAAACACCTTAATGCTACATCACCCTTCATTCATGCATGGGAAGTCTGGTACCTAGCTCTGTTCATTCTCCATGCTCTGATTTTGGGTTATCTGTCATTTCCAGACCAGCAGCCTAAAACATCCCTTCTTGCAGGAGCCCAGCTTGCAAATCTAAGGGATTAAATACTACCAGTGAGAGAAAGAGGAATTTAGAGCTACACCTGCTGCATTTCTTGTGCTTGCCAGTCCACAGGGCTGCCTAGCCAGAGTCTACAACTGTACCCTCCCAAAAGCAAACAAAAGTCTCCCAAGAGCAACTTTTTCAGAAAACTCCGGATTTTGGAGTCATGTGGCCATGGAAAAGTTGAGAATGTGCTGTTAAAATAAAAAATAACAACAAAATAATTTTGCTGCAAAATTAATCCAAAGTTAAAGTAATTGTACATGGGGTGAAAGTCAAATCAAGAACTATACAAATAACATGAAATCATTTTACTCTGTTTAAACAGAACACTTTGATACTGTAAAGTCAAAGATAAAAGTTGAAATAATTGGTACTGATTTTTCCTTTAACAAATGGTTATGAAAAAACTAATGTGTTCCCATGAAATTATTTGATTTGAATGAATCTGTATTTTCTAACAGAAAGACATTCTGTCAGTGTGTTTTCCATGCACCTCTGACAACAATAATTAATGCAGTGTTGAAAAGAGGGATCTTTATGACTGAGCCGTATTGAGGGCTCATCTTTGGTGTATAGAATAAATGGCATAAATGTGTAGAATAAAAAGGCACAGTGTCTTTACATTGCTTCAACTTTGGTTGTGTTTCCAAACTCTCAGAGTATGTGACTAGGCTGTGACCACCACAAAACCCTTTTCTACTTCTGTGACTATTTCTTTGCAGCCCATCCACAGCAACAAGTAGTAACAGTGGCAAATTTTAACCAGCTGTAAAATCACAGCAGTGACACTTATGTCCTGCTGCCACCTGAAACTTTGTTTGAAAATCCAGGGCAAGATCTCCAAGCTCAACACCGAGCCATTCAACCTGTAATCAAACCCTCACAGCACTAGTACTAGGTCCTCACAGGAGCAACTGACGATCCCTGAAAGGGCTGAACTGTACACTTAGGAGTACTTTTGTTAAAGCCCTGGTAACATTAGTTAGGTGGTATAGACTGGAGCCCATTTTCAAAGTGCTACAAGTTTTATGCATAGTGAGTGATACAGATAAAATCAAACATGTGCCCAGGTGGCCAAGAAGGCCAACGGCATCCTGGCCTGTATTGGGAATAGTGTGGTGAGCAGGACTCGGGAAGTGATCATCCCCCTGTACTCAGCACTGGTGAGACCCCACCTCGAGTGCTGTGTTCAGTTCTGGGCCCCTCGCTACAAGAAAGACATTGAGGTGCTGGAGTGTGTCCAGAGAAGGGCAACGAAGCTGGTGAGGGGTCTGGAGGACAAGCCTTATGAGGAACGGCTGTTCAGCCTGGAGAAGAGGAGGCTGAGGGGAGACCGTATCACTCTCTACAAGTACCTGAAAGGAGGGGGTAGAGAGATGGGGACTGACCTCTTCTCCCCAGGGACGAGTGATAGGATGAGAGGAAATGGGTTCAAGTTAAGCCAGGGGAGGTTTAGTTGGATATTAGGAAAAATTTTTTCACTGAAAGGGTTATCCAGCATTGGAATAGGCTGCCCAGGGAGGTGGTGGATTTGCCATCCCTGGAGGTGTTTAAAAAAAGGGCAGACGTGGTACTTGGGGATATGGTTTAGAAGTGGTTTTGTCAGGTTAGGTTAATGGTTGGACTCGATGATCTTAAAGGTCCCTTCCAACCTCAACGGTTCTATGATTCTATATATATAACTGTAATTGTTGCCCAGACATGTAAGAAGTATTAGAAGTAGCAATGCTGATCATTTGAACTGAGGAATAGCGTGAATGGTTTGTCATAGTCACGATATAAAAGGTGACTTACTTTCTCAGCAAGGAAGATTTGTCAGGCCAACAAGAGACTTGTAGCATAAACATGGTCCTTGTACGACTGCACAAAGGCAGTGGAGATTTTCTGCTTCTTGTAACTGTGCACCACAGCAGACCATCTCTTGATGTCCCTCCCTCTCCCTTCTCTTCTCTATGATTCATTTAATTTCTTCCAACATAGCTTGCCTGAATTTATGTTCCAAATGCACTTGCATTTTCTGGCCAGGCATGAAAGAGTGTGGCCAAGTTAACAGCTTGTGGCCCAAAGGGTGCAAACACTAATGGATGTGGTCCTGCTCTGTTTTCATTCTTTTTGACTTAGGAAATCCTGGCCCCACAAGCCTTGCCCTCCTGAGAGATCAAGTTTGATCTTCTTACTACACACCAAAGAACAGCTTGGGAAGGATGGCGTCACCGAAGCTCAGAGGGTTGGTATAAACACCACTGAGCTGAGGGGACCGGATTTTCAGTTGCAAGTTATCATTTTATTGGGCTCAAGGAAGAACACAAAACCACATTTGACTATTCCCTTCAGCTGTGAGTGAAAGAGAATTGTATTATCAGCAGTGCAGGGAACTGGGCTGTTGCTAAATCCTCTCGAAATGTTCTGAAATACAGGAGCATGAGTGAGTCTTTCAGGAAACATGGGGCTGCTTTGTTGTGGGGAATGGAACGGGAATTCACGTCATTGCATAGAGCATGCCAGTCTTTTCACTGAATTTAAACACACCGGACTCCTACATCTCTGCCTAGCCTTGACATCTGGATCCGTTAGGAATTTGCAATTCTAATTTGAATCAGCCACACTAATTGTGCTTTTTTTTTAATTGGCTGCACTATTGATTTTACAAGATATGTGATGCTTTTCCACCTGTGTGCAAGGCTCCTGCTGGGAGCTGCTAATGGAAAAAGACACCTCAATTAGCAAGAATTCCCTCTGAAATCCTTGAAAATCCAATATTGCTGATTAGTTTGTTAAAAAATCTTATTAAGAAATGCTTGGTGACTTCCCTAATAATATCAAGAAGCAGATCCACATGCTGGGCTCCCTAGAAGACTAATCTCTCCCTCTCCTTTTTCCTTCCCTGCCTCCAGCGAGGTTCAGAATTTGCAGCATGCAGGAATTAATTTCCCAGCCCCTCCCTAGCGAACCATGGAGGAGGAGAACTATGCTTCCTTTTCTAGCCCCATGCGGGAAGCGTATCTGCGTGAAGAAATTAATGATGTTAATCCAGATTCAAGGAGAACAGTGGAAAGTAACAGAAAAAAAGTCCCTGTCATCCCTTTAGTGCTTCATCAGGCAAATGAGCTGCATCCCTTGCTTATCCCTTTCCTACTTCATTCTTGAATTTGAATTAGCTTAGTTGAGTATCTCCTCCTGACAAAATGGAAGGGGAATGTTTTTCCTGCATCTTCTCTTGCCCATCATCTTACCACAAGAGGTGGCAGAACCCAGAGATAACATGGCAGTTTGTGTTTGGGACACAAGCTCGTGTTCACTCAGTGCTTAATGATCTCTCTCCCACAGGCCTAAGTTTGGCTTCCTTTGCTTTAACTTGTGCCCATGGTATCAGGTAATAAGCAAAGTAATACAATTAAGGCAATATATGCATCTGCACACAGTTTAGCCTGTTCCTTTATTTTCAGATAATCATTGCAATTTCTGTGAGCCAGCCAGACTTTTAACTTTCTTAGGAAAAGGACTTTTTCTCCCTTTGGATTTATTTTGGCCGTATCATCGCTAAAGAGACATACTTGGAGAAATAGAGAAATCACAAATGGGGCCTCTCTGTTTGACTGCATATAACTGCAACCAGAGGTCTTCAAGAGAGGTCTGGCTTCATGATGGTGGTCTCTACAGCTCCCTAATGTCATTTGAACAAGTCTGTGTTGGTGCTCCTGCCAAGGCAATGGAGATAACAGCTCTATTTCCAGAAGCATTGCTAGGTGAAGCAGAACTCAAGCAAGTGAACACAAGCAGTCCTTCGTTTCCTCCCCATCTTAGTTAACATATAAAGAGCTTACAGGCATTCCTGTCATGCTGAAGACACATTCAAGTCCAAAGAGACTGAAGCTGTGCCTCCTATCAGAAAGGCTATGAATTAGTCTTAAGTGCATTCCTCATTTCCTTAGCCAAAGAGTTTGGCTGAAACATTTCCACAAAGTTTCTACAAAACTACATTTTGTATAAGCAATAAACCACCCAGAGTTTTGGGAAGGAGTCCCTGACAAGCTCTAAAGTTTACAAAATACCATGCCTGTTCCAGTTGTGAGTTGTTTTGTTCATTTTGTTTCAAGCCCAGTATAGGCATGGTGAAAATTAAAATGGTAACTCAACAGCTGGTTAGGAAGCAGTGAGACTGAACACAAAGGAGCCTTCCCTACCTTGGGGGAACCTGGGAGCTTTGGAAATGAGTGTGGGAACCTTCATCTTTTCTTAACTTTAAGGCCTACCTTTTGTTGAGGAGACATTGCTTCCCCCATCAGCTAATGGGGAGGGAGGACACTATCACAAGTTAACTCAGAGCAGGACCCAACTTTTGGTCTTTCTCTTCTCATGTTACCGCTCTTCAAAAAGTACCACCTCTGGCAAAAGTTGTCCATGTGGTGAAGTAACTGCTCTGCAGAGGGCAGGTAGGAGTAGCTACAGTGAGAGGACTATTTCCCTTCCTCACTCCTTCTGAGACGCTGGACTGTAGCTAGGGCTGTCCAACGTTCTCATTCAGCACATGCTAATTTTGACATTTCCATAATGTCTGCTTGTCATCACCAACTCTTAATTTAACCTCACTGCAGAAATGCCTCCTGCATTTCAACCAGACAGGCTGGAGTTTAATTACACAGTCAGGCAGCTGGACTGTGTTGCAGTATATCCAGCCAGTCTCTGGTTTCATGTGTATAATTGCTGAAATACTTCATTTTCCACTCCCCCCTCTCCCCCGCCATCTATGCCATATACCAGCCACAGTCACTTGAAAATATTTTGCTAGCAAAACAAATTGCTGCTGAGTTCAGGTGGGGCTTTTTTCCCCCCTTGGATTTCTGTATCAGCCTGTTGACATAGAGAGGATGCTGCAGGAGTCACTGAGTTAATGGGGCCCGGAATCCTGTTTTTCCTCGTACATACCCGGCTGACACCATGCCTCAGCAGTCAGCACTGTTCGTCTCTCACATCTCTTACTCCTTGACACAGCACAGCACAATTCTGAATTCCTCTTTTCGAGATGAGTGGGCACTTGTGCTGCTACAGTCTTTTTTTAAATTCTGCAAAGACTCCACTGTCTCTTGAGAGCTTCATTTGTCTTTGAATCCCTGGCTCTGGGTGCCCCACAGACACAGCAGGCTGCAGAACTGGGCAGCCCCAGCAAGGCAGGCTGCTGAACAGCCAGAGGCAGGTAAGCACGAAGCACACCAGTGCTGCCAGAGCTCAGGGTTACCCAAGGACTTCAGCCAAAACAAACCCTTCTGTGTGATGCGTTTTCCTTTTGCCGCATTGACAAGCCCTAAAACCCCATTGCTGTTCTAGGAAAAAAAAAAAAAAATTGTACTAGCTTTACCCAGTGATACTCCAGCAGAACAAACATCTATGTCTTACGGGAAGGCAGGAGGAGTCTAGCTCCAGTCTTTGCAAATACCACCACTCCAGACACTTACTTACACCTTTTGGTGGACTAAATCCATTCATAATTCTGGCTCCCACTTCATAACTAGTCTTTCTAAACAACAGTCCAGAACATTAAAAAAAAATAGCCTTAGTACTGAGCTGAACATTGTGGGGTTCAGTGCCCGTCTCACAAGATCTGCTGCCATTGCAACAGGGGTGGAAATCTTGAAGGGAAGTGACAGGGATAAACTGACAGCAGGATCGTATTTCTCTTAATTAATGCATCAAAACCCAGCCTGAGGACCTATTAAGTACTTAATGAGGCTCGTAGAACCTGACTTTATCCATGTGCAGGATTTATATCACTCACCTGTGAACCTAAGTTACTGCTGGCACAGGACATGGAGAGAGCATATCAGAAGGATGCCTGAACATGATAGGCCAAGGAAATAGTGAAATATACTGTGTCCAAATACAGATAATCAACTGTGTCCAACTGACCTGCTGCATGAAAGTAATTACTCTTACACTCACCCTGTATGTCCCATCCCAGATCACCTCTGTGTGACTGGGTACAGCCAGCTGCAGCCATCAGGGGGCTATAATAAAGTGAAGACAAGGAATAGGCATATCTATTGTAAACAGATTTCTGTATTATTATTCAAATAAGCCTCAATCAGGTACTGCCATTCCTTTGATCTACTCTGCTAAACAACTGCTAATGTCATTGAGGCGCATTCAGACTCCTTGGGATCCACAGCTATAACTACTAACGCTTCTGAGTGGCAACTAGAATCAAACCGCTTTTGCGAAGAGGAGCAGAGCAGGAAGAAAAGACAGTAAGTGGAAAAATGCAATTCTCCAAGCGAGCTGTAAGGTTGAAATACCTGACTTCCCACTGCTCTGCCAGGCAGCAGAGAGGAACTGAAAAGGGAATTAAGCTGTCTCCTGTCATAATCTCAACTTGTGCTTTTGCATAATCAGCTGAAGGGACTATATCTCCACTTTAACATTTTACTATGTTTAATCCCAAAATTTGACTCATTCCCTCTCACTGCCAGGGATGAGAATGCCCCTTAGTGACGCATTTGCTTCGGGCTTTACTTGTTATAAAGATGTCCAAATTCCCAGGAGACTCCTGGGAACCTGCAACTACCTCCAAAGACAGCCTCGGAAATCTATTAAGGACAGCAAGCCTTTTGTCAAGTTATATGGGAACTTACACTGCTGTGTGGACCCATAGGTATTTTCCCATGGCAAAGGAATTCCTTTAACTAATTCCTGTTTAAACTAGAGCACTGATTGTCAGAGCCAGTATCAGCCAGTCCTTCTTAGCCTTAGAGCCTATTACTGTATGAAGTCTTCAAATCAAGATTAAATGTCTTTCTAAAAGCTCTGTGCCCTAGAAGAGGAGAGCAATGGAATGGCATTTGCTGACCTGTATTATTCAGCATTCCTCTAATGCTCATTTCTAGCTTTAAAATATGTAATTCTCTAAAACTGACTCACTCCACGCAGTTAGGAAGTTCATAAAGAAAAGATGGCTTTGCCCCAAGCACTCTGCACCTTTATCTACGGAGATGTCTGCTTTCACTTGCATGTTTGTAGGAGCGCTCAGTGAAATCCCTGAAGACCTCAGTGGAGGAAGCCTGTTCTAGAGAGAAATAATAGTGCTTGTAATTGTTCTGCAGAATCCTGGAAAACGTCTTGTTTCCATTTCCCTTTGCTAGTATTAAATTTTAATGCAGGAGTGTCCGTTGATATTCATTATTCATCTGCCCTTGAATTTTTAACCAACATGTGCTCGAGATTATTTCAGAAATTCTGTATTTATAGAGAGCTGGGAGTGAACAGCTATTCAGCTGGGCTGATAACTGCTGTCACACTTCAGTATCCATTTTCAGCAAAAATAGGTGGCTGATAACCATAATCAGAAAAATTGTTAAATTTCACAAACGAAAGGATGCCAGGAGTCATCTGCTCATTGAGAGTGAAATTCATCTCTTCTGGGGATCTGTCTCAAGAGCTGTGTGATCTCCAACACCCCCAGTGTGAAGACTCTGTGATACATAGGCCTTGTGTTGGCTCTCAGCATGCTGATGAATTTCCCATTTTAAGAGCCAAGTTACATGATTCGTCACAGAGAATTTTTTTTCTCAAATATAGCTTATTTCTTCATTATTTTCCTCAGGACTGATCCAAGTGCAAACTGCACCTTTCTTTAAAAGCATTTGGAATTCAGCTTTATTTTCTCTTTCCTTTCTTCACTCTATAAATAGTTTGCAAAGCAGTATTCACATTTCAGTTGTGTTGACTTGATGTCTCTAGCACTCTTCACTTTTTAAATAAGAATCATGATGTTTGGAGTGGGGTGTTTTTTTCAGCCACAGCTCTTGGAATCATGTAACTGTGTGAGAATCTCAGTTTGCACTTAGAAGGGTATTTGTAGCTTTGCGTTGCAAAGGAAGTAGGAAAATATCACACAAATGTGCTGAGAAGGACTGACAACTGGAAAGCAAATAGAAGAANCCCCCACAACTTTTTCTCCTCCATTTATAGGGTTTATGGGAGAAGGAAATAGGAAATACATCTCTCCTTCTGAAGGCACCTAAAATAGGTGGGATTAATTTTCTTCTGGAGCCGTCTGTTGCCTTCCCCTGACTATGCAGAAAGGTTAAAGGATGGGATTGAACCTGCAGAGCCTTGGGAACCAGCCCAGATGCAGAAGTCTTTCTGTAGTTTCTGGAGATGTAGTAAATGGGGTTTGGGTGTCCTGCATTTCACCAAATGCAGATGTTGACTTTGATGATGCAACTCTGCTCCCCATTGTAGTCAGCAGAGCATGAATGAACACAAAGTGACCTGGGAGCACCTGTGCTGGGGCAGATTGGTAGACTGGGTTACCTACTTTAATTGATTGAGTGGGTAAAACCCAGAGCTTGCAGGTAGCAATTTGATCTCTAGGAGAGCAGAGCCATGGTAGAGATTAGAAAGAAGCTGACAGGTAAAGTTGAGTCTCCTTTTTTACCTTAGGCAAAAATGCTGGGTTTCTAATGGTTTCTAATGGTAAGATGGTTTCTAATACTTCAACTTCTGATACTTGAGCACACTTTCCCATCATACACCTACAGTTTAAGGAGTAGATTTTAGTCTGGGGCACAAGCCACCAGGTTACCCTGGTTACAAACAATATTGCGTTCCGTGAGACCATGCAGCTTTAGTTCTTGCTAGAGACCCTTCTGAGAGGGTCACAATGAAAATGTGGGAAAGCAGAACGCCTTGCCCCAAGCGAGGAACTGAGTGAATTCTTCACTTAGAGAGGTTTACCATAGCAGTCTGGCGCGGTAAACTGTGTACAGAAAGAAACAGTGCAAAGATGCAGATTCCACCTGAAAGGCAACAGAATTTTGAGACATACAAACAAAAAATTGAACAGGCAATTTGAACAAATATTTTGCAAAGCTTTTATTTCAGAATTCATAGCATTATGGCCATTTTCTTCTAAAAATTCTACTGCCTTCTCTTTGATAAAACCATTTGATTGCTGCTGTGGTTCAATGAATAACAAAAATTCAAAGATGCGGGCATGAGTTTCTTGGGATGCTCTGTGAAGTCTACAGGCCAAGAATCTACTGTGGGATAAAGAGGAAACAGTCACCTTTGTGATTTAAAATGGAGACATCTGTTTAGTTCCAAGTATTGCCGGGAGCTATCGGTGAAGAAGAGCAAATAAAATGAGTTATCCTAAACTCAGATGCCAAAAGTCTGCTATGGCTGGGATTTAGACAAAAAATCTGAAGGCAATCCGAATGTCAGTCTCCACCTAAAGAGATACTCTATTTACAAGGGAAATGTGTTTGCCTGTGAAGTAGATAGCAACAATGAAAACTAGACCTCTTAACAGACAAAACAGGGCAAGTGCATCTCTCCAGACACTGGTGTCATGCCTGTTGTTATTCACCAGAAGAGCTGTCCTTTCTCTATTTGGCCAGTCTGGAACACTCGCTCCACGTGCAGAAGCTAGCATAGCTTGGACCCAGGCCACTTGGAGACAGGCACTGATTTGCAGAGGCTCTGAAAGCCAGGCTCTTTGCGAAAGCTTTTATGTATTGATTGGTCCTTGTCAACACATACAGTGTGCCAGGCTCAAGGACCAAAGAAAGCACACTCCCTGAGTTAGAAATTCTCCACAGCAGTGAGGAGGGTTCTGCTCAGGGATGTACACCCGATGCATTTGTAGAGCTTGGTGGTTGGGCACCGTCCCCTGTGTGTTCACTAAAAGGCAGGCCACTGTGTCTCCCCTACAAGCTTGATGATTTCAGCCCTGATATGTCTTTAGTCAAGTGGGAGAGAAAGGAAGGGAGTAAACATGATCAATAATCACTTCATAACAACTCTGTTGCACTTCATTACCCCCTTATCAGGCACTGGCCTCCTCTCCCCATGTATACTCAATCTCCCTCCATCTCTGAGGAGGTTCTTGGCCAGGCCAGTGGTTTCCACTCACAGCTAATGCCCTGCTACACCATTGGTTTATGACTCTCGGAGTGGTTTTGAGACAGGATTGCTGCCGAAAAAAGCTGCCCAGACCTCTCCATCCGCCTGGGTGTTTGTTCCCAGCCCGTCCCTGCTGTGGGGCACACATGGAAATGGCACATACAGAGTCTGGGAATGTGTGACTGAGAACCAAGAGGACAGACTTCCATTTCCAGTGGTGGTATGGACACTGTCAGTGCCATGACCAATGCTCACTGTAACCCTGGCTCCGCAGGGCAGTGACTCGCAAGCTCTGCAGATCTCCCCAGGCTGATGTTGGGGGTTACAACCACAGCACCCTGAGATCCCTCCTTATTCTGGCTCATTTTCTACCAGAGCACAGCAGATAATGTAGCAGCCTGGAGAAACAGGGTCCATAACTATGATCCATAACTGTAATCATCAGAACTTGTGGGCCAGACCCCCACCATTGCAGCCAGCAGACACTGGCCATCTTAATCGTATCCCCACCACAGCTTCCTCCTCTTTCCAGGAACAGCTGCAGTATTGGGGTTGGTTTATATAGCCCCTTGCACAGCAGATACCATATCCACGACTGGTCTTTCTCAGCATGGTATAAACCACTGTCACCCCCCCGGCCTCTCTCCTTCCAGATCTTCTTTTCCAGCTTCTTCAGACTAATTCCAGCACACACTGCTTTCATCTTCCTCTATCCTGGACCTCCAGTCGGTTTTTGAGTGGAGCAGCAGTTACAGAGCTTAGGTATGTGCAGTGAGCATGGGTGACCTTGCCACACATTCCTGGCTTTTTAATGTATTGCTTCTCCCAAGAAATATCAGGCAGGATTCTGTTGTAATGAACTCAGAGGTGACCCTTTCTCAAGGTCCAAATAATCAGGCGTAGATCCAAAAGAAGAATTTATCTATGTCATACTAAAAATCAATGACAATTATGCATTTAAATGCTTTTCAGAGTTGGTCTTCTGTGGTGACAGCTATTGAGAAATATTTGGGTTTTTTTAATGAAAATCTAAATTTTCCATAACCACAGCAATAAAAAGATAGATTGCAGCTAATGTTTTCAGTTTTCTTTTTTCATTATTATTATTTCCCTGAGGTTAGAAATGGAAACAGTTCTGAGCAAGGAGAGCCTTTTCCAGAAAAAGTTATGGATATTTAAGCTGTGTGGAGAATGGGAGAGCCATTCACAAAGGATTGTGTATCTCTGGGAAGTGACTGTATCATTTCTGACCAGAATGAAACCAGTATAAAAATGTGATATGAAAGAATATTGAGTATGCATGTTGCATATATTTATTAGCATAAGTGGTATATATTTTAGATCAACATTTCATTCTGATAATTTTTTACTTTTATTGGTTTGTACAATAGTACAAGGCACTTGGTTTGCACTGAACTTTAATCTGCAGATGCCTGAGTATTTCACAAGATAAATGTGATCCAGCAGAAGTTCATTTTGTGTTGGCCTTCGTAGAGTATTTTCTAGCATTGCCTAAACACACTATTTTATGTTTCTTGATGGAAAAATACTGTACAGATCTTGCTGAAAGAAAAGAAAAGACGTGAGGTTGAGATAGACATACAGCATGAAAAATCCTTGCTGAAATTTAGAGTCAGACACATTCCAAAGCAGCTGAAGGCTGGGTACTACAATGAAGAGCATTAGGAAATATCAATATCATTTCCAGAAGAGCATGCAAGAGATAGATAGAGAGCATCAGTTAACATGGAACAAATTTGTTCCAGAGACTGTTCCATGAGTTTAGTAACAATCAATCTTATTCCTGTGAGTCTCTTGAATTTAGTAGCATAGATACAGCCTCATTTTCTCAGATAATAGCTTTTCTTGTCCCTTGAAACGTCACTCTAAAATGGCTTCTTCTATTCACCTTGAAATAATAGTGGTTTGTAAATTCATTTGAAAAGCACAACAATTCCCATTTCCCTGACTTTTGGACTTGCATGTTAAAGACGACAGACTGTCTTCCCAGGCCTTGGGGAACATCCACATGTTCAACAGCAACGTGGGACCACAGTGACACAGGAGAAGCAAAGCAAGAAGATTTTCAACAGCATTTTTCAATAGCTCACAGCTACTTCAAACACGAACTAGTTTTCCTCTGGACCGGCAAAATTGACTTTCTTCACCCCTGAATTGTGTTAGAAGTGACAACTAAGTATCAAGATCCTTTTTCAAAGCTGTCTGAGATCTTCAAAACCAATCAGAAAAAGGGACACTAGAATGATTTATATCTTGGCTTCCTGCTGATCTTTGAAGAGTTTCAACACCTCCACAGCTGATAATAAGCATTTAAAGCTGGCCTTCAGGAAAAGTCGATGCTAAACCCATACAAAAATCTATTACTTATGCCTCTTATATGTACTCATGCGCAAGACTACTCTGTTTCTAATCATGTTGTTCTTTGAAACAGTCCAAACAAACATCAACTCATCCTAATACACTGTTTTCTGAGCTGGGCTAAATAAGCAAAAGATAAATCTATTGGTAATGCAATTAAGTCATAATTATACAGAAATACATATGCAATTACTTTCCCATCCTCATTAAAGTTGAATGAATGCTTAGGGGTTTAACTACCTTTTAACTACAGAGCAAAAGAAAGTTAATTAGATAGTTGCGAAATTTTATGTTTTAACTTTTCCTAGTAGAAGAGTGACAATAACTGCCTTTGAAAAAAGTTGCTCTAGTTCTTGGAGAGAAAAATACAGCTGAAAATTTTATGCAAAGAAATTAAGAATGCAAGTGAAGTATATTAATAAAAATTCAATTATACACTTATTGCATGTGCAATTTTCAACTAATTGCATTGCGGCAAGTTTTCTCTCTTGGATAGGCACTACATTTCCACCAGAAAAACACAGCTCAAGATGATATCTAATGAAGCTGTGTTAAAAGAGGGCGACAAAAGAGATTAAACCCTGTTAAGGGCATGCCAAATGAGGAGTTTCTGAGCGTCATGTGAGAAAGGTCCCTGAAGAACAGTAGTGTCTATATGTGGAAGTAAGTGTTTGCTGAGTTATATTCACCCGTGCAGACACAGGGGACTCACACAAGTGCCACTAACAAGGCTTTGACCAACTCACTTGTCCAGAAGCATGGAAGGGCTCCTGCTGCCAGGCATGTGAGAATGAGGATAAATTCTAGTAACACCCCCAAAATACACACTACAGTTAGGGTTTCTTCTTCATCCACAGTTCTAAGTTTGTAGGCTCGGGGTGCCCATCCCCTGCATCTACCCCCTGGTAGATGAACAGGATGGTACATTGTGCTCCCATTAAGAATTTTACAGGAATTAAGTCCTCTTAAATCCTGTGCTAGAACGGCAGGAGCTGAAGGACCTGCAGCAGGGAAGTTGAGGCTTCTCAACTCATTGCCATTCTTTGGATGGTCAATCTGCTGAGCTAAAACCAAGGAAAATTAGCTCCAGCGATCCCCAGTCCAAGGGTCCTTGATGACAGGAAACACTGGACTTGGTGTGAGAGACACCTCTCACTTGGCAGGGGAGCCAGTTAAATACCTGGTAAAGACTGGCATCATGGACAGGGAGAGGAAGAAGAGACTAATTTGAAGCACCTGACAAGCTTGGCCACAGCAGGAGTCTTCCCCAGAGGGAACGCTGTAATTAACATCTCTTAGAGACAGGGTTTGTCACAGAATTGTCTTTCCCTCCGGCAGAAAAATGCAGTACTTTATTATTCTTTTTCCCTTCCCCAGCTGGTTAGTTGGCTGATGAAATTACATGATCAATATGTCACACACAGACTAAACAAAAGTCTGGCTAGACAAAATGAGTTAGCATGCAATTACCTTTGGTGTATTAGGGTAACGCACTTCAGCAGGCCTTGCCTATGTTTTATGAAAAGGCTAACAGTACAGTGTCACCTTTGCTTTCTGCCAGTTCCCATCCTGTGGGTGCTGAGGACCCAGCTCCCCTCTCAGCCCCGCTGAGATGTAGAGAACAGGCACTTCTCTGTCGCTTTCGCACTCGCAAGCTGTTTTGCGCACTGGGTGTGCAGTCTCGGCACTGCTAGAGCAGCAGCTTTCACTCCACTTGACTTGCTCTCTGACAAATGTATTGCACAGCCTTTGACACCTAAGGAACAACAATAGATTTGTACTGGTGCAACTGGGATAAGTATCTGGCCCTTAGGTCCTGTTCTTTCTCTCCTCCACTGTCAAGTTCTCAGTCATCACCCCAGTCATCCAAGGTGCAGGTTTGCAGTTGCCTGCACCATCGGCGCGTTCATTTTGCCATGTCCTTTACCAGCAGAAGATGACTTCCAAGTAAATCCAGAGGGGCAAGGAAAACATTGCAGCTCTTTGGAGAGACTCTGCTGAAAGAAGCAGTAAGCAAATTGGGAGTTCCCTGTGTTAAACGTATACCCTCTGTGCTGTGATCTGGTGACCGTGCCTGCACACAGGCGTGAGCAGCAAGCTGTCAAGCTGGTTTACCGGCATGAGAGATGAGTCAGCCAAGCAGAGATGTACGTTCCCTTATGGCTTCTGAAGTGTGGGTTTTTCCAGGGCAAAGAAGCAGGCAACCTCCTTTCTTCCCTCCTGCGCCCCTGCCGCTATCCCTGGCTAAAAGGCATCAGGCAACCTGTCCCAGCAAGCCTGGCATCAGTAAACAGCCTGCTGAGCAATTCCAGGTTGGAGCAGGGTGTAGCTGTGATGGTGACAGAGGGCAGATAGGCTGCCAAGGGTATAACATCCCTATCTCCAGTCCTTCTCACTTCCAGTGTCTTGGGCTTATCCTCAGAGCAAAGAAGATCATTGCCCAAGAACACTAATCATTTTTGGTCACATTGAAAATAAGCCCAGAGGTATCCATGTTGCTCTGTAGGGTCTAAGTCTTATTTTAAGAAATATAGAGGAAAAGCAGGGAAAGGCATGGAGTTACCACAGGGGTAAGGACAGTCAGCAGCTTACTGTGAGTCCGTCTGTCCTCATGGGGCCTCCAAGGTCATGGTACATGACCTGTTCTCTGGTCACAACTGCAGGAAGAGTAAAACATTAGCTTTGGCAGCCAGGTGTTGTGACGATTGGCATTCCTGGGAGAAAGAGCCTCATAGATAGATGGCAATAAGTCAGACAGACAGACAGATTGTCATTTAGGGGTCTCCAACTGGACACACGTGTACAGTCTCTCTCTCAGAGCCTGTCTCATTTCTAGCACGTTGCAGCCACAAAATCATGACCAAAGCAAGTTTCCATCCCAGAGGTAGCTGCCAACCAGGAAGAAAGTTCAGCACCGTAACAACAGTCTGAATGTTGGCCATGAGAAAAATGCACTTTATCAGTTGTTCATTCCTGTTACTGGGAATTTATGGCTGAGAAATCATTGAAGGCAAAGCTTTCCAAAGGTTTTCAGGGAGGTGATGATCATGGTAAGGCCACAGCTTTGGTACCATGGCTGTAATGGTAGGGACAAAAAAAATGAGGTAGGTGTATGAGTGGATTAAAATGGTGGCCTAAGATATATCTGGTGTATATAAAGCTTTTGTATCACCAGACAGAGTGGGATTTAAGTGGAAGCACAAGAATAGGTACCCCTGTAAAAGTACCAGTGCCTGCCTGTGTAGATCTGAATGATCTCAAGAGTCATGCAGATATTCATCCCTTTTGTTCTGTTGGGTTTTCTCTGTATTTTTCACTGTTTGCCCTTAAACACCTCAACCCTCAGAGCAAAAGGTAACTGAAAGGCACTTGCCTAACACATTTCTGAATCTCCTCGTGATCCTTCAGGTGGAGTGCCTGCCTACTCCATCTGGCAGCACAAAGGATAAATAAAAGGAAAGGCCAATCTAACTTCTTCACACTGGCATTATTGCATGCACTCCTTTATTTTGTTTTCTCCTGAAGCTCACAATTTCAGCCTTTCAGGCTTTTGTCATTTCTCCTGCCTGCCCTCAGCCAGAGTGACTTGACCTTGGCCCAGAACAGCCTGGCAGAGCGAAATTAGTCTTTTGTTGGAGACAAAGAGCTAAACTGATTTGAGGAAAGGTAGATGACAGAAGCTAGTTCAGGAGACGTTTCTCTTGGTTTTCTATGGAAGTAGCTTAGATGTTATGATGGGTAGGGGTAAAAGTCCTCAAACAGGTATTGTCACGTGCATTAGTCCCTTGTATTACTGAAAGCCACAATATTGCTACACTTTTATTAAAGTGAGTGAAAGCAAACAGAAGGAATAAATATGTTACTCTAACTCTTATCCACTCTCTGATCTGCCAGGAAATGGTTATTGCCTGTCAGAAGGTTTTCTGAGGCCAGCTGCAGTCAGTTCAGAGCAAACCAGCTGCTGGACCACAGATAGATCATCGTCACATGTGGTGTTAAACCATCAGCTTTGCTACAAACTGAATTTAATATATCGTCAAAAGCCACTTCCTTCTTGCCCTCCTACTTCTCACATGCAAGTAGACATTTATCAGCGGTCACTAGTAGCTGTGAGCTTCAGTGGCCCATGCTAAAATGGCTCACACTGCTAAATGGCTTGTTTTATTCTAATAAAACAGCATTTTACTGGGCTGCTGCAAGGGTTTTGTCAACACCAGCATGCTCCCAACAGCTCGTATTCCTGCCACCAGTTACTGGCGCCCCTTAACTGGTACCACTGCCTGGGCACGTACAACTGAGCAGTTACAAAGGTGGTCCCTGTGCACATTCTTTGAGGTCTCAAGGACAGAGAAGTTTATTCCTACATTATTTAGGTGTAGTAATAAAACCCTTTTATAGGAAGTCAAGGGATTGGTGTACACGTCTTCACTCAAGCTGTTAACCACTCCACGCCCAGCCCCAAAAATCATGTTACCTGGTTATCCTCTCATTAGCATGCTTGGCAGGATTGAGGACAAATTCTTCTAACTACATGTCTCCAATACAGGCATCTACAGCCCTGCTACGAGTCACCTGAGACTCCTGTTATAGTCAGCATATAAGACAGCTTTCTCAAGTGAAGGGCCTGAAGTGATATGGAGGATTTTTTTCCTCTCCTATGGCCATTAATGCTCTGCTTAAAAAACGAGGGACTTGTTTTCCAGAGCTCTTGGTCCTGTACTTAGAAGTGGATGGGGATTGTGTGTCAAGATGGATTTGCATTTCAGGAGAAAAAAGGCTGAGAGAAAATGTGGCTTTGCTCCATTTTCAATGTTTCAACATTTTTCTAGAGGAAATGCTGAATTTTTCATTTTTGGTTGGGGAAGTTGAAGCAAAACAATTAGAGATGGGCGCTGGGGCTGATCCTGAGTCCATCAGATACCTCACGTGAATTTCAGCGTGGATACCATGTGCTTCTCTTTTAAGATGTAACGCACTGTGGCGGTACTGGGCTGATGCAGCCGTTCAAAGAAAACCAAGAGTTCAAGGCACGAATGAGTGGGAATAAGGTGCAGAGTATCGATTGTAGAAGGAAACACTCACAAACAATTGAATTGACTAGTATGGAAAGCGTTCTGTGTGGTAGTGTCAAAAAGGTCTTTTTAATGCCAGTCCTTTGACATTTTCCATTTTTATCCTTCGCCCAAGTACAAACAAGGGAGAAAATATTGGTGCTTTCTGTGGCAGGAAAATTCCAGTTTTCAATCAGCTGCTTCTGCTGCCTTTTACTTATGCTCTGAGAGACGTCTGGGTTGCTGCTTCCCTTGCAGATCGAACAAGGAATGAGATACTTTGATCTTTCACATTCTAATGGATTAATTTGTTGCCTTCGTCTGAACTGCAATGAATAATTTGAATTACAATTAGCAAACCTCTGTGCAGAGTCAGCACCTGGCAAAGAACAATAGTAGCAAAATAAAGGACCTTCTAGGTGAGACATGATGAAAATACTATAAAGAGAAGGAGCAGCTGGGCACTTGGCACGCTTCCCAAGGGATGTGGTGGAGACATCATCACCACATGGAGGTGTGGCAGGCAAGCTAACATGCTAGTGTGATTGAGGTCGGAGCTATAAATCCTGTATGGCATAACTCATGGATGATACATACTTTTACTTAAGCCAGTCAGTTTGTCCATCTCCCTACTCATTTGGAGTGTAGTCCCTTCTAGGTGTCTGTTAATGTGAGCAATGCTCAATGAAACTTGTCCCATTTCTGGGACAACTTGAGGAGGTTGACTAGGATTTCACAAGGCTGCCTGCCATTGAAAGTTCGTTAGTCTCATGGCTTCTCTCGCGCCACAGCCCATGTAGCAGCTCTGGCGGCTGACTGTAAAACCAGCTGTCATTCATTTCTTCCTCCAGCAGCCTAGAGCTGTGAGGAACAGAGCTGGCCCAGTGAATCATAGAATCATACAACGGTTTAGGTTGGAGGGGACCTTGAAGACCTTGAGTGACCCTGGCCTTGGATAAACAAGCAGGAGGAATGACAGAAACACATGCTTTTCAGCCACAAGACCCCTCTTTCTTCCTCCTCCTGTTAACCCAAAGCCTTTCCCTGGGGATTCTCCAGGGGTTCCTTGCTACGCAGTGATGTCTGCAGAAACATACTGCGATCACTATCAGTTTGGATACTGTCACCAAGAAAGCTGGGCCAAGAATATGCCCAGGCACATAGCTACTGCCAGATGGGATGCTCCAAGACCAGACTGGTTCTTAAACTTGCCAGAAGACCATGGAGCCTGGAGGAGGAGGAGTTGTATTCCCCTGTAGGTGTTTATCATCTGTGTAGGTCAGGGGTATATAAAGAGGTCACAACTGCAGCAGCTGCAGGATCTCCTTTCCTGGAAATGCCGTACTCCAGAGTATTCCTTTTTTGATACACTGTATCTAAATAAAATTTAAAAAGTTAAATTTAATTTAAAATAATATTTTCAAACAAGTGGATAATGAGTTAACAGTGACCATAATGTTCTTTTCCTGTGCCGTTCCCCCTATGAAACTGTGATATGACTCCCAAGAAAGCAACCTCCACAAACACCCTACATACATCTCTCATTCAGAGCAGCTCTTGAACCTGTGAATGAAATCTAAAAGGGCTACGCAAGTCCCAAATGCAAGCAGATTCTTCAACACAGGGTTGAATCAGAAACTTTTTTTCTTAAAAGGTTCTGGTTTCAGCCTTGAATTCTGGGTCTGTTGCACAACAAAGTCACTGAATCAGACAAAATTAATTCTGTCGTTATTTGGGGACAGGATTTTACACATTTTTGGGCATAAGCATTCAAAAAAGGTTATTGCAAGTGTTAAATTCAATTCAGTGTCCTGCAAGACATGCGTATGTATGACTGCCTAATTAAAATTAGAACCACAGAGTTTTTTAAAAAAATAATCTATTCATTATGAGAATGTAATTGTCTTTGTTAATTGCCATGAAGTTGCAGATCTTTCTCTTAGCTCTGGCCTCAATGCTTGTCTTTGATTTTAAATAGAGGCATTGTACTCCAGAAGCTTTGTTTAAATGATGTGGGTTTTGTACAGCATTTTTAATACTTCTCACAATGACTCCACATGAAAAAAATATAGATGTCAAGGTTATCAAGCATGCAAAATAATAGCATTTCCAAGAGTTTTCTGTACTGTGACGCTGTGTCTGATAAGAGGGGGGTTGAAGGCCAAATTCCCCATTTTCCTTTAAGCACAGGGCACCAAGCATTTCCCCTAATAAGCAAACTTGTCTAGAGTCTAGGACAGTAGAGGTGGATTCAGCTCACGTGGCCCTTGGTCAAGGAGCATGAGTACACCCATCTGAGTGCTGACACCGAAGCAAAGCTATCAAAGCTATATAGGCTATAGCATAAGGACCTCATCAGAACCCAAATAAGCTCTTATCCATCCTTAATGGCTTTGTGAGATGCTTCAAATGTGCACCTAGGGATTCTAATCATCTAAATCCTATTTATTTAGCTTAGTACTTCAACATAAAATAGGACAGAAGACTCCTAGAAATAAATTCAACCCAAATTGGAAAAAAAGAAAATTCTCTACACAGAAAAGGAGAGTAGACCTGGTGTGTCCTGCCACTGCCATGCAGAAAACCTTCAATTTAAAGCAGCATTTAACACAAAACTATGCCAAAGGCAACCTGAAGATGTTCTGTCATATCTCATTTATGCTCCAATGCCACAATAAAAAGGAAGAATTCCCTGTCAGCACAGCTGTCCTTCGCTTTCAAAGGCTAAACAAAAATCACCAAGGAATTTAAGTCATTGATGAAGGCTATGCGTGAAATATCCTTCTTTCTGACCCTGTGGAAAATGCCTTTCTTCAGACAGCAGAAAAGTAGTAACAGAGATTGTCAGGGTTTGCTACAGATAGCGGTGACTTCCATGCCATGGGGATTGGCTAGCTTGCTAATTTGCTTTCAGTTAGCAGGTTGGGGGGCCACTGGCTCATCAATACGGACAAAGTACGCTCAACGTATGGTCGCACCTCCCCACTCTATGCTTGTACCACTTGCAGGCATTGCTGGAACAGCAGAGGTGCACGGGGAGCTACTCCTGGACCTGCACTTTATAGCTCATAATATTAAACCTATGATACAAGGGGAGACTGAATTACTGGAATTCAGCAGCGCTTTGAGAAGGAAACACCACCTTGAGAAGGAATGAGCCATTCTCTAGGTTCCACCTGCCATTTCTCTCCTAAATACCACATACAACTATTTTCTTCTTATCACTGAGGAAAGTTGTGGTATACTTGTCTCAGTATTTCATCAGCAAGGAAGTACTGCTGACCTTATGTCCACTTCATTTCCATCAGTCCACCAGCCAGGATATGACTGAAAAATCGAACACGGTGAATATGGGGAAATGCAAATAACTAGGCTGAGCTAAACTCTGCTGTGTTTGAGTAGTCAGGGCACCTGCCATGACTGTTATATGGAACAATTGTTAGTCTGCTAGGAAATATTTTGTATTGAAAATTATTCAAATGCTGGTGTGTTATCCATCAGGAACAAATCTGTGCCAACAATGCAGATTTCTCCAACATCCCAAATCTTTCTGTTTGATGCATTGAGAAAACATGTCTGCGTGCATTAAGCTGCCAAGGGTACTTGTTGTAAATGAGCAAGCGGAGTTAGTGTTTCATTGGCATGTTTGTTGGCTGTCAGGGGAAAAGTCCTTTGAAAGGCTTTGGGAACAAAGAATTGGAGAACCTGCTGACATTTTTAGGATGAGAGAGGAGAGATTATTGAAGACAAGGCCTGAATAAACAGTCTGGATTTATGCTCAGATATATTTTTCTATGAAAACTCAACCATATCTTTTCTTGTCGTTGTACTGATTAATTAGCCTGCCTTTTTTATGTCAAAACTGAGACTCTTTCAAAACAGTTTTGCTGATAATTTGGACCCTTCATTCCTTTGCAACAGTTAAGAACCAATGACAAGGATTATGAGAAATATTCCAGAGCTATCTCGCCTTACGAGAGGAGACAGTTTGCAGATTTTAAGGCAACAAAGGATGTTCTGGCTCATTCTGCATAATCTTTAAAGTTTTCTGACCCTGATGTCTCTTAGAATTTTTTGTTAGAAATGCTGATAGGAAAAATTCATCATGGTCCTGAATGTAAATTCAATAACTATGAATCAGAATTTGGAAATGTGTCCCTTAAACTGTCTCCTCAGATACTCGATCTCTAACTGTGACCAGGAATGGACCAGTCTTGTCTTCTAGGCTTAGTTGTACATGAGTGCTTCCAACATCCTCAGTTCCCGTCTCAATTCCCCACTTCTAATGGTGTCAAAATCAGGTTTGCATGATGTCATGGCTAAAAAGGACATCCAGAGATCCCACTAGACTGCAATCAAAACATCCTGATTACAGTCAGATTTATTCTGCGTTAATTATAATATAGTGCAAACTAACTTCCTACTCACTGCTTTAGTGCTATAAAAAAAAAAATAATCATAACATCCAGCAATAATAATGCAACAATCATAAAGCAGTTTAAGGGTCATTTCTGAGTCTACCTGAGACCACCATTGTTTTAATACATACATTATATATCTGAAGAACAGATCTGAATATCCCCTGAAATTAAAATAAAGCGGGAAAAATCTTTTTCAATATGATTAAATGACCAAAATGTCTACATCAGAATTGGAGCTAACAACATTAATAATGACTTGAAATCCTAGCACAACTGTCTAACCACAAATAACCATTCTGTCTGTCACACTTTAACAACGTGGTAATGAGCACTAGCAAGTTATTAAAACAGTGTAGTAAGGAAAATAAAATACTTCGGATTTGCTGTGTCTTGCGAGCCTGTCAGGCTGGTTCTCTAAGCAGGCAGTTATCTCACAGGGTCCAGCAAATGGTTGTGGTGGCTCATGTTCCCTCCCTCTCCCCTGCTATCTCCCTTGTTACTGGTTTCTCCCCTTCTCACAGTGACAGTGCCCCACAATAAGATTGGCAGAGCGAGTGTGTAACAGCGTCTTAGTCATTACAGGGGAAAAAAATCACCTCCATGAGCACAGGGCTCTGCCCAAGGTGATGGTCACCCCAGCTGAGAGGTATGGGGAGGGTGTGAGAAGAGGAAGGGCATAAACCATCGTCTGCACCGTTTGCATCATTTGAGGAGACCTCTTCTGGAATTGGAAGACAGACAAATAGTTTCCTAAAAAGCTCAAACAAATAATCTTTTTTTTTTTCTTTTCTTTTTTTCCTCCTTTTTCTAAGTTCAAGAAGGTCCATCTTCATCCTGGAAGTTTCTGAAAAGGACCTGCCCTGTTACCACAAAAGCGCTTGTCTTGCTCTTCTCCTTGGCAATGAATCCTCTCAATGTGTTGTTCTCATGAGATTTCCTAGCAGGGAATCTTGGAGAACTGATCTCTACCATAGGAATCAGCTCCTGGCCCATTACTCATACCTGATACATTGAGAGAGCATCAAACTGTACCTGCAGTTGATGGCATTGATGAAGAGACCCTTCGAAGTTCCCCTGTCTTTCATGACAAGAGAAGGCCTTCTAATCTTTCTTTCTTCTAATCTGATCTTTCAGATCCTGTCTCTGCTCCATCACATCTAATGCCACAGGAAAGCCCATCCTGGGGCACTTTTCTTGAACGCTAAAGAGACAGATCTCAATGTGACACAGATAAAGTATGATTTTAAAAAATTAAGACCATTTAAATATTCCGAGAGAAGCAGAAACACATTAAAGTGTGTTTGCAAAGTACCTATTTATGCCTGGCATACATACAATCAAAAATTGCACTAGCTGGTGAATTACTTGTATTCCTTTTCTCCTACTACAGTTCCTCTAAGCAGTAAACTGGGGTCTATTAAAGTTGTCCTTTGCATTTGCCAACTACTTCCACACTCTGACTAATGTAATCAGATACATTCAGAGAACTACAGAATGTAAAGGCGCTGCTATTGCAGCCGAGCCTGTGGAGATATTTTTGCAAATTATATAGCAAAACGAAGCCGTAAATCAGTGTCTGATTAGCTGTGGGATTTGAGGAGATTCTGATTTGAAAAATGATGAGAAAATTCCCCTCTGGAACGATAAATGGGCTAACTTGTAGGGTCTTTGTTAGTTTTGGGGAGAGCAGACTGTATTAAGTATCTTTCCAAATCACAGCTGTCCCGTGGTGGTGGTTAGGGAAGGTCTTGTCGTGTGTTTTAACTCCCAGGGGACATCAGGGCTGTGTTACACTGCAGCAAGTACTGCAAGCATGGACTAGTCAAGGCGGGACCTAAAGCAGCAACCTTCCCTGTCACTAGAAGGTCTGTACCTAACCTGACACCGCTCCCAGGGTCAGTGGATGTGCCCTTGCCTGGGCTTCAGCCTTGGCGCTGAGTGCGTCAGGGCTCGGCACTCTGGCATCTGAGATATCCTGGGTCTCAGCTCAGTCTTCCCACCCCTCCTCGTTCCTGCCTGCTACTCAGCCAGAAAACTCCTCGGACCGGACAGCGTTTCTGTTTTCTGTTTATCCAGCATCTAAACTCACTGGGATGTTGCTCCAGCACTGTAACACTGCTATTAATAATAACGAAAGATGCAAATTACCCCTTGGATTTCCCCAAAGCCAAAGCTTCCCTGCAGTCAGAGATCATCTCACCTATCACAACTAAGAGATGATTCATCGCTCTCCTTTAAAGATCACATGCCGGTTTAGTTTTCAGTCGCTAACATTTTACCCTATCGATATTTTCTGATTAGTCCTCCCTGTTTTGGTGTCCATGGCGACAACTGCTTTTCTTCTGCAGCCAGAATCCCAGTGCCAGCGCGGGAGTGCTGAAGAGATCCCTCCGACTTAGCAGTCGCTCGCACTTACTAACAGGGGCTGATCTTCCCCTGTGCTCAGCACCTGGGGAACCGTGCAAGATCAAGGGAAGCAAGGAGGAGGCACCCCCAGCCAGCTGGGCTTATTCGTTTAACAAGCCACGTTCGGCATTAACACTTCAGAGCACATTCAACAGCCTCCAGCATGTTTTGGAAAAACAGTGGAGACAACAGTGTGTGTTCACTTTCACCTGCTGTCTGCTGTTAAATAGCTGATGGAAAGGAAGAAGGAGAAAGAACAAATCAAATATGATCATTTTATAGTCCCTGCTTTAGTTAATTGGACTGACAAAATTTCCACTTACACTGGACTTTAATTAATGACAGTGAGTGAGTTAATATAACATTGCAACTGTTTTTCTGTATTTTATTTCAGTGCACCTCAGATGGTCACTGCTCAGAGAAAAAAAAACACTTTGAAAACACAAACACCTCCTGCAATGAAAAAAAATCAAGAAATGTTGATCTGATAAACTCTGCAGGATCTCAGCCAGCCAGTCAGATGCTAAAGAAAAACAGCAGCATCATATCTAGCTGTGCAAAGCTCCATAACCAAAGTATCTCAGTGCCTTGACAGGAACACATTAATAGTCAGATGGGTAAACTGAGGCATCAAGAAATTGAAATGGAATTATTACGTGAAGAACAGGACCCCAAAGGTGCGGTTCCTAGTGTCATGCTGTTTTGTAAGGCTGTTTCCCTGTCTGACCAGGCTTTCTTAGAGGATTTTTGAGAAGTCAAGTGTAGTAGCCATCACACATTAACAGAAAAGATTTAAAGCATGTCTACAGTAAAGGCAGTGATTATAAAATGTTGTTCTGTGCATACGCTCTATGAGCTGGAGATATGACTCTAGCAAATGCGTGACCACTTTACAAAGACTTGTTAGAATGTCAGTAGCTGTTAAATGGAAATAACCTGCTAGAGAATACATGAGCCATACCCAAGTCACTCTCAACGCACCATTCTGCCATTCCTCATGGATTCCCCTACAGAAGAGGAAAGCAAAGCAAGCAGGCAGTTCCAGTTGTAAGGCAGTAATACTTGTCCTGCTACCTGGAACTGCTGGCAATATTTAGAATGTCTGAAAAGAATTGCTGCTAAGCATTCAACAGGAATGAAAATATAAAGAGACGTTCGTAAGAACAGAGGCAAGGGGAGTAAATGGTTTCTTTCCTCTCTCTAACATGCTCTTCAAATGAATTTTGGATTTGATGAATGAGTTTACAACTGCAACAGACAGGAGCTGGACCAGGGCGAAACTCAGATGCAGAGGTTGGTACAACGCGTAGCTACCCAGCTGCAGTGTGTGAGCAGGGGTGCACACAGTGTGGGGAATGCACAGGAACCATGGCGTGGTTGTACTGAGCTGCAGAGCTTACAACCTGGCTGGGGTCACCCATGTGTGCTTGCAAGGCAGGAGGGCTGTGGTGGATGGTTACACCTCCCTTCACCCATCTGATACATCTCCGAATCTTGGATGAAGCAACGCTGACTTGGAAGAAATGAGAATGGCCCAAAATCCAGGGAGAGGAAGGAACAGCAAAGACAAGACCCATGAAACCATCCCCTGAAATCTTTTGTGAATCAGGGTCTCTGCCTCCTGTTCTTGCTTTTGGCTTTATAATACATGATGTCATTTTCAAGTTGATTTGATTTACCAGAGCATGTATAGTACTTCATAACCCTGCAAGTACTTTAATTCCAGAGCAAATAGCGTGAGTGCTATAATCGCTCATCTGCCTGGGGAATTATACTTACAGGAGATAAACCAACAGTTTTTATATTTATATGTCATGCCCAACACAAGCAAAGCCTTTCATGGGCTTCCAAATCCTCACCCTTACTGAACCAGGGACTTTGTGCAATTGTTTCAGTCTTCAAAGAGCTAAATGAGGCAATCAATTAGCTCAGTTCTGCCAATTGCAGAGTCCTTGGATGCCCTGCTGTGAAAATCAAGAGAGTAATGGTGCTACTGGGAATCTGAGAAACCAGCAAGTAGCTGGGGTTTGGGTAGCACCAGGTAACAGACACAAAATGAACAATTGGGAAACCATGTGCAGGGCAGCCTGAGGAAACATGGAAAGGTTTGTTATTTAAGGGAAGATAACAAGGATGGCCAGAAACGATAATATTTTCAGGGGTAATTGATACTTGTTGCAACTTGGGATGAAAACAAGCTTCAAAAAGTCAATATTTCTCCTTTCCTGTGGAACAGGTGTGAACTATGTAAATATTTTTGTTTCATTTCAAACTTTGTTTAAATAGGAAAGTTTTATGGCAATGTTTACATATCACAGGATTGCTTTGCATTATAGATGCTTACAGTGACTATGCAAAATTCATCATCAATAGCAGCATTCAGGTTTTAACAGAATGCAAGTGGTTTTAGCAAAAGTCAAAATAAAGCCTTTTAACATGTCACAGTGAACCAGCAGCAAGAGGAAACCAAAAGATTAGAGTGCACATTTCAGCATGCTGCAAAGAGTCAAAACCTAAGCATCCCCACAAAATTTTAGTTTTTTGATAATTTTAATGGAAATCAATTGGAGGGATTTGAAAGGGAGGAAAAAAAACCTAAAACCCCCAAAACAACACAGAGTTTCCCATTAGAAATACCAGACTCCTGGTGAGCTGAAATTATCCCACATCTTCCAGTGCTCGTCTGAACCACTGAGCACAAAGCAGCCGAGGGCGGTCAGTCTTCTAGAGGCATATAAGGAGCACAGTGAAATCTTAACTCTTGTCTGTATCCCTTATTTTCCGTAGTTGACATATTTCAGGAGAGTCAGACCCCACACTCATGCCAGGTCTTGCAAACTGCTGCTTTCCTCTGTGGGAGTCGTTATTTAGGACTTTTAAGTCAGGTTTGAAATGCGGCACCTAAAAGTTCCCCCAAAGCCATGCTCTGTCCTCAACAGCAGCAACATTAGGAAGCGGCAGAAAGCAATAAATAAGCATTGATGCCAGCCCGTCACATTCTGCTATTACAACAAATTCAGTCCTTTGATGTTTATATTGTTGCTGAAATTAACTTAATGAGTGTTCACTTCACTAGAGGCGTAATCAAATATTAACAGCTGAATGGGATGAAACACCCTGCCAGGGCTCACCATAGAGAAAGAAATGGGTCTGTAAGCAAGAAGGATCGGATGAACATCAGCGGGTGGGCAGAGATGAGTAAGGAAGGCAGCGAGGAGCCTGCGTGAACTGGAGCTGGTGGCAGCAGGAAAGCCTTCCCCAAGGGAAGCTTTTCGCTGCTTATCCTGACAGCGCCTTCATTGCCTGGGTTGTTTTGAGGCAATGGGGATGTTCCCCAAGAGGGCAGCTGGGTAGTGAAATCCGAGGGACAGGAGGAAGAGGCAGTGGTGTTTCTTCACTCCCTTGGCTGCCCAGTGAGTCTGGTGTTGCCAGCAGAGAGAGAACACTGAGCAGAGACGGGCTGAAAAAGTCCTCACCCCTTTTCAGCATAACACCGAGTCTGCCAAGCCTGACGCTCACCTTTACTTTTGTTTCTGACTTGTCTTGCTGATTTTCTGAAGCTCAGTTGCAAAGAAGGTGGGAACTTTTGCTTAATCTGGAGTAATTCCTTTTCATTATTTTTACCTACTGAGAATAAAAAATGATCTGCTGAAGGCGACGTGATTTAATACAAAAAAGGAGAAAAACTAATTAAGTAAACAAAGGCGCGTATCAACTTTTGCTGAAAGGACAGAGTGTGCAAAACAAACAGAACCATTTACTGGCTGTGCAGGTTAAATAGGGGTGCTTGCTCTTGCATTACAGAAATACAACTACTTTAAAAAAAGAAACGCTTATTTCAGTCTGAGCATCCCTTCCTCATCTGGGAATGAAATAACTATAGTGTACCAGCATCCTTCTGTTTCTTAGTAACCATGGAGCCAAGTTAATGCATTTAATTTTATGTCCACATATTTCTACTCCCATTAGGCAAAGACCATAGCTCTATTAGTAACTCAAACACACATGCAGCATTTTATTTCCACAAGGATGTTTTGTCTGGTCTTGTAACAATGGCAAATGTGGAATAATCTCTTTGCTCCTGGAACAGTTTGTTAACTGGATGTGCACGTGAGGCTTTCATAAAGCAGGATGGGTTGGCAGGGACTGAACGTTGTGTCCAACGGAGAGTGGAGACCCTTCCTTAATTAGAAAGCCACATCCAGCAACCCTTCAGTAACGGGGCTGCAAAAACCAAGACACTGCTGAAATTCAGGAAAGGGATGTCACAGCTGATACCCTTAAGCATCACAAGATGAAGGTTTATCCACCAGGAACTGGGCAGGCAGGACCTAACCAGCGGTGGCAGCACAGGCTTGGTCAGAGGCACAGTCTTTGCACTGCTTCTCATTTATCCTTGGAGAGCGTGGGAGAAGACAGGAGACGTACAGATCCAAAGTAAGCAAGAAGCAAATCCCTAGTAAGAAACCCAGCTATCCCACTGAAAAGATTAATGACAGACTCCAAGAATCTGGCATGGAAAAGATGGATTGTGGAACTATTTGAGGTTTTGCACATTTGTTTTCATTTTGCATCAGAACAGTCAGAAGCTTTTGAAAAGTTTCATTAAGAACAGAAAAAGACCAATCCATCCTGGAATGATGAACAGCCTGAGCACCGGAGCGCTCAGCTGGGCTGTGGGAGACTCCACTTGGAGCCCTTGCTCTGGATGCATGGAGAAAACACAATCCTTGGAGTACTGAGTGTTTGAACATGGTGCCATCCTTGCCTGGCTTGAAGCCCCACAGGCTGCAGTATTACTTATACAGATGTGGGAATCTTTCATCGCTGTGACCAAAGACTTCTTCAAGGATACGTTTAGTAAAAAGAAGTTTTTCTTTTCAATTAACAGAGCTTTCTCAAGATCCAGGCTTTTAGCTAATTCACCTCTTTTAAGCTTACATTTGCCTTTGTATCCATCCTTACACAGTCATCTATTTGCTTGCTGCAACGGTATCTCAATTTTCTGATCCTTATATAAATGAAACCTGTACTGAATTGAATCCCTTTTTTATAAAAAACACAAACCCCCAAACAAAACAAAAACGCAAACCAAAAGCAAACCAATGCATTTTTTACAAAGGTTTTTTGTGTCTCAAGGTCTTCAAGATATCTGGATTTTTATCTGATTGTTCTCCTTTATACAAATGGTAACAGAGAATTTAGAGATAACCTTAAACTGCATTGCAAAATCTAAATTACTTGAGTGAATGAGACTTGTATGTGCACTTTCCTACTGATCTGTAGCCAAAAATAAAAAATTCTGTAAACAGCACGAGAGAAGTAATTCAGAACTGAGAGGTTCAGGGCAGGCTTCATCTGTGCCAGTGAGATACCCCAGGCACTAGGATTCCCAAACACCCATTTTTGAGGCTAGGACCTGACCCGACCCTAGTCAAAGTAGGCAGCTGCCTGGAGTGGCAAAGTGTCCCCCCCCCGCGGACCCCATTCCTTGCTTTTCTTTTATCCAAGGAAGTGGTGGCCAAATCTTCATACAGAATAACTGATTTATGTGTTTCGTATCAGAACAGGGCACAGACACGCAGCTCCCTGATGACGGCTGCCACCAAGGCAAAGGCTGGGTGCAAGGCATGGATGCGTGGTGTTTTTCCCAGCAGCTCCACTGCTGCTTCTCTGCTGGCAGAAGACCCAGTTCTCCACAGCGCATCCCACCTTGTTATCTTACAGGAGTTTTGTTATCCTCTGTGTAAATCCAAAATTTATTTTCCCTACAGAGACAAAAATCCTTTCACCAGCTTTCTGTGACCGCAGGCTTTGAGTTTCATAAGGTTATAAAATGCAAAAGCAGGCCCCTGCATGGACTTTCAGGCTTCCCAAGCCTTAAATTTATCATCAGAATGATAAGGCTCATTTAGATGTCCTGACCTCTCACCTCCTCTCCTATTAAAACCAGTAAATGATGAATCTCCAAGGAGCCTTTGGGTATATGGGGAGGGCAAGGCATGGCTCTGCCAGCTAAATAACATTTCAGTTAAAACGTAACATATGATGCTGACCTCCTTGCATGTAAATCCCCTTGATTTATAAAGATTAAAAGTCAAAACAAACTTTCTGTGAACAAATGAAATACTACAAACCACATCAGCTTCTTGAACCTCATGCACTGATGAGGGGAATATCTCACACCTCATCGGTCAATGCATACGGACCATCTTCTGGGGAGCAGGGTTTGAACCACTGCTGCAAAGAAGTAAAGAAATCAAGGAACGAGGGGTGCCAAGTGGCTGCTTCCCCTATTTTAAGAACTATTTCGGTCTCCTCACCCTTTGCAAACCACACAACAGAGAAGCACTATGGTTGTCATCGCTGGCAGCTCCAGAGCCAGGAATCTCTGAAGCAGATGCATCCTGCAAAGAACCCATTTCCGTGGCAGTTACCCAGGCAGACCCAGCCAGTGTTAAATGGTTAATTAATGCAGGTCCTTCCTTCTGACATGGTCATCCTGGGCTCTGTTGAGGCTAAGTGAAGAGAAATAGGTATTTCAGCTTATTTTACCACGGAGTATTGAGAACTTGGGGAATTTACCCAGGACTGTGAGGGGAGCATGGATTGCTAGCCCAAACGGGAGGGCTGCTGCTGGCGGTACGGGCCAAAGCCCAGGAAGAGTCATAGTTCTGTACTACAGAGTATGAAAGGCACAGCGTAAGATAAGGCTGAAATTGGTGCGAGGTGACCAAATTTCACTTGGTCTGCATGAAATGGCTTGTACCATGGGAAAAGTAGGTGGCATGATAGCCATTCCCATGAAACAATAGAAAACGAGGCATGAATAGTAAGGTGGGCATTATAATTTCTAAAAAGTCAGTTATTGGTGGCCTATAGCAATAAGACCTTCCAGCAGAACACAATAATAATAATAAAAAAAATCTCTATTGCTTTTTGTCTCCCTTCTTTCAGTCAGAAAGAAGCCACAAAATAAATGCATGTGAAGACAGGAGTGTCCCCCAGAGCAAAGCTCTTTGGTTCAGGCAGAAGAGCCTTTGCCAAGAACATGCCTATGGCAAGAGCTTTTGCCTGTATGTAAGACCTACTTTGAGTCCTGCTTTCAGCAGAAGGTTAGACTAGGTGGATCTCCAAAGCAGCCTTCCAGCTTAAATCTTTGTTTGATTTTAAGTTGATTGCAGGTAAAGAAACAACAGATGGCACTCTAGAATATATCATAAAGCTTCTGGGGTTTAGGACCACCGAAGCAGGCAGCCCTGTACAGTCTTTTTCTATTACTTCTTAACAAGACTTCAGCCAAAAAGAGCCCTACAGACTGTCCATGAAACAAACTCACAGCTGAGCCAGACTCTCCAGGGCATCAAACTAGAATTATTCAGGCACACCAAAACATACAATAAAATAATAATAATAAAGATTTAAAATAAATTATTCAGTGAAATGCAAGTGGAATTGTACCCTCCCCTTCTGTGGCATTAATGGGTATTGAAATCTATGGATTAACAATGCTGTATAACAGCTTGATATTACTATATTACCAAGACCCTGAAACACCTTGTCTCCTTGTAGCAAGAAATACTGACTCAATTCCCTATGGAGTTAGAAAAACATAAATTTGGTCTAAGTGGAAAATCAGGCCCATTCTCTTTCAAACACAGTATCTCGCATATACTTTTGTATCACCTTCTTTGCCAAACTCTAAGCATGTGAAACGAGACCGTGTTGACTTCACCCATTATGGTTACAGGTGATGTTCAACTGGGGCTACGTGCTACTCCCTTTCATAACAGCCTAGAATTATTCGGTTATTTAAGTCATTAAACATTCAAACATTTTTGCCAGGGGTCAGACAGCCTGCTTCAGATTCCTACCAGATGGAGATTGTTGCTAAGGTAACAGCCAACATCAGCTCCCTCTGTATCCTCTGTGTCCCCCCCCCAGCAGCGTACTCAGAGGCTTATTTCTTTCTGAGTGAGCTATTTGCATGTTTAGAGATGTGGATGCCCGATGTGAGTATTCTGTTTGCTGCTAAACTGTAGTGACAGGACATCAGAGTCAAAAGGGCGTTGGATTGTGGTCTTACTATTGCTAGAGTCTGGGGAAATTCAGTCATCAGGTTCAGAAGGACCAGACTCCGGTGATATTTTTTCTCTAAACCATCAGTAGCAGAGCAGAGCTAGACGAGCTGCTGACAAAGGATGATGTGTGACCATAGACTTGGGCTCAACCATTGCTCTGCAACTGTGTGAGACACTTAGTTAAATCCCACCCTGAGTCATCTGCAAAATGTGTATTGACATCTCAGCTAGCCATGTTGACTCCTTTTATAGCCAAAGGATAGATTACTCATCCTGTCTTTTAAACATCTGAGGATGAGTTGTCTATGTTGAGGAATAAAAAATTCTAAATGCATTGGCTCAGCTGTTGACATCTACTCTCTGGACACCTAAAGCTTGATGAGATGATTCTCACCCCTTAAGACACTCTGGACTGTTATTCTTTGTCCAAATGTTAACGTCCTCAGTGTTGACATCTCCATCTGAACAAGTTATCTGGACTCACTTGACAGTTAATGGAGAAAAACAGGCACCCACAGGACACAATTCATTACATCACAAGGGAGATTTGTAAAAGTAGGTTAGACAAAACAGGCAAGAAATGCCTAGTGGTGTAATGGCGATAAAGACAGGAGAGTGAAAGGAGCTAAAACCACCTGCTGCTGGTGTTCTTATCTTGTCACCCATTATAGATTGGAGGGAAAATTTAGTAAATTAGAGGAAGGATTGGAGAAAGAGGGTTAAATTTCCAGAAAAAGCTAGTCAGTGGTACAAGCCACAGGAATGGAGGCTAATGGTCAACCTGTAAGGGAAGAGACACATTCCTCTCTGTTACAGCAGCTCCCACAGACGTTCAAGGACCCTTCCTACAACTCTTGGTGACCAATCATTGGAGGTGATACAGAGAATAGTAAAGGCCTCTGCCAACTCACTTTTCATTCCTTCTTGGTTTGGTCTCCATCTGCAGGAGGTGCCAACTGAGGACACAGAATAAACAGCCAAAGTCCGTTGGAGTTGGTTGTATCATTTTTTTCAGTGGTCTTCTTGCCACATGTGTTTCCTTGGGCAGTGAATGAAGATCAAATTGTTTTGCACAAAGAAGAAATTCTTCCAAAGTTTTTAAAACTTCAGTGGGAGGCAATCAGAGGGTCTGCTGCCAGCAAAGGCTGCTGGAAATGGAAATGAAAATGTCAGCGAGGTTTATGTAGTGGCACTTTGCCAGAGCTGGACTGAATTAACTCAGCCCGGATAACACTAAACACGATGTACTAATAGGCTCTCAGAGTATATTTCAGACAGATGAAAGCAATTGTCCCTTGGCCTTATGCACCACAACTCACCTATGGCATTTACAATAGACCAATAATACGCATTTTGGAGGAAGATTATTGCTACCTTGGCAAAACTATTTCATTCTATCCAGAGCTCTTTATAAACTCCACAACACAATGGACTTCTCTTGATAAACCCTGGGTGAAGATTCTCCGTGCTGAGGACATCACACCCCATGTGGGCCATCTAAACATCATTCTGCTAACTCGTTAGGCTCTTTTCACAGTCTATGGAGGAAAATGACATTAATTCCGCACCTCTGTCCGTTCTGTCCCCTAAAGGGACTGGACACCACACAGAGAGATGCAACCAGAGGAGAGGAAAATCTTGGGTTATTTCTCTATTTGAGAAAATCTCCAAACTACCCTTCAAGACTTGGCATCCAGTCATGTTTTTCATCTGTGCAGTATTTTATTGGCTGCTCACAGCTCAATGCCATTTCTCTGCTGTTCCCTAGGGAACTATCAGTGGTTTCCAGGTCTTCCCTGATGATGAGTGCCCTCAACAGAATCACTCAAGGGGATGCAAGACAGAACATGTTTGAAGCACGCATGAACCCCTGGCCTCCATTTGTTTACCTCCTCTTGTGATGGTTGTTACTTTGGCATTATCTGTTGGACCATATTTATAGCTAACATTAACAGAGTGGATTTGGAGTGGACTCAAAAGTGGTAAAGGGCGTGATATATTTTTACAGTGAAGACTTTAAGAAACTCAAAGACAGTCTGCAAGAACTGCGTGTTTGGAAAAGATGTTGTTCTGCTCATTTATCCTAACAGCAAAGCAGCCATCACGTGTACAGGTTCACATTCAGGCTCCAGCTCAATTACAGAACTTTACTCAGGAGACACTCCATGAGCTTGGGAATCACTCCGACCAGGACAGAGGGTTGTGAGTCTTACTCAGCACAGTCACTCGCTGGATTTTAACCCTCTACAGATTCATTAGCATTTGGCAAACTTGACCAACGTGGACTGAGGCCAGTGAGAAAAACAGCTATGGAAGTCTATTACTGTGAGCTCTGTGAGCCTGGGAGGTCCCTGCTTTGCAAACTCAGTGCTGGCACAGTGCAGAGAGGTGGAGGCCCTCAGGTGCTGCCCTGAGCTAACATGTAATCGCAGAAGACTACTGGCTCATCATAGCATCTCCTTGCCAGGACCAGAATCGCAGCTACCAGCTCAATTCAATCAAGACAGATTTACTGCTGCCTTCCAGCCTCCAGTGGCCAGCACCATCCTGGGACAGATCGTCACTGGAAGTTCAGGGTTCTGGAAGCAATGCCACCAGAGAGACCTGAAGTTTGAAAGACCAGTTAAACAAAAGCAGAACCGATGGGATACTGCAGGTACTGGGGCTCTTGCACCGCCTGGTCTATAATCATGTCATAGCACAGAACACCTGCATTTCCCACAAATTCTCCTAAATGCATCATTGATCTCTGTACCTTTGGGGGTTTTCCTTGAAAAATATTACAGCATGCAAGTCTCTGTGAGAAAATAAGCCCAGAGGGGTATAATGGCAGTTGGCATTTCTCCTCAGCTCCTGCTGGCCTTGAAATTGATTTCATGATGGCAAAGTTAGGAATAAAAATAAGAACTGTAATAATCAGGTATTCTATAAAACTCTTTGGTTGAATGGACCTATATAGCTGACATATTCAAGAAGCAGGGAAAAAAAGAGACAGAATTGCAGAAGTCTTAACAAAAACAGCCAGGGACAAACCTTGCCCAATTCAGGCATTACATAGGTCTGGCAAAGGGTTCAGGCATCATTTAATTTCTAGGTCCCAGAAAACATAGGTTAGTATATCCAAACCTCTGTGAGAAAGGGTACAACAGAGATCTTGTGCCAATGCATTAACTGGGCAACTCATGGCAATAGGGCACCTTGAGATGTTCCTCCACTATGGGAAAGACTCAGCATAATTTGTATGTTGTATATGGCTTGGGCACCTCCCCATCCATTCTAGACCCAACAGGGCACGTGTACATGCTCTACTTTGAATATACAGATTCACCTTGTGCTAGGTGGACCTCAGGTATTCTGCAAAGACAAAGTCTGCCAAGATCCTTCAGAGTACAGATCAGCCAACAAAGAAGTTTATAGATAACAGTTTTGCTATGACAGCTTTTCTTGGTTGTGATTTTAGACAGTTTGAATCCTGGGAGCAGGGAGCTAACAGACTCCCAACCTAATCTATGCCTGAACAAGAACAGCAGTCCCCATGTAACACTTTTCATGGCTACATCTCCCAGAAAGTTATAGAGGAACATAGAACTTCTCTCCATTTCACGGATGGAGCAATTGAGGCATCAGTTCAAGCCATTCCGCTTGGCACATGGCAGATTTAGGAACAGAAGCCGCCTCAGTGGCTGCTCGACCTGTCTTACTTCATGCAGCAGCAGATGACAAACTCTCGCAAAGCAATTGCTCAGCTGAAGGGAAGCACAGAGAAATACAACTTTCTGTGCAGATCTGGCAGGATGACCCAGACACATATTGGCTCAGTCTTCAAGCAGGACGCAGTACTCCATCACACAGCCATCATTCTGCAGTGGCTCATGGCTTCGTTGACACCAGCAAAGCTGTCATGTCCCAGACTGTCCTCTGGCACTGATGGCAGGTGATGGGGAACAGCCCACATCACTACAATTTAACTCTTACTCTCCACAGTGTGGTGGGAATCGTTCCTTGAACTGCAGTAGGGATTTCTATGAGAAAAACTCATTGGGACTGGTCCAAAACGAAGCTGGGGACCAGATCTAAATCTACCACTGGGTATACTTGAGTTTTTATGTCCAGGATTGTTCCTCGACATTGTAACTCAGTAGTTCAGATGTTGGAAGTGCCACAGAATAGTGCAAGAAAGCCCTCGTGGGTAATCAGAGCAGGAGTCCTTCCTGCCAGCTTGCCTTTTCACCAGCACCAGGCAGATGATGAACGAGGAATTTAAAGCCCAGATGCATTTTACATCCTCCTACTCAGGAGGAGTTTGTTATTCTGCTGGATTGACTTTTTCAGCCTCCTCCTTTTCCTGACTTCTCTCTCCTGGGTGATGTCTCCCAGCACTGCTCATCTCAGTCGGGGCATCTGCAGTTAATTAACAGAGTGTGTGTTTGTTTGCTTTTGAGAGGGCAGGGAAGGTGAGAGGCTGGAGTTCACCAGCTTTGCAGTCAGTGCTTGGCTGGGTCTGCTCTGCAGCTCCCACGCTGAGGGCAGCTCAAGGCTAAAGCACCAATTAAATTCCACTTAATCCCTCTAATAATACCAAGAAAAAAAAAATAAGTAGCTTCACCCTTGCACTATGCACCACTTTGGGGGGATTTAACCCCGTCCTTCATGCTCTGTGGCTATCTATCACTTTTAGCCTCCCACACCCGCCTCCCAGCTGCTGCATAAAAGCCAACTCCACCTCTGCTTTTGTTGTTTGGCTGGACCAGCCCTCTCAATTAAGAAATGAAGGTGCTGGAGCGACCACTCTGCTATGCTCATGGCTCAGGCTGAGCCCAGCCGCACAATGAGCCTCTCCTGCCCGGTGAGCAAGCCCTTCTACCGACCACTGCCAATGACAGAGTATCTTTCTCTCTCCAAAAGAAGGAAAACAACTCTGGGGTTCAGAGTGGGGGAAAAAAAGAGACACAAGTCAGAATAAAATGAGCTGAGAGCTGGCACTTGCACACAGGCTGTACAGCACCTGCTTTCACCCGCAGCTGCAGGCGTATTATTGCATGTGCAGCATTTGAATTTCCATCATGGTGTGATCTTACATACAAGCATGTATTGAACAGATGCAAATGGATGCTGAAACAAGCAGAGAACAGCCAAAACCAAACCCCAGTGTCTATGCAAAGACATATAAACTCCCATGCATCCAAATATTTATGCTATACATTTGTATTGGGTTGTTTTGATGCGTGGAATTGTTCTTAACCCTTCAAGATCCTCTCTATCAAGCCCAGACCATCAGATAAGATGTTATCCCTTGCGTCACTCCAGCAGAGGCTGAATCTGCCTGTGTAAGTTGCCAGTGGATTTATGCAAGACTCGTTATATGCAGATTGAGGAAAACATGCTTTTTCCCTACTGAAAATTATTTGGGGAAAGATATTTTGTGCAGGAAGTTCTGGAAGCTCAATGCATGCGAACACCAACACAACTTGCACTTAGGTATTATTTATATACAAACATTCATCACCTGCCCCGTTAATAAAATCTCAAGCTGCTTTCCTGGAAAGAAATATGAGTTTCATATATGCGTAGAATGTTTTCCCCATATACATTTGAATTTCCATGAAATGGCCCATAAACTGCCCTGTGTTTTGCACCAGCTCCTCCCTGGCGAGGCCACCATACCTGCACAGAACTGCTGAAACGTGGGAAAGCTTTGACCTTCCTGAGGAGTTCTGGCAAGTCAGGCCCTGGCATTTGGATCACTTGGAAAAAAACAGCCCTCGTTTTGTCAAAGTGCTGTCTTTCCCCTGCAGAGAGCAGTAATCATATTTCTCATCTGAATTTCCCCTAAACAGGAGTTATTGCCCATACGTTTGATTTGTGAGGCAATTAAGCAGGTTGGGATTCTTTCCTCATACTTTTCCCATTTTCAGGCTTGACTGCTGACTCCGGCAGACGCAGCTTATTTGTTCTTGCAGATAATGTCGTTTATACTGCTGAAAAAATAATTTCTGAGCACATGGATTCAATGGCCCATAAGCTCTGATTGTATTTTCACAGATGCATTTTTTTAAGGCCAGAAGGAAATATTATCATCACCGTCTAGCCTGACCTCCAGCATAACGCGGGACTTAAGAAATTCACCCCGTAATTTCTGTGCTGCGCTTTGTAATTTCTGCTTCAGCTAGAGACGTGAAGAAACATCCATCCTTCCCTTCATTTTTTGCAGTAAGAATATACCATGTCACTAAGCAAGGTAATTCAACCACTTTGATATTGAAAGAATTTGATTGACATGTGTGAGTATATTGGTATCAGATATATTACCTCAAACTTTCTTTGACATATATGGTGCTTTTCTGTGACTGATGAAGATGCAGTGTAATATTTTTTTTCCTCCAGCAAATTTATTACTCTTGAAATTGCTAAGTTAGAGCTGGTCAGAAAATAGTTGCATTTTTTTTCAGGTACGATGGCTTGTTCTGCTGCTTGTAACTGAAAAAAGTCTGTGTTCACGAAATCAAGTTCAACATTTTTCATTTCTCCTGCTGGAACTTTCCAATCAATATGAAATGAGAAATTGTACGTAAGAAGGATTTTTCTTCTGGCGTGACATTTTGATTTGTAATTGCCAACATTTGAACGTGTTTATTCTCACCTTTAAGAAAGGGAACAGGAGGGAGTTTACACCAACAGGAGATGTTTCCCTCTCTGACCAGGACCCAGCGAGCCCGACAGATGTGCTTCGTAGGGTCGGTGTTTCTGGCAAAAGAGCCGTTCAGCATTTTGCTTTAAGGTAGCAAGGTGCAGTGATTTAGAAGTCTGCAGATGGCAATATGCTAATACACACAGGATTTAAGTTTGGTAGGATTATTTTCTTTTCCTCCACAATATTTTAATTACGCTGTAGCTATAATTACTTGAGTTAAAATGGGATTTATAATGCACTTAAAAGGTCTTTTCCTGCCTTCTCACATTTGCCTAGACTGCTCAGGTGTTTGGAAAAAAAAAAAAAATCAAGACAACTTAGTACGCATGTACACTTAATGAAGCCAGTGCAGTCCCACGAGCAGCACTGCAGGGTCTGGATCTAAGCATCTAAGCTGCAGAGTAACATGCCGTTAGAAAAAAAGATCCAGAGGAGCCAGTTAAAACCCTGCCACACAAGGCATTTTATTGCTCTTACATAGATTCCAATTCATCTCAGCCAGGAAAGCTCTTGAGTCTATATCAGAGGTGAACAGGGAGCTTTTTAAATTAACAGCGGCTTAAAGACTGAAAGTCAATGAGAGAATGTATGACATGCCAAGGCAGAAAAGACCACAGTCATAATACCGTATCCAGCTAGCAGGAGGCTGCTGAGGAGCCATCATGTAACCAGTATCTCTCTCTTGCAAATAATTTGCCTGGGCTTGTTTGTCTCAGGTATTTTTCCACCTCTACCTACTGTGAGTTTCCAAACATTTGATCTCGGATGTATTTATTTCAGCTCACCAGCTGTCTTATAGAAGTGCAAACATACACCCAAGCACACCAAAACTTGAGTCCGCCTTGCTGTTTGCATTGACAGCTCCTGCAGCCTTAAATATTTCATCTGTTGTAGCGTATTGCCCAGCATTGCCTCTTAAAAGTCACTGTCCTGAAGACTAGAGGAGCCTAAGCATGCTCCAGCATCAGACACGGCCAAAATCCTTATGCCACATGCCAGGCAGACACCTGAACGTGGCATAGTTGAGAGCTGGATCTTTAAGAAGATGACGGAGAACATCTGTCCGTGCAAAACACAGGCAAGTTAAAAGAGGAAAACGGGTACTATGGTCAAGTAATTGCTAAAAAAGTCTTACGAGATTGGGTCCTAACCCTAGACTGGCTCAAGTCTATGTGAAATGCAAGTTCTTTGGAGCTCTTCAACTCAATTTCTAAATGTCCCTTTTGTGACCAAGGTTCCTAAATCACCTTCTGAGAAATCTGCCTTCAGTACCTCTTCATGTGTCAGTTATCCCACTTCAGACAGGGCTAATGCACCTCCCTTTGCACCCTGGGGTGGCACGAGGAGCCCTAAGCCGTACAATACCAAGGTGCAGACAAAACCCTTGCAACTGGGTTGAAAACCAAAAACTTTTCAGACAACAGGACAGTGCCCTCTGACTGATCTGTGGAACTTTTTCAACAGTCTTTGTCTTCATTGTTTGGGAGCAAATGGTGGAGATTTTAACTGCTGCTGCAATGGCAATTAGAACAATGGTGTGTCACTTTTAGATTTACTGGTTAAAATCATCCTAGCTGACACCGGCAATTTCTTGTGTGATAAATTCTAAAAAAGCATCTAAAACAAGCTTCTAATTATGTACAGATCCTGCTTTGGTGTTGATTATAATTCGCAGTCCTGCAGAGCAGGGTGTAATTATTATTTTCTCATATGTTGACAGGGGAATAAAATATTAGAAATGTTGAATACATCCCTGTTTATCAGAAAGGAAAAATAGTGCAACTCTTCCGTGCCAAGAATGTGAGCCCGTGGCCATGGTTGCAGAGTGCTGAGCTTCACAATGATGGACCTCATTTAAGATGATACTTCCAGGAGGCAACAGCTGCGACAGCACCACTGCATGGATGGCCATATGTAGTGAGACCTGAGACCCAGAAAACAGTCACTGTAAAGAAGAAAGAATGATGTTCTGAGAAGTTGGAATGGACCCTGGACAATCTGATTTACAGTTTATCAGAAAGACTGTAGAGAGGAGTGGAAATAACGAAAGCGTCAAACTTGGTTTTCATTAAAACTTTTTTAGTTTCTTGCCAGAACTTTTTTATGTCTTGTTAAAAGAAGTCCGTGGCCTTGAGGATTTTTATTGGTGTGGAGAAAATAATACAATGAGGGAAGACGGGTTCATGCCACGAACATCTCTGCCTCATTAAGACTCTTGGTTTTCTCTGGAGAAACATCATTCTGCTTCGAGTAATGTCAGTTGGAAGTACTTCTTAAAATCAGGTCTTTACCTAGTAAATCAACTTTGGGCAACAACTTTGGTCACCAGTCCATCCAGAACCTGCATCCAGAACATCAGCTGCATTAGTAGCACCAAATGGTGTTTCTGACAACCTTTCCTGGCTTGCTAATGAAATAATCTTGTCTGTCCTGAATTTTTAAACTGAAAAACAGGTCAGAAATGTCCAGCCCTGGCAGAGCTGAACTGGAACACTTTCATCAGTGATGCATTTTTACTTTTTCAAAACCATGTTTGGCACAAAAGTGTGGATAGTCCTTACTGAAAAGAAAGCTTTTCTTATCTCTGGCTCTGAAAGAATCAAAGGATTTTCTCCCCCAGCCAAGTAAAATCACAAAATCCACAGATCTTTGCATTATTCAATGTTTTCCATCTTCAGACTGCAATCACTTATCTCTGCTATTTTAACAAGCATTAAAGAGCCCTCATCCACTGGAGTGGAAAGCTGAAATAGTAAGCTATGCATGAAGATAATTTATTGACCTAAAATATCTAGCAAGGTTACCAGGTTTAGATTTCACTCGTTTATTCCTTTGCTTGCTACCTCAAAGAGAAAATTAAGACAAATTATTATTTGTAAAAACAGTAAACTAGGTCATTGCAAATGTCATAGAGGAAGCATTACAACAAAATACCCACCATTAAACTGCCAGAAGGAATTATTTAGGATAACTTTAGACTTAAGTGGAGTGTAGTGTACTTTTAAACTGGACCTCCAGGAATTCATTTGTACATTTTCAGCCCTTTTACTCAATGTGATGCGTAGGATTGGGGTTTTTTTTGCTTAATTGTACGGGTGAGGGCATTAATCTGCTCTGACTGAGCCGAACAAAAAACCATCTAGGTCTGAGTGGCCACCTTTGTAGTGAACAGAGGGAAGGAGGCAGCACTGAGGGACAAGAGATGCCTCTCTTGGGAAGTGGGTGTAGGATAGGGAAGATGAGTTGCCCTCTAGGAGCATCTCGCTCCTCAGTAACTACAAAGCAAGCCCAGAATGACTACTTCAAACTGACACATCTGCATCTAGATGAGGTGAATCTTGTACTCAAGAAAAGAAAGTCTGTGAGAGTCAGGGCAAGGCAGGATTGAAGCAGGAAGGCAGCAGCTCAATGGCATAGTCTGCTTCTAAAATACTAGTGACTGTCAGCTAGTGCGGAGGCAGAAAACACCGGCAAAGGGGGTACGCTGTGGTATTTTTGAGTAGTGCAAGCTGGCCTTGCTTCTTCGAAGCATTTTTGGGTTGAGATAAAAGTGTTGTTCTCACTCGGCAAACAGCGTATGTATTGAAGAGACAAAACCTGAACACCCATCAGGTTTGGAGCTCCTCCAGGCATGAAGAGGCTTGTTTGGGGGCCGGGGGGCAGGAGTGGAGACCTGCAAAATCCAGAGCAGCAAAAGAGCTCTAACAGGATTAAAGAGAGCATGGGGTCAGGAGGGGCAGGGGCGTTAGGGTGAAGCTGACAGACAAAACAACACAATAACAAGGATTCCAGCTTGCAAGCTGTTTTGAAGTTGGTTATTTTTCTTACTGTTAGGATCTGTAGATCTCTTGAAGCACAAGAGGTAAAGCCTGCATTCCTACCCTTCTGTCTCCTGGGCAGGAGACATTAACACATACTATGATACGTCCCTGCCTTTTGGCCAACTGGCAAACAGAATGAATAACCATTTAATTTGTGCCAAAGTTTTTTTTTCCCAGCAGAGAAAAGGTCTCTCCTAAAAACCTAGATGGGTAGCTAGATTGGAAAGACAGACATAAAGAGAATATTGCAAAAGACTTCTGCAAAAAAACCCTCCTAATCCATGAAAATGCAAATAAAATTAATTCAAACGCCAGTATTTTGAAGACATTTTTCAGCAGTGTCCCCGGCCTCTGTTATAGCCTGGCTGATTACCGCAGATCCAGCTTGGCTGGATCAGGGATGCACAGAAACAAAACTCATCATTATGCAAAAGCGCATGAAGATCAAGCTTGCTCCTTTCAGCTGAAAGGTAACAAGGGATGGAGCTTGACCACACCATGGATGGAAAGATAGAGACAGAATGAAATTGGTTTGGGCACTGTAGAAATAGAAAAATAGATGTGCCCTTTGTGGATGGGTAGACTGAGGGACAGTGAGTTAAATGGACAGAGAGTTGACTTGCAAGCAGAGAGCCCGCGGGACAGATCTTTAGCGCTCATGACATTTATTACTAACCACCACAGCAAGTGATGATGACACTAATTGAAAAAAGACCCAGCTGCAGTGGGGGAAGCTGTCACCTGTCACACCCAAGGGCACCCTGTGTCAGGCTCAATGTGACAGCGGGTAGAGTCGTGAAGCAAGCGATCTACCACAGCGCTTTCTTGGCAGTCACTGAAAGAGGGTGTCAAACCTGAAGGACAACTTTTTGCAAGCAACAACTTGAGAACATCCTTTGATTTCATTTTGCCCCACCAGCCTTGCTGCCCTCAGCTGTACTTCTCTCCTAATAAATCCTCTAGCGAGAGCTATTTTTTCCCTTTAACCTACAGATGATTCAGGAATCTTTTCTGATAACCAAAAACCTCCAATTGTAACTTTTATTCATGAAAATAGAGACTTAACCTTCAGGTGCCTGCATTGTCTTGACAAAGTTCCAGTCATAAAAATCTCTCGCGCAACTTGGGCGCTGATGGATTGGAAGCCATAAATCTTGCTGTTATTAGAGCCACAGTTCTCCACGCTCATTGCAACAAGTACTCACCAGCCATAAATCCTTGTCTCCTTTTCTAAAAGAGCCCATTTTGAATGCTTCAGTGAGATCTGGATTATTCTTCAGCTATTTGGGTTCTTCTTAAAAAAGACATTAGAGGCAGTCTCAGAGAGAAAACGAGTCTCCCGGTGAAGCTATCAAAGGAATCCCAACGTTAAAACAAACACCATTCCTGACGCCGCAAGGGAAGCAACTGAGGAATTTTCTTCCTTGCAATATCCGCCTGGTTCTCTAAACATCAATTGAACAGAACTGGAGATCCGACGCTTAGAGATTCATTGCTTATTTTCAAGTGAAGGCACCCATAAATAATGAACAAACAAACAAATAAATTTTGATGAGATATAGAGTGATATTTAGACGTAGAGATGAAAAGGTGAGGTTGTCTTCAGATCTGGGTAGAAATATACCCCTGAAGTGAGTTTCAAACCCCAAAGCATTGTGTGGAAAAAACCCTTTAAAGCAGCACTTCCTTATCTTTTGTAGACCGTACCAGAATGATAAGCAATTGCTCCATACAGCAGATATGGCGAGTTATTCTTTCCAGTAGCAGTATCAAAAAAAGTTAATTCAGTTTATGAATTGAGAAATGCATTATCAGTTTTGAATTCTGGCTTGTCGCACTGAGTAGAAAAAGATGTTTTAAATCCTTTACAAAGTCTGAATAATGCTTGCTTCCAACTCTGTGTCCCTGAAGAGATACAAGACATCCCAGGGTGCTCCCAAGGCCAGAGCTCTGAAAAAGGGTGTGAATTAACCCTTCAAGACAGATGGCAGAGGTGGAAGGAATGAATGGAGTAGCACTGACATCGAGCCGCATGGTGAGGTATCCTCCTTAAAGATCTCGACCAGACCTTCAACGAAACCCAGGAGCACTCTGCCTAGGCAAACGGTGATGGAAGACCTCCATCTCCTGTGTGTGTTCATGCAGCTTTGAATGTATGCACATTTATGAACACACATCTGCTCACACCTGTGCATGTTCATGTAAGTATATTCACACCCTATACATTCTGAAACATCAGAAAACTCAGTGCCAGAGACCTCAGCTCAATTGCACCAAGATGAACATTCTCATTTGAACAGTGATCCACTGGGACCAAAATCAGGGAAAGAAAAGAGAGCCAGTGTCCTATGCTTCCCAAGGTAAGCATCCCTTGTACAGGAGAAAGAAGAATCCAGCCCTAAGTCAAGGCAAGCACTTGGACAACTCAGCTGACAAAAATATGGGAATTTTTGTTGCACTGTCAACGCATTGCTTTGTTAAATGGCAACTGAGAGCCTTTGCCAATTCCTGGATGTGTTTGGGTCTTTGTCGAGTAATTCTGGGATATCAGCTCTGGTGGACACACGTCCATATTGCAGATAAAAATGTATGATGATCTCTAACATCTTCAGTAAGAGGCTCACTGGAGACACCAAGAGCTAACTCATCCTGTGTCCCAGCAGGTCAGGGCTGGTGCATGGCAACAAGGTCAGGAGAAGGACAGCAACCAGAGAGCCACCTTAACCTCCACCACAAGGACACAATTACAGGGAAGGAAACCACCCACCCAGAAAATTTCAAGTGTAATTTAATTGGAAACATTAATGTCTCTAAGCTCAAAGTTCTTTTAGACAAACAGACGCACACCCCCAAAATAGCCGTTACAAGTATTTTCCTCCTACTCAGCAGGAAAAGGCACCAGGGATAATTTAATGGCTTGAGTCATTAGTTGCATATTGATGGCAGGGGATGACGCCAAATCCTGAAGCTTGGCAAGGAGACGGAGATCACATTATAGTTTCTATTAGACTTGCAAGACCAGAGTGTGAAAGCTCCTTACTATAGCATTAAAAAAGGTTTCTTTTTCCCCCAGTGAAAACTCTTGCTGACCAAAATAACATCTTCAGCTAGTGTATCTTTTTCTTTTTTTTTTTTTTTTCTTATTAGAGAGAGGAGAGCAATGCATATGTAACCTCCTGGTGCAAATCCCATAGCAAACAGAATGACCCCTTCGCGCTGAGCAATGGGCAGCTCAGCCCCTGCCCTTCTGCACCAAGCGTGGTCAGCACATCCCGAGAATTCCCGGGGCTCTGGTCCACAGGGCAAAGAGACAGTCGGGGCATGGCCCTACAGCAAGCAACAGTTGTGTCCCCAGAACACAAAGCTGTTGAATAAGTATTGGCTTCTCTTACTTGTTTTCTGGTGCTTGAACTTTCAGGTCATTCTTGGGTCTCGGTTTCAAGCTTCCCCTAGCAACCAAGTCAGTGGAAAACTCACTGTTGGGGAAAAAAACAGCATTTCTCACTGATTCACAAAAGCATTCAGAAAATCACCAATTATCACAAGGCAATAACACTACGAGATCCAACAAGGGACGGATTGCCATAGGATATTGCCTGGAACACATCACTGGGAACTATTTTCAATGACCATGATTTTTCCCCTGCATCAAAAGCAAGCCCCTCACCTAGACCGTACCAGATTGATACCCAGGACTCAAATTAAGCCTTTATTCATTGATAAACACAGATTACCAAGCAGGTGGTAACTGAGGAAGAAAATTCTCTGTTGATAGCATATGTGGAACTGCCTGCGACCCCAGCCATATCGAGAAGGAAGCAGATTTTCTCTCCAGATGGCAAGCTTTACTTATTCTAATTACAGATATGTCCCCAAACACCTGAACACTCTCCGCATACACACTGAAACATCACTTTACAGGGTGATGATTTGAAGTAAAATTGATTTAGTTATTTAGCAGTTTTTAAAAATCAAAATTTCAGCTCTCTTTGCTGCCTGCTGTCCTTCTCCAAACAGCCTTTTGCAGACAGCATGTAGTACGGGTCTCCTTGGCCACAGCGTCGGTCATGTCTGGAATAAAAACTTTCAGAAAGAGGGAAATAAGCTTTAAAATTAATCCTGGGATTAATTAGGAGGGAGGTAGAAGTACAGAGTTCCAAACTGCCTTACTTCCTAATTAAAGACTGCTCACTTCACAGCTTCATGGTCCTGAAGCAGTAAAGATAGGGCCAGGTATTTAGCAGTACAAGTCGATATATCCCCATTGACTTTGCAATGTCAATTTATGCCTCTTCTTGACATGCTTGGAAATCAGTGATGAGACTCGCAACGACTTCCATGGCACTTTGGGTCAGGCCAATAAAAGTGATCCATACTTATTAATTCTTACAGTGTTCGGCTGGTCCTTAGGAGATTTTCCCCCTTCCCTCCCCACGTTCCCTGTTCAAAGTCCACAGAGGCAAATGCTACTTTTCCTCAGCACTGGGCGATTTAAAGGAACAGGTTTAATTTTAATTCACCCACTGTTTGGCAAGATGAGCTGATATAAAGCCTTATTTCTCTGTCAAATAACTGCTTTACTCAAGTCACAGGAAAAGGCCAAGGTTTGCTGGAAAAAAATAGAGTGATCATCTCAGGCTGCATGGTATTGTAGCGGTGCACAGGGAAGAAGAATATGCCTTCCCTATTCAAAAGGATGCTTGAGATGTCACAGCAGATTATTTTTTTCCCCATTTTTACAAAGTGGCAACTAAACTTTGAAATCTTAAAAAGTGTTGTGAATCCAGCCAACCCAAACATTTTCCGGGACATGGTGCCTCAGGCTGTGATTTCAAACTGTGTGAAATGTAACTTTTGCATAAATTAGTGGCTGTGAGTTTAAACTGAGGTGATTTTTTTCTTTTTTTTCCTTTTTTTTTTTTGATCAGGACAATGATGATTTCATTACATCTCTAAAGGTGCTCTTGGTTGTGTTTTCCAGAGGTGGAGAAAAGTGGAATTCATCAGCCACAGTTCCCAACCACTCTGGCAGCTCTGAAGATGATAGACACAGAAAGCCAATACCTGAAGTGTATCCAAATGAGATAAAAATCAAGGATTTTTGTTATAACCCAATGCACGCACATACCCCTCTGCATGTCTAATGCCAAGCATTACTTTGTGGTGACTTGAAATCCAGCAGCAATTTTTATTGACTGAACATATGCCAGAAAATCATTTCGCAAACGTCAATGAGCTTGAAAGAGAAAATGAAAAATTCATCTAGGGAAAGAGACAAATGAGCTTAACTCATTTCTTCTCCCAGAGTTAACAAGTGTTTACGGGATTTTATTCACCATTGCCAGTGTTAAATCTGCAATGCGCTGTAATGCAAATGTGCCTTTCTTGTAAAGGCATTCTACAATTATGGGCCCTGTCCGGGAGTTTAATGAAATAGTTGGTCAGAAAGTGGTCAAGTGCAGAACTCAAAATTACTTTCATGCATGAAGCAGTTACAGTGAAAACAAAGTGGGGATGTGGAAACTGCTGATATGGAATATTTGCAACATTCCTTTTAAATCAAAAAGTTTCATTTCAGACTTAAAAGGACTTTGGAAATGCATTTTGGAAATGAAATATAATTTCAAACCCTGATCGAAGTGTTCTCGGTGTCTAGGTATGTGAACCAAATCCTTCCATCTTCCTCTTCGTTTCAAGTTGAAAGTGAAAGCTTCACAGGGATTTAAACAAAAAGTTTCATTGTGGATGAAGAGAAACTTAATTTAACAAAGAATGTTGATTCTCATGTTTTCTTGTCTGCTCTGAATGGGAAAAGTATTTGATCTCTGTAGCAAAAATTAAAGAGAAAGTATTTCTACATCCAGCAAGGATCTTGGGTGCGAACCATTTATGTTCTACAATCAGTCATGTAGGGCCAATGGGTTTTACCTTTTTAGGGCAGTTTCACTTTATGTATCTTGTCCTGGCCTCCCACACCAATATGACTATAATGAGTTTTTCAAAATACAGCTTTTGTGCTTCACTAAGGCAGAAAACTGAATTATTAGGGTCAAACACAGTGCAGTTCATTATCCATCCCTGCCCTGCTGTGGCCTTCATGATGCTGAAGAGTGACAGCAAAAATGGATTGGCCTCGTGACAAATTTAAAGTGATAATGGTGTTGCTGATTTTAAGGCTGATGACATTTTCCACTTGAGCCTGGAAGGATTGTCTGGCCTGATTGGAAAGCAGCACTGTTAGCTATGGCCCACAAACAGCAGAAGCCTGAGATCATCTCATTCTAGAAGAAATATGTTTTTTCCATGCTGCCACCAGCTATGTTTGTCTACAGGCAAGTTATTTACTATCTCTGAGCTTCAGCTGAAGCATTCCTAGGAAGTTGGGAATTATCTAACCTTGACAAATGCCGCTACTCCAGTCCCTCATCTCTGATCCTGGTACATAGCTGTTTTCAGAAAACACAGTAGTATGCACATCTGGGGTATTTTTTAAGTGTCTCTCTTTAATTTTCAGAAAGTCCACTTGTCCTTATGGTCTGACCAAGGCAGAGCAGAAGCTCCTGTTTCCCAAGGCTGCAGCTCACATTTGCAGACCCATAAAGGAGCGATATTCACATTTAGCAACTCTGTGGGGTCTTAAAAGTGTTGGTTAGCTAATGAGTATGAACAGTTTTGAGGCACCCAGGATAGTGGTTTGTTGTTTTTGAGCTCCATAGACCTAATGAAGGTGCAAAGGCTTATTAAAGCACAAGGATAGCCCACGGTAACCTCATCTCTTAAACACAGAAGCAATACCAAGATGTAATGGCTCCTGGTGATCCTCAGGTTATTGCTCTGGCCATGGAGAGCCAAATATTTCTACCACTCCTGCTAATTTTTGTGTAATCAAGGTTTTCTTAGGAAGCTTCTCAGTTTGGATAGCAGGGGGAAAGGACTACAGACAACTGTAATTTGTAGCTTCAAGTTTACCAAAACCAAAATGTTCTTTTAGTCTTGTTTATGTCATAAAAGGCAGGGAGAAAAACAACCCTCAAACAGTATACTTCCAGAGCATTTTCATGACTCGTATACTTATGTTGGGTGTTGTGATTTTTAGCCTTGGAATCACAGGATCGATAAAACTTCTTCCAATCCCAGTTGCCAAAGCCAGCTTGAACAAATTGTGCCTGGAGGGTATAGCACCAATGGGCAAAGATGTAAAAGCAATTGTCTGTAAATACCATCTGGATCTACCTCACTCGGCAGCCAAAGTTTAAGACCCATCCCCTCTGCGCACCATCCTCATCTCCCTCCCTCTCTAGTAATGAAGCTCCCCAGGTGTTTATGGAGGTCAGCTCCCCTCCATGCAGCTGGGGTTGGTGGAAAACACCGAGCTTCCCTCTCTGTAATTACCGGCTCTCAGCCTGGCTGAGCAAATGCTTTGATTCCCGTTCCTGGATGAGCTATGCATCAAATTCTTCTGGTAATCATGGTTTAAAATGCTTAGAGCTGGAGATGAAAGGTGAATGTGTGCTCTCACGAAGGGACAGTGAGCCCTGGGAATGTTTCAACCATGCTCATTGAGGCCCGGGGCTGACTGTCGGTGCAGGAAAGCGTAGGGGTGAACTTCAGAGAAACACCCTAAGAAGTAATGGGAATGCAACATGATAAAACTCATAAACTAGATATGACCATGGCACCTGCTTCCCAAATGCAACATCAGAGGGGACAGGGAATGTCCCCAGAGACCTTTCTAAGGCAGTGGCAACCCTTTCATCCAGTACATAATCAAGTTGCAGCACTCACTGACACAGGATTTGAAGGCTCCAAAGTTGTT
>VZSZ01003188.1:216690-261537 GCA_013398815.1 Ibidorhyncha struthersii | reverse complement strand
CCCCCCCCCCCCCAAGAAACCCACTGGCTTCTCGACACTCATTGCTCCTGACAGGCGCCGCTGCCTGCCCGTGTTTGCCATAACAACCGTTTCCAGGCAGTTGTGCATCCTGGAAGCACAAGTCCCAGCGCTTTAAATCAGTCTAAACAGTTTCACAGACAAAACATCTTGTCAGCATCTACACAATCTCTCCTGATTGAACCAGTGATGGATGTGACACATCAAAACCACAGTGCTTATACTTTTTCTCTGCTTGCTCAAGCTCTCTCGGAGGGGCCGGGGAAGCAGCTTAGGGAGGTGCAGGGCAGGGGACCCTTGCTTTGCTGACATACAAAGCACATTCAGAAAACGTCCTGTGATTACTAGCTTGCATTAAAGCACAAATTGTTACTTATCCTCCCATTGCCTCATGCAGCCCTCACAGTTTCTCTAAATAGCACGTAGATGACTTAGAGAGGGCTGCAGTGCTTGGCAGAGGTTGGGGGTAGTGGGCTTTGCAGGTGTTTACGTTCTATTTTGCCAAATATTTGCTCTGTCTGTCTGTCCAAACTTCTGGGACAGAGTGAAAAGAGGACCCCACGACAACAAGATCTGTAGGAACGAACATGGGGGTTTGCATCATTTAAAGGTGAGGACATCTCAGAGCCAGAAACATCGCAATGGGGATTTTGCTCGGAGAACTGATCTCAGCGCTGCAGAGACTCAGCGAGCTGCTGGCAGGGAGCAGAGGGGTGAGCAGCGCTCAGGCAGGGGCTGGAGGACCAGCAGAGGATTTGGCATGCTGTAAGGGGCCTTGTGGGCAAGCAGTGTGCTAGCCCTACCCCTCTCCTGCGAATAGATCAATATGCTCACGCATTTGCAGGGGTGTGTGTACACATGTATGTCTGCATTTATTGGGGTAGGTACTGAGCTCTCTGCCCCTCCAGAAGCCCTGCTCTAACCGAGCTAGCTAGTTATCCACAAAATAATGAGATTTTGCTTTAAAGTAAGGAGATTTAAATGAAAGAACATGAGTACCTTTCATTTACTGGCTGTCCTTTGAGCCTTGTCGGTCACACTTGCAACCTTTCCTCTGCAACTCAGAGCCCAGAGCTGTGCTTTGTAATGACATCGGTGCGCAAGTTCACATTTCATCAGAAGAGCTCAAGCTTTAAGGAAAACATTAAGTTTTGCAAGATTCATAATAAAATCACTAGAGCTGGCAACCATGTAATCTGAAGTGTACATTTCCAGCCCTTTTCCCTGGCAAAGACAGCTGTCAAGCTGATAACTCACTGCCAAAGCTGAAGTTTGTCCAGATTATTTAGCAAATACACACAAGTACTTCAGGAGAGAATCCACAACCAAGTCACTAATCCAAAAAAGCTGAATTCAGAAGGATAGCTGCAAGTTTGCTATTCCTGGCATGCTTAGAGCATAGAGATATGAGTAATTCTGGTGGTAGGATTAAACACAATTTGTGCTTTCAATCATGTGATGGAAAGCGTATTAAGTCTGCGAGAAAGGCAACAGGACTGAGGGTTTTTTCCATTTTAATCCCATGGGACTTTCACCTGACTTTTTCAGCATAGGGCAGCCTTCCTGCCAACCCTCTTGTACGACAGGAACATTGCATATACCCAAATGGAGGAGAAAAAGGCTATTTGCATAATAGCACAAGGCGCTGTTGTAAATAACTCCTGATGAGCTGAATCACAAGGGAGCCCAGGGAGTGGGGCCGAAGCGTAGTACCTGTTGCATGACCCATTATATATTGCTTTAATATGTCATTAATATGCACCTCCCCAAGGCATTCCTGTATTTTCTCATGAAAGATTAAAGAGAAGGCAATTTCTACTAATCACACAGTTTTTCTAGACTGCTCTCTCACATTTTGCTGAAGGGCAAAGAGAGGACTGTTTCTTCTCTCTGCAAACATTCTGGGGTCGGGGTTTATTTCCCAGCGAAAACATCCCAAGGAAGGCATTCCCGTGATGCACCGAGGGAGCGACCCAGCTGCCTCTGGGATGGCAGACGTGTGCTGCCACGGTCTGTGGGCAGCCCCTCTGCTCCTGCCTGCTTTTCTAAATCTTTCCACTTCAGAGCACCCCCAGGCACCATGCTTAGGGTGGAAAATCCTCCTCCAGCCTGGTAACACAGCACTGAGCCTTCCTGTCGTAGCTCTCGGCTCTTCGTGAGGTTACTTAAAGCTTCTTATTAGGAGGAATAAAGGCAGAAAAAACTCTTTTTTGGCTATTAACCTGTTAAAAGCAGGTTCATGGACTACATGAAATAATACCTGAGGAGAGGTCACCCCCCCATGCTTTGGGGTGTGACCAGCTCTGGGTGCGAGCATCCTCGGGGCCGAGCGCTGCCTGCAGAGGCGGCTCTGGCTCTGAGCACAGGGGTTTTCCCTGCCCATTTGACAGCGGTTTATGGAAGGTGTCCCTGCCCATGGCAGAGGGGTTGGAACTAGATTATCTTTAAGGTCCCTTCCAACCTAAACCATTCTATGTTTCTGTGATTCTATGATTTGCTGACTGCTTTTAACCATCTTCCCGCCCCAACAGGGCAAAGCCAAGGGAGGGCTAACAGCCAGCACTCCTGGTGCCTCAGTCTCCTTTTCCTGCCAAGTGTAAAACAAACCCACAAGGAGTGACAAGGACTCGCTGAAGGGGAGTAAAATACAGTGCAATTCTTTTGACAACATGTTTTTTCCCATTAAAAAAAATGTCAAGTCATCCAAACCAAGTTCCTTACATCGTAAGGACAGCAGCTGGTGCACAAGGGAGGATTTCTTTTAAACTGCAGCAAACTGTATTTTTCAAACAAGAGTTGAATCAGAGTAACTTTTTATTTAGCCTAAGTGAATGATTACAGCAAAGATGTAACGATGGCACCTGCAATCCCAATCCAGCCAACTCCAGGCCTCTCAAGTCCAGACCCCAAGAACTGGGTGTCCCTACACCACCATGCTCAGGGCCAGCATAGGTCTTTGCTGCTACAGTGCTTGGTAGACACAAACTCCCCAGACAAGGAGGTTTTTGCACATGGTTTCTCTTTCTGCAACAAGCTCTAAGCAGGAGGAGCTTCTGCTTCAGTGGGAACAGCCCTGCCTTGTTCAGTGTGCAGCCCGAGGGGGAAAGCCCTTATCTTCAGTCAGCACCATCCCCTAAGGATCCAGACAGAAAATCAATAGGAGTGCAGAGATTTCCTGGCTCTGGAGTGCTAAGGAGATAGGAGCCCATCATGCATGATTAGATGTGCTGATTATCTGCTGATTTTTAGCAGAGGGATTCCCTTAGCAGGTGCCTCTGGCTCCTCTGTCCCTCATCTGTCCTTCTCTGTTTCTGCCATCACCTTTCTTGGGTCAGTACCAGGTATGGTTCCCTGTTTTCACACATCCCAGGGCTCCTGGACCTTGTGCAAAGGTCTGCTTGTGTTTTTAGAGAGAGTGAGGGAGCACAGAGAAGGGGGGTGAGTGCTCCTGAAAAGGTCCCATTTTGTTTTCCCTCCTGGGATGCCACCTCTTACTGCAAATTTTGCACCTGTGTCAAAATTCAACAGTAAAGGCAAACTGAACTAGTCCATTTTAAACTGTCCAGGGTTCTTGCTTCTTGCTATTTGGGATGCTCTACCAAGTTTCACCATAGTATTTCCCTTAGTCAAGATGACAAGGTTGCCTCATGGGCCGCAAGTTATGGCCATGGTAAAGCAAACAAAGATTCCCCTTGCAGGACAGGTTCTTCTAGTGACCAAAGCAATGGTAATAAATGTCAGCAGCATGGAGCTGCACAGCTGGTTGATGCAAGTAGTCCTCTACTTCCTAAATAGAAGTTGTTAGCATATATGCATGTTCACTTCCGTATGGAAACACTATCTCTACATGGACTCTGCAATCAGTCGGTTGCAGTGACTGTGCAAAGTGGACAGATTTCCAGTTTCTACAACTTGAGTAAGATGCCGGGAACAGTATGACCCACACCTAGAAATATTGCAGTCAGATTTTCAGGAGCTTATCATGCTTCCAACCAGGCAAAGCTCCAAGGTCTTCCAGAGGAACTGCAAAGGAGGAAACGTGTCTACTGGCATAGAGTTGCTCGTTACCCTTTTAGCCTTTTTCTCATCCTGAGACAGCTCCTGATTCTACACAATCTTTACAGAAGAGGAACAGTAAATGCTCTGAATAGGAAAAGAGGGAATTATAAAAATTATGTATCTTAACTGCTAACAACAATATAATTTCAATTGTCTTTAAGCTTAATAAATTCCCTCTCTTGACATCCTGGGGACACTGGAAAGAATATGACATCAAGTGATTAGACAGAGAAATCTACTTAAGCCTTCCAGCTGGGCTCTCCTGTCGGCGGTGTCACGGACTCATGCTACAGCCTTGCAGGTTCTCTGAACTCCCCGTGTCTCTGTTCTCCTTCTGCAGCAGAAGGTTGGGAAGAGTTAATCAATCCCCATCTTTTTCTTGCTCTCTCTACTTTGGCTGCAACACATCAGGCAAGAAGCTGCTGCGGTTTGTATTTAGTACACCTGTGTTCTGCCCTTCAACAGGGCTTCCAAACATTTTAATGCAAATATCAGGGAATCTATAATTAGATCTGCAATCATTCCTAATAGTGGCTCATAAAGGCTATTTTGTGTTTCCATCACTTTTGTTGCAGTGCTTAGCATTGGACTAAAAGCTGTGGGTATGGTAGTTAGCAAAGCATTTCACTGCTAGTCAGAGGTGAGAAAGAAGAGGAAAACAGTGAATTCTGCTTTTATTTCTTCTGCAGTCCATCTACTCTTAAATATTAGTGTGAGGAGGTACAATCTGAATACACTACTACAACGCTTTTGTCTTTATGATGTTTACAGCTGTAAACCAGCCAAGTATGACATGCAATTTCCCTAAAGAGCTTAAACACTTGCAAGCCTAGTCACATCCACACAAGCCTCAGCTCTTTTCAGAATAAGGCAATTGCACTGGAACATTTCTACCGAACCCCAAAACCATTGCCCAGGACATCTGGAAGAAGTAGGAGAGTCATTGTAGGAGAAAATGGAAAGTGCATGCCTTCAGCTGCGCTGTAAATCCTGGCTCTGTTTTTTAGGCTAAAAGAATTTACTTTTTTTCCCCCCCATTCTGGAAAGGCCAGAGTGTTATTGGCTCACAGTACTTAAGAGATTAGACAGCAGAGGTCCCTACTTCAGCATCCATCCCCTTTACCACTGTTGTAGCCATTGAATAGAAATAGGCACTGCCTAGCGGTTTAGGAGAGAAGGAAGCTCAGAAGGAATAGTTACGTGTACCTACAATGATTACCTTAAATAGAGATAGCTAGCACTACAAAAACGGATGTTTACCCTTAGGAAGAGCTTAGATACAATCATCTATAGCTGGATTCATGGATATAAGAAAGAGCAGAGAAATCAGAGCCTGCAGCTGAAACCCTGAGCCCCAGGAGGGACCGGGACCTGCCAGCACCCTCCCTGCCAACCCCCCCTAAACTCCATCAGCTGCCTCAAAGGAATGAAACTTGCTCCTGTTCGAGTCTGATGTGCCCTGGGAGCGTGGGTGTGCCTCAAAACATATTGAAAGAAAAGTAGGAAGGACTAAGAGGTCTCATTAGCAGTTTAATTGCATAAAGAAAGTCCCTAGGATTACGAAAAGAACTTTTGCCTGGTGAACAGCTTTTCTTTTCAATTACCTTTTCTTTTCAATTACGGGGAAAGACCTACCTGCTCAGATAAGGTGTGTGCCAGTGGGATGCTCATTAACCTAGATGTATTTGCTTTGTTGGACTTGGCTGATAATTAAAGTCTCTTCTTTTGCTTCCCTTGGGAATGAAAGGGTCTCACTGTCTCTGCAATAGCTCTGTCAGGAGCAATCCTGGAGGTAACAGGCTTGTCTGGGGGAATGTATCTGTAACAGGCAAATTGCCTTCCTCTGGAGGAGCCTAAACCGGGACCCACAGGGTCATCACCCCTGGGCTGAAATCCCCAGCCCGGCTGAGCCTTCCCCATCCTACCACAGCCATGGGACAAGGGGCTGAACCTTCCTTCGGGGCTCCCCCTTCCCTGCCATCAAGGGGGTGCTGTCGCTGCCCTGCTAGAGAAACCTGCTCTTCCGAAAAGAGGAAACACCCCCTACTCCTCCTCCCCTTTCTCAAAATGAACCGAACTCTCTCCTTTCTTTTCACCTGTTTCCTGGCTCTGGCAGGCTTATTTGTCCTGCCAGTTATGAGCCAAAATCTCGAGCATAGATCCCATCCCAAGAGAGAGAATGAAAGGCTGCAACGAAAACAGCTGGGATTGTACCCTGGGAGCGTGAGTGGGCTCCCACGCTGTGGGGCAGGCAGCATGCAGGGCTTTGAGTGTTCCCTGTGTCCTTTAAACCTCAGACTACGCAGAAAGAAGTGATTGAACACAGTCCCTGGGAGGGGAAGACTGCTGTTACCCGAAAAAGCAAAAGGCCTTCACCTGCATTCAAACACCCAAACGACCCAGGGATCCCCACTGAGACAGCCCCATCCACCAGTTCAGCAATCCCTCGATTAAAAACTCTCCTGCTACGCACGCCCCCCGCTGAGACACAACTCCCTGTTCGTGGGTGAGACTGCTCTGCCTTTAGCCCAGTGTTGGCAGCGGCTCTTTGGGCACTCAGCGCCTGCAGTGATTAAGGAAGCTGAAGTGGACCTGGGCTGGTCCAGCCATCCAGCCAAGCTCTCTTGGGTCTGATTACCCAGCTGTGAAGTGGGGGTTCAGCCCCCTGCTGCCATGGGGCGGAGGTGCTAACGGGGTTAAATTTATAAAGGGCTGCGAGTGGCCCCAGCCCTGCTGTGGGCTGGTGGCTCACACAGGCTCAGAGGTGAGCTCGAGGATGGAGCCAGGGGCAGTTTCTCTTTCCTGCATCCCGGGAGGGTCCTGTGCTGTTTTTTTGGGTGAGTGTTTCCAAGGCTGCGTTCTCTGAGTGCATCTTTACCTGGCAGATCCCTCGTACCGGCTGACTGAGGGAATTCATTAAAGACCAGAATCCTGTAACTGTGAGACACCAGGTTCTTCATTTCCTTGGACAGTCCTTCCTCTTTCAAGCTTTCCAAAGGGCCTGAACTGGGGAGCTCAGCACTGCCTCTGCCTGTTCTTGCTGCAACAGGAGAGAGGGATCAGGCCCAGGGAGATCTTCTGTGTTTTTGCTCAAAACTGGCAGCTCTGCCTGCATACTGCTCTCCAGCTCAAGGACTGATGCTGAGAAAGGCACTTTGAGCACAAAGTTAGCTAGATAGCTTTCATGCCAAACTTGAGACTTATATGCAAGGTTAATCCTTACCTCCCGAATCTTTTCATGTTAAGGAGGATAAGAAATGCTGCGGTCGGTGACCAATAAATGATTCCAGAGATGAGCTTTCCACTGGAGGGAAACAGAAATAAAATACAGCAACCCAGGATTCCTGCATCAAACATTTAACTCTTTCAGAGCCAGACTGTTCAACAGCCGTCAGAGGCATTGCTTGCTTACACCCAGAGTAGCTCAGCGCCTCCTGGTCACGAATGCTGTCTGGGTGACAGCACAGACCCCTTGGCAGCTCCTGTTAACTTCCAGAGGCAGAAACATCACAAACAAGCTGCCTTTAGCTGATGAGCACCTTCGGCCAGATGCTGAAGTTTGGCAGGGCCAGCTCTGAGCTCTCCAGAAAGCCCTGCTCACACGGAGATGAGTGTTATCCTACAGATGTGCCCGTTGGAATGCCCGTGGGCGTGTGGAGCGGCTGGGTGCTTGTGCGGGATCCTGTTGTGTGTGCGTTGCTTGTTCTGGTTCAAGTTGTATGTAAAATGTTGCTGGATGTTTTTGCACTGGTACCTATGTGCTGCAGCCTCTGGGTTAACCCTTCCTCTCCTCTTCCATTGCTCTTCAGGAGCAAGGAACATTTCTGCTCTGGATTTTAACCTCACACAATGCTGGGGAGAAGGCTAACAGGCATACACACATACTTGCTTCTCTGAGTTTTGCTTGAGCCCATGCCCTGTGCTGAATGAGGGGAGCTGAAGAGTTACCAGAAATTTGTAGGTGTAGCGAAAAACCTGTCTCTACCCTCTCCTGTTGGTGTTCAGGGCTGGTGAACCTGAGACTAAAGTGACATTTTGCTCAGCTCCTTGTCAGTGCCGAGGCAGGCACTGCTGCTTGGCAAGGAGGCGAGCAAGCCCTGCGTGAGCAGCCTCTGGGGCTACTTCTCTTTTTCGCACGTAAGGGTGTAGGGTTCAAACCCAGCCTCCTCGCCAGCACTGCCGGAGCACTGCGGGGCTGTTGAGGTCCAGCTAGCAAACACTCCTTTGCATTTCACTCTGTCCCTGCTGTGCCTTGGTGTCTCTGAGGGCATCAGGTGAGAGCAGGGAGCTCTGTATGCCCACACCTGCGCTGATCCCAGCTCCTGGGCCGTGTTGTTTCTCAGACACCTGCTATTTCTGAGGGGATTTAATGTCAAAATCCCAAGGAATTCAGAAGAGCTCAGACTTCAAAAGCTTTGAAAAAGTGGTCCCCAGGCAAGTGCATGAACTCGGAGTGGCAGGGCACAGCTATTCTGCTCTGTGCTCGGACTGTGAGTACGTTTCGCGTGCATCTCGCGGAGGTCGCACATGTGCTGACTCCAGCTTTGCTCGGTTCCTCTCTATCGCTCTTCTCTTAACACAATGCCTTCAGAGCAGGGATGAGGGCGCATCTGCGGTTCCACTGCACTGCCACTTATTTCTAAGCCTTTAAGTGGGGTTTGCTGAAAGAGTGGGAAAAGGCATAAGGAGAGTGGGGTGAAACGTCATCCCCAGCTATTTCAAAGTAAGACGTAGTTGAAGGCACTTACCAGACACCTGTTACCAAATCCCTCAGTCTCTCATAAAAAAGTGAAAGCAGAGCCGGTAGGATTTGCGAGGTCACCTAGGCAATCTGCCCCCTCAACAGGCTCAGCTCTCCCCAAAACCACTTTGGCTGTTTGTGTAACATATTGTTATAAACCTGAAGTGATGGAGACTCCACTTCCCGGGCAGCCTACTGCAGGGTTTCGTTTTTCTTTCCATTGGGAAACTTTTCTTAATGTCTAACCTAAATCTTTCTTCCTACAACTTAAAGCCATTATTTCTCGTGTTATCCCCCATGGACAAGGAGAACTCGTTATTGCCTTCCTCTTTGCAGTTCTCTCTCATGCACTTTGAAGGCTATATTTATCTTTATAACATCTCTGGAAAATAGAGAATTGCCATTATCTCTAGAAAACAGATGGGAGCAGAGGAGCTAAGGGTGGGGTTTCTTGCTTAATTTTAGATATCCGGAAGTTAGAAGTCTAAACTAGTTGGGTGATGCTCACTGTTGTATCTAGTACAGACTTCTCCAGCTGGGACAAGCCTGAAAGGGCTTCCCCATGCCACCTCTCAATCCCGCCCCTTTAGGGCTGTGATCTTTAGCTTCCCCACAACAAAAATTTTTGTTTCAGGGTAGGGCGAGGGGCGTGCAGAGTGCTGCTTTCCAAAACTTGTCTCAATTTCTGTAGCCCCATCGCTGCTAATGAGGGTGGAGAAGGGCGTCTATTGAAGGGGTGCGAGCACAGCAGTGGTGGGGAGCGAGTGCCACATGCGCTGCACAGCATCTGGGAGTGACATCCTTAGGTGAAATATCAATTTTGAGGCAAGTCTCAGGAAAAAATGATATTTTCAAGTTTACTTATAATGCTGTCTTCCATGTGCGAAGCAACTGTCTCATTTCATCAGAGCAAACAGCATATATTGGTTGCTCCTTCCTTTTGATTGCTTTTTAACGCTAAGTTTGTGTTATGTTTCAATTTTGGCAGGAGCATAGGACTGTAACGAGTAGGAGGTAAAGCTTGGTTAGTTTGGAGAAGGGGAGATATAGTAATTTTTTCCAGTTTAAAAAAAATAATTAGTTTGATACTAATACACGTTGTAAATTCAAGCTGTTAATTGGAAAAAATGAGAACATAAACATTTCAGTCTTTTTAGTGTTTGTGTCAATCTGGCACTTTGAGAAAAAACAAGCTTTGATTATTTTTCATTTGAAGTGATGTTTCATTTCAAAACTTCCTTCAACTGGACTGTTTATTAACTGAAAATAGCTCAAGAAATGCTAGAATTGTGAGAGATGTATTCAGTTCATTTCTAAAGTACTTTTTAAATTATTTTTTCAATTCATTAATACTTTGAAGGTCAGTCTTTTTTCCCCCCTCTTCCCCTAGAATCACCAGCCTACCATCGAATTGCTTCTTTACTCAGCTCAATGCAGGTATAGGTTGAAAGGAAATTTAAGCCCTGGCGAAGGGGGGAGCAGGAGAGTCGGGGCAGGGCTGACTTGCTGCCTGAGCTGGTAGACAGCTGGCATGTTTTGGCTTATAAAATCTCACCACCCCCTCTCTGGAAAATCCCAGCATTTTGCCAGTTGCTCTTTGCTGAGCTTGAACAAAGAAAAACCAACCCCAAATTTAAAAAGAAAAAAAAAAATGGGGAGAGGGAGCAAAATAATTCTTTGAGATGTAATAGTTTGTTTTGAGATGCTTTATTCTGAGTAGGGGCTTTCTTGAAATAAAAAGGTTTAAAAAAAAAAAAAAGGAGAAAGCTCAACCTCACAATAAACCAAAACCCTCAAGGTTTTGCTCTGCCAATGGCAAATATAGAATATTCCTACTCTTAAACCTATTTTCTACAGAAGACTTTTCTCAAACAACAACACACTGTGGTTTTGCCCCAAATCCCAATAAAACAGACAAAATCTAATTGAGCTGGAAAACTGTGAGCCAGCTCTGCTTGTGAACCGGAGGACCTTTGCCAATGAAAGCTGAGCGGCATGACAGCTCCAGAGCCCAAATAGCTCATATGGTTTTGTCTATTGGCACATGATAATCCCTGAATCCCGGGACCGCCGGCTTTTGCTATGCAATGTTAATATGGTCTTGTCTGAGAGCGGTGGCATATCCCTTCCCCAGAGCCTTGCTGGGGCTGCCTGTCCTGTGTTGTCTCTGGCAAGCAGCCCCGGGAGGAGATGGGCATGCGTTTGTTGGTGCCGTAGGATGTTAACGCTTGCCGCCATCTGCTAACGTGACCCACTGCCTCCCTCCAAGTCTCCTGCCCGTTGCACGCAAAGCTTTGCAATGCTTCAAGTACCAAACAAATCTGGTTTAGCAGGGCAGCTTTCAAACCCACTTAATGGGCCCTCGTTACCCAGCCGACCTGCTTCCCTGGGAAGCTTGCCAAGGAACTGGGATTGGGGAAATGGATTTCAATGACTGAGTGACAGCTCAGCATCCCACCAAACATAACAATTTGTGGTGTTCATGTCTCCTGACTGTGCTAGCTGCAGGTACTGTGGAACAAGGACTCGGTAGGAAGAGTTTATGGCTCTTTTTGGTTCATTTCCCAGAGCCGGTCCAGCTAACACGGAGACCACTGCCATGGCAGGACACTTTTTTTGATAAGAGTTCTATGTAGTTACTAAAATAATTGGGATGTAAAGCAGAACAGCATCTTTCTCTTCTAGAACCCAGCAGAGAGTGCTTGGATGATGCCTTTCTTTTTCTGGGAACGTGAAATCTCTGCAGCACCTTCTAGCGAGTGCAGTCCTTGGCCTGAGTCCATGCAAAGGTTGGCCTAGCTGATTGGATCCATATGAAGTAACTCTAGAAGGAAAGCAGCCCCCTGATATCTTTGTCTTCTGGGATGGATTTCAATGAGCTTCAGAGCCTGCCAGGTCTCCTCTAATACTACACTGTCAAATAGCAGGGTTGGGAAACGTCTGTCCTCTGCAGCAGAATCCTTCCAGGTGATCATGGGGCAAGAAAACCATGCTCCTGATTTCCACAGTTTCCTAAAATGTTAGGTGGTAATGACAAATATCCTCAGTTTTTCTCCATCCTGCTATCAAAGATCTGTCCTCCCGTGGTTCTGTGTCTGGCAGTTGGAGGGATGCTCCCAAAGCCTCATGAAGGGCAGACATCTGGATCTGAAGAGGCACCATGCTTCCCGCCTCCAGGTATTGCTGCAGATGACAGCAGACTGTGGGAACCGATTCATTGCTCATGATGAAAAAGCAGCTTGTGTGGTGGGGAGAAACATGAGCATCATCTAGGAGAGGGAATTTTTAGTGAAGTCCTCTGCAGTTATCATCAGTGTTCATTCACAGCAAGTATCATTTGCAAAAGACCTAGATAAATATTCGGTGTTTCCAGCCCATTCTGTACTGAAGCAGGGGAAATGAAATTGCTGCCTTTTAGCACATACCAGAGGTGTCTGAGCAGAAATGAAAGCAGATTGCCCCCTAACATCTCTAACAAGGAGTCTCAGCCACCTTTACTAGCTAGTTCTGCAGGTTACATGCTCAACCCAGACAGGAACGTGATGCTGCAGAGTAAGAGGACAGCCTGAACTGGAGAACCTGAACAAGAACCAGATATGCCTGCAACCATCGGTCAGATCTTGCAGCCATCACCACCTAGAAGCAACACAGGAGATGCTGCACGGGAGACCAATTTCTCCTATAAACACTGCACCTGAAGCACACACGCTATGACATTGCCAACCCAAAGTACAATAACAATGCAAGAGATCCTACTGCAGATATTGAAATGAGGAACAGAGGAATGCATTCAGGAGTATTTCAGTGTCTGCAATTTGGAGGCCACGTGAGCCAGAAAAAAATCATGCTGAGGAGCTGTGTTTGGGAGAAGTTTTCAAATGACGATTTAAGTCTGTTGTGCAGCAGTTAGGTCTTCTGGAAGCTGGTGGAGGTCTTGCTTTTGACATTGTATTTTTTTTTAGGTATTTCTTAACCCAGAGATGACAAGTGTTTCAGGGAATAGGGAAAGGTGACATCCAAAGACTGTCTGAAATCCAAAATTGGGTCTAATTTTCTCTCCTTAAAACACAGCCTGTGAAATGATTCTTTACAAGACCATGAGGATATTCAGTGTTGGGGTGCTCTCCTCCTCATGCAGTCACTCCTGAACCAGTGTCCTCTTCTTATGGGCAGTGACTGAGTAGGTGGCACCTCCTGAGCAATGCCTATGGTAGATACCCATAGCGACATCCCTCTTTGGGATGGCTGGTCCAAGCTTGGGATGGCGACAAGTATCGGGTTCAATGCTTCTCCTTCTCCCTGCATGGCCACACCACATAGCTGTGGTGTTTGGTGATTCATGTTACTCCCATCCAGTGGCAGCTGTGGAGAAAGGAAACACATGACACTGACATAATCCTTGCTCCTCCCATGCCATCATCCCATTCTGCCTGGCTTGGGGGGTATCTATAGTTAAAGGGCTGTGATCTCCTTTCCCTTTGGCGTAAAGAGCTTTAGCACTCTTCCCTTCCACCTCTTCTACCTCACCGCCCCCTTTCCCTCCACAGCAAACAACATTCAAAAGATTCAAGCTGATCTTATTAGTGCTTTGACACTACCACAGTGTTCTGGTCTAGCACATCAAGGACAGACTGCAACCACGTCCCTGTGACACGCCATCGGATGTCAAACACATCGAGACTTAACTCCTCCTAGGATATACATTACCACATGCACTCTGCCTTTCACCTCCTCAGTGGGCGTCAGGACCTCACTTATGGACCTCAAGCTGCAGAATAGCTGAACCTCCAGAAGGAAGTGGAGAGGTGGGCTGCCTACTGGCTCTAGCATTTGCTGAGGGGGTGTTTGGCTGTTCCTGCCAGAAGCAAAAGCTGCTCTGCATGGACCTGTTAAAAAAGAGTAAGTCTGGCTGTAAATAGGCATTTCACCATGATCGCGCTGCTTATAAATGTAATTGAGGAGAGATGACTTCTCACCAACACACATGCAGAAAGAACTATCCTAATGTAAACCTGAAGGGGATAAAACTTATTCCCAATTAATTATTTGTCCCAAATGAACACCACAAGGTAGTGAAGCTATATTGGAGGATGCTACATCAAGAACAATCCAAACCAGTGTCACTTCAATGACCAGGTCCTACCAACAAAGCTCAGAGTAGAGCCTGCCAGCCATCTCTGAGGCAGTGGGTTATATCCTCCCCTGTTGCAGTTACTTCAACAAAGCTGAGAAAGACCTGTTGTGACACCCCTTGAAAGGTGCCTGGGTTCCCACCACCTGTGCTTGTGGTCCCTATGATATCAGAGAGGACGAGAGCAGTACAAACTCTCTTGGATCATCAGCCATGATCAGTGTTTGTGGCCAACTGAAACAAGGCTGAAAAGGTGTAATCATTTTCCTATAGCTCATTAGTTTCAGACGATGCGAAGCTGTCTTCCTGTTCTTCCTGGCAGGCCGTTGACATCATCCAGTTTGTCGTTACATGGCAAAAGTCCCAAAGAGAGTGAAAGACTCCCAAATGTGCCCAGAGCCCTGAGGCATCCTTCTCTGCTGGGGATCAAGTAATCCAGATGTTGATATGGCTGTGGATAGTCAGATGGAGGAGGTGGTAAGGCAGTCAAAATACCAGTAGCCATCATTGCCAAGAGCAGAGTCTTGTCTTGAGAGCATAATGTCCCATCTGTCACCTCAACCTGGAAACATGACATTGGTGGTAAGCCAGATGGGTCCCAGGCTAAAGAGTTGGAAGTGGGTGAATTGACCGAGCAGAATAGATTGGTCATGGAATAAGGTATAAAGGCTGGCTTAAGTGTGGTGTGTTTGTCACCTTCCCTTCCCTTTAGTAATCATATATGAATCCCTTTGCCCTCCCCAAACAACATTTCTTTGGGCAGGCTTGTCAGGCACTTACCCCAAAACAAAATCTGGTTGTAGCTAGTGACATGGGTGATTTTATTATCTTCTCATGCTTATTCTACAGACAGCAGTCTTGATGACTGATCACCAGAACTAACACAAGATCACTGTGGCACACCAGCTATGGCCACCATGAAGGTCCCCAACCCATGACACTGCAGGGATCCTCAGATTTTAACTGCAATCAAAACTGTGTGGCACAGCTCCTGTCTCTGGGCATCTCATGTCACTCAGGTGAATCGGAAGGGATGGAGGTGGTAGCTAAAGTGTTCCTTTCCCCATGGGGTGCAGAGGCCACGTGCTTCCTGCCCAACATTATGCTCCCAACAGGAGCAGCTCTGGGGTTCCATTTGTCCTCTCAGATCCTGCATGCAATATCTGTAGGCTCTGGGCCAGCTCTGTTTTTCACGATGCTCCGAAGTAGCTGATGCTGCTCATTGTTTCTGTCATTGATGGTAGTCGGTCATGTACAACGAACCAAAGGAGAGATTTTCCCATGAAACTTCGTAATGTCCCCACTCCCTGGACTCAGATTCTTCCTGCATGCCAACTGTGAAAGAAGCGTTTCTATTTTTAGCTTTGAGGTGTTGGCAAGAAATGCAGCGTACGGATCTGCATTACAAACAGTCAGGTAATAGCGCAGCCCCGAACCCCGGGCCTTCGTTTCATTCTGCCTCTACCAAGGACTGCAAACCTCGGTGCTTAATCTAGTGCCCTAATCGCCTGTCAGCCACTCTCCCAAATGGAAATAAGATGGAATAATAGTTGAGGTTTTTCATGAGAAAGTGAGTGAGGGATTGAGAAAGCTTTATGTAGGCTGTGTTCAGTAATGTCTGTGTTTAAAGTCTGGAGTGCTTATTCTATCAATTCTCTCCTTTCTCCCCTTCTGAATTCTATTTTCAAACAGGGAAAAATCTTTTTCAAGGTCACAGAGAGGTTATGTTTGAAGACGTTTGCAGTGCATAGCTTCAGGCTAGGTTAAAATTCCCTTAATGATCGTAGCCTGTCTTGACTGGGATTCATTTCTTCTGCTATCTTTATCTTATACCTTCCTGAATCCTGTTAGAGCTATGATGCTGCTAACATGGCACGACACCAAGGACAGAAGACACTTTTTTTCCTCTTTTTATTTTTTTTTTAAACCTACAATAGTAGTTTGCTGTCTCTTTTTGTCTTCCTCTTTCCGCTTTCTCATGGCTTCTAGTTGACAGAAATGAGCTGCTTAGCTCTGTGGTCAGGATACTGGCAAAAATGCAGCAATTCTCTTTATTCTAGAGGAAACTGGGTGTGTTCTCGGTGTATTGGAAAACCCATTCCTTTTTTCTACTGCAATAGATTCCTACTATGTGTCATCTTTCATGTTATAACCCCAAACTGGGGCAAAAGCACCTCACCACCCCTTTGTAGGATGCAAACCCAAAGACTTGACTATATTTGGGAATTAAAGGCCTGTGGCATTGTGCCACAAAATTAACTGTAAGTAAAGACATTGAGCCTTCCTCCATGGTGCCTGCAGCTCCAGCCCAACCTTCATCTCCCATCACAAACTGCTTTGATTACCGAGCCGCAGTCTGTCTAGCTGGTGAAATGCCTTTGGAGAGGAGAAAGATGCTGTGCACTGATAAATACTGATGAATGATGATCCAGTCTGGGGACTAGCAGTGAGGTAGAGCTACAAATTCAATGAACAGGTGCAATTTGCATCCCCAGAGCCAAGTACATGAAACAGCCTACAACTAAATTAATTACTACTGAAAGGCCAGGACCTCTTGTGGGACAACCAGGGATACGTTTTGACTTCCATCTAGATTTAAGGCCTTAACTTAAGAGACCTTGTCTCCACTCTAATGCTTTAACAGGGGCAGATGACCCTATATTTACAAGGACAGAATGTAGCACAGTTAAATTGTTTCTGTATTCGCTAAGGCCTTGAAGCAAAATCACTAGATAATAAGCTGTCATGGCCATTCATTGCATGGGACAGCTGCCAGGGCTCTGCTCAAGGTCTCTTGAGCACTGTCACCATTAGGTGCCATCTGCCAGCTGAGCTGCCACCCAGTATGGAGCATCCCCAGCCAGAAATTACTTGTGAGCACCTCTGAGAGCTCCCCAAACAGGCTCTTGCTGCTCCAGCAACAACTCCAAACGCTTTGTCCATTTTCCTTCTCTGTCCATGCTTAAGTTAATCCTTAGCTGGTATTACCCTCTTCTTGGACTTCGGGTCCCTTCCAAACTGTGGTGAGCACCATGGGCGTCCATGTAACATGTTTCTTTAGTAGTTGTCCCAGCTTTCATCCCACTAGCTTTGTTGGGACACAGTTACTCAGTTGCATGCGATTTATATGCTTAAGGGCTCTCCTAACTTTCCTATATAAGATTATACTTCCTTCCCACCACCTTTAGCTTTGGCCAGTTTGTCCCAGCAGCAACCAGCTGTGTGCAGAGGAACTGCTGGGTCAATAATTATCCATTCATGGGCAAACAATCCCTACCAGGAAAATGTGCATTTTGCTTACTGGTCTTGCGTTGCCATTGTTAAAGTTTTACCGCTACTGCCAGGACAGTGTATTCTGGGTGTTGCCAGAGGAACAGGCAACAGGCAGCCTAAGGAAGGTTAAGGGAAATCCATTTCTTCTATGATTTCTTCTTGTGTGACCAGAATTTCTCCATGTGCAAGTGTATTAATATTCTTCTATCCCTATTTGAAATGCTTTGCCTTGGTCTGTCTTTGTCCTTATCCTGGCTCAATCACAAAGGATGTCTTACGCTCGTCCCGAGGCCAGTTATAACCCCTGTTTCCTCATCTCTTTTCAAACCAGTGTTCTCATCACACAGCGGAAATAACAAATATAAGCACGGTCATAAAATACAAATGAAGAGGATAATGCGATTTCTGAATTCAGTGATAGTCATCAAGACTATATTGGTAATATTATGGTGTTCTATATCTCAATTGTTATGTAGCTACCACTACCTCTGGTGTTGAATATTATCCCACTCCTGTAGTACAGGAGGGAATTTAGACCTAGACCTGTGCTAACACATCAGTTTACGGTGTGTACATAGCCTGCCCTTCAGTTACTTGCACTCTGCATCCTTCAGTAAATTCAGCGAGTGAAGACAAACCACAGGAGAATCAAGGTACCTGCTTCCCCTACATGATGCATCTATGCTGTGCTCCAAAATAAAAGCTGAAAGTAGCCATGTTGATCTTAACTTTTCTGGAAGTCAGTACAATGTCTCTATCTTTAGCATTTCCCCCCCCCCAAGAGAAAAAAAAACCACCCTATTAACAGATTCCCTGTTCCTTGATGTGTTTACAGTTCTGTTATGCTTCTCGTGCCCTGCTGAGACTAGAAGCAAAACTGTAACCAGCTCATGCTGGGACAGTGACACTGGTACCGCCACAAGGGAGCATGAAGATGCACGTGAAGAGCAGAGCAAGCATCAGTACCTTTTGAGACGGGCTGTTATGCAGTGTCTGTAGGAGCTGGCATACGTAATTTCCCAGGGTGAATGAGAGGACTGTATCTGCACTGCAAAATAGCTGTATTATAACCTGTTAACTGCAGGACAGAGTCCAAATTATGTCAAGACAATGATATTAGCTTGTTAAATGCTGGTATCAGCATCAGAGATTGCATGAGGATACAGAAAAAGCCAAATGTGCCAATAAATCCCACTGAAACAGTGCTAACAATTACAGAGCCCTGGGGCTGATGGGACCTGGGAATATTTTAAACAAAACAGCATAGTGTGGGCAGCACAGATCACCACTTGGTAGCTGACTAACCTCAAAACAAGGCTAACCGTCCTCAGTACAAGTAAGAATTGTGTCTCAGATACTGGGGGTCATCTGCAGCATATCCTCCTCTCCTGGACAGTCTGTGTTTTGATACAGAAATTAAGAGTTACAAGTCACAGGAGAAGTAGACTCTGTTTCCAGGTTTCCCAGCTTTAACAGCCAACTTAAACAGGACTGAGACACGCACACAAATGTGGTCCCTGAACCCTCACCATGGAGGCACAAGAGAGGAAGAAAATTTAAACCTTAAGCCGATATGGAGAAGGGAGAATCAGCCCCATTTGTGCAAAAGTACATTGGGAAACAATTACATGGTGTGGGTGAAAATTACAGTAGTAGCCAGTAAGGAAGACTTCTCTTAATCATCCTGTGCTAGCTCAGTGAATCGGAAAATCGTGGCAAGTCTGCCAGAGAATATACTGCCCAAACCTCGTATCAACTGCCGAGCTACATAATATTTAGCTGCTTGGACAGCAAAATGCATTGCTTCCCATAAAGCATGCCTCCCAGAGAATTACAATCTCTTATTTGTCATGCCAAGGTGGGTGTGTGGGGGGAGAGGATTGGAAATAAATGCTACAAACACTCTCTGTTGTGAGTAGGGAGTTAGTTTATCTCTTCAGCCCAGAACATAAAACCCACAGCTGCGAGTGGAAACAAGCGTTATTTACAGTGCATCTTTTTTTGATGAAAGCCTTCTAGAAAGGATGAGGAAGGTGTTTCTTCTTCATCACAAGTCCAGCCCTTGGCTTGTGTGGACATGGGAGGAATAAAAAGTGTGAGGTCCCTGAAAGGAGACGAAAAGTAATGTTTTCCTACAAGATGTTTTCCCGGGGCCATGCTGACACATCTGCAGTGCTTTTCATTACGGTGCCATGGAGCCCTTAGTGAATGCACCCAGGAAAATGAATTCCTCCATGGCTCCAAACTCCACCAGCAGTTCAGGAGAGGAGCCTTCCGGATGCTTGGACCGAGGTTTGACACCTACCTGCCCCCCTTGTGTAGAATCATAGAATTATAGAATGGTTTGGGTTGGAAGGGACCTTAAAGGTCATCCCGTTCCACCCCCCTGCCCTGGGCAGGGACACCTCCCCCCAGCCCAGGTTGCTCCAAGCCCCGTCCAACCTGGCCTTGAACACCTCCAGGGATGGGGCAGCCACAGCTTCTCGGGGCAACCTGGGCCGGGGGCTCACCACCCTCAGAGTGAAAAACTTCTTCCTAATAGCTCATCTAAATCTCTCCTCTTCCAGTTTGAAGCCATTCCCCCTTGTCCTATCGCTACATGCCCTATCACTACATGCCAGTACATCCAGCTCAGCCAGGTGTTTGTCTCTACATGGGAAGTCGCAGTGGTTTCTTTGGCTGTGCACCCCCATGGTGCTCATAACCAGGGGATTTTGCAGCAGTTAAACCATCAGGCTGGGATTCGGGGGACAGTTTGCTCAGGTGGGTTGCAGAGCCAAAAGAAATCTCTTCTCTCTTTCATGCTTTCCCCACAGATAACAAAAAGAGAAATCGGCTCTTGGAGAGGAGGAAGGTTTATGGTCTGCTGTTTAAGAACTCATGTTCACATTAATCCTATTTAACAATGACAATAAAGATTCCGAGTTTCCCCTTCTGTTTAGGGAGCCTCCACTTTAAAGTGAGAAGCTCAGAAATCAAGCGCTTCCTTGAAGCAATCTCAGACCTGCTGGCCCAAAATTGCTTCTCATGCTGGCTCGTCTGCTTTCACAAATGCTTATCACTAGAGGAGCCAAGAGTGGAGCCTGGATGTGTGCAACACCTCATCACATGTAACCACCAGATGAACCCAACTGTGAGCACTGGTCCGTGGGTTGGATGAATAGTGCTGGTGTACAAGAAAAAGGAAGCTTTTGGCAATTGCTCTTGACTTTGTGGGTGTTCTTGCTTGGGCTTTCTGCCTGGGCACCTTCAAGAGCATTCACAGTTCCTCCTCGCACCGTGTGTGTATGTGATTGCAGAGAGAACTGCTGCCCAGCTAGTGGAAGCATGAGAGGTCCCCAGCACCAAAAGGCTCCTGAGCCTTGCCACCTCTCGGTAGTGCCTTCCATCCAGGAGCTGTATGCATCCCCCTAGCCTGTATGCCCGTGCAGCTGGGATTAGGCTCTGTTCAGCTGAAAACTCTGCACTTTGGGAAAAAAAAAGAGCCCATTTCCAGCACAGGGATATGACCTGAAAGAGAATCAAGCTCACGCGCATCTGTTTTATGGGCAAGCAATTCACTGTGGTTTTGCATCTGTGAGCCGGGAAACACGATGCCATATCTCATGGCAAGTTACTCCTTAAAAGTAGCTGAAGCATACGCGAAACAAGTTTTTTTTTCATTTTTTTTTAATATGCAAGATTGTGAGAAGCTATTTGATATTTAACTTTGCAAGAGCTAAAAGAATGTTTTTAGCAATGCTTAGCTGGCTCCTCTCACAAGAGTATCTCAGCTCCTCAAAAACGTCTCAAAATCTCTTCTAGAAAGCACCTGCCTTTAAAGACCAACTTCAGAAATGCTGTTCTTGAATGTAAAGAACTGAGCTTTGTGGATGGTAATGGACTTGTAAGGTAACTTGCAAAGCTGGTGAAAGTGAAATTTGGGGAACATGCAACAAAGGCATCGACACTCTTTAGTGACTCTTTTAGATTCTTTATAGTCTTTGGATGGAGCTGGCTATTTTTGCAGATTTCCCCCACCAGCCTGGTAATAAGCAGCAATAAATTGTAGCAGGAGAACCTGGAGATCCCCAGTCATTTCAACACAAGACTTAAGCTTCTTCCTGCTCCCAGGCCGCGGCATGGAGCAGGGGAGGAGAAGGGCAAAGTTGTCCACTGCGGAACCAGCTCTTGGCTTCTCAGGGAACAGTTTACAGAGTGGGTTTGGTGTTAATGGGTGATTGCATCTTGCTGCTCTCCAGGAAACTTCTCTTTTCTGCAGCCCCGTGCTGGGTTAGGGCAAATTAAAAGAGGGGGAGAATGCAGGTTGTTCCCTCCTCGGTGCAAGGGAGGGGATGAGAAGAGGTCGTGCTGACCCACCACAGCTACTGATGCTTTCAACTGCTTTTACAGCACGGATGCACCTGCGTGAGTGTAGGACAGACCCCACAGCTCCTGCTTCTCCCCCCCCTCACTCTTCCCGTAGCTTTGGCCATCTCTCCTGTGTAGGCTGTGAAACTTTGGGACATCCCAGTCCCTAGCCCAGAGTGTGGATGCTGGAGGAGAAAAAGAGCTCCGGGCACTGCCTGCTCCCCCAGCAGGGCTTGGGAGAGAAGGGATCCGTAAGCCCCTGCTGCAGCCCGCGTCCCTCTCTGATGAACCCAGGAGGTGGGCACCAGGAGCAAACTGGAGAGGGTTGTAGGGCCTTTTTACTGCATATTTGGAAGATCTGCTGGGCTGTCTGAGCCCAAACCTGTCATCATCTGGCTAGGAAAGTCTTCATGGCTCCTTAAACAACCCTCCTCTTCCTCCTGCTGGAAGCCACGGCAGCACGGAGAGGTGCCCGCTGCCTCTCAACACTTCACACTCCTTGCTTCATTGCTAACTTTTCCTTAGGTTTCCCCTGGGGCACTGTCTTGCCCAATAAATAGAGACATCAGCAGCAGCTCCGCAGACACCAGGGACAGCAGAGCAGATTGTGCAGGGTTTTCCATACAGCTCTCACCTTCAGCTGGCAGAGGCAGCCCTCACCGCCGTGGCATTTGCAACCATATCTCAACCCAAAGCTGCTTCGGAGAGTTTTGCTGTAGCTGAATCAGGCCACATGAGCCTCGTGGAGGTTTTTCCAGGGAGGCAAAATAGCTGCATTCCTCCCTGAGTTTCTCTCTGCTCCATTTACTCAGGCTCTCCGAAGTTCGGCGAAATCCCTCAGCTCTTTTGAAATCAAACATCCAGAGACAAAGCTAAGCAAAATAAATTCCTCCTGTCCCAAGCTGTCACTCTGAGTGGTTTATACCAATAAGGAAGGCATTAGTCACTAATGCCACAGGGTTTGTAGGTATGTTTGTGTATTTTACGGCATGTTTTCCCACTGTGTGTGCCCGTGGTGGCTGTGTATCAGGAGGCTCAGGTGCCTACCAGCTAATGGAGGGTCTTTTGGGACATCTGTACTCATGGAGAGCCCTCCTCTACCTACAGGCGCATACACACATGCACACACATACACACTCAACCTCCCCCGCTGCTGCTGCTCTCCAGCTGCTTCCAATGGCACGGAAAACCCAAGAGATAAGACCACATTGGAGGAGGCAGAGGAATAATCACACACCCGGCTGTTTTTCCCAAGGAGCTGAACCTTTTCCTCTGCAAACACTCGAAACCCTTGCTCTTGCTCCCGCTTTCCCACCAGCCTCCCAGAGCCCACAGGCTGCTCGCTCCCACAGCCGGGATGGGGCACTGCGCGGAGAAAGGATCAGAAAACACTTGAGAGGAAAATGTGGTCTCATCTCATTTCTAACATTTCACAGCAAAGTGTCAATTTGATTCAGTGAAATCCACTTCAGGATAAAAGTTGAAATGAATCACTTGGACTTTCTTGTTTAGTTTCAGAAATGCTGAAGTATTTTATTTTAGGTAGATAAAACAGACGGTTCCAACTTATCACTTTAATCCCTTTTGTTTTTGACATGTTGCTGTACTGAAATATTGATGGCATTTTATAATAACAAACCACCTAATTTATACTACATAATATATGTGCGTAGAAACCTACTTAATATCATATTTAATATAAAATCTTTATAATATATGAGGCCTAGAATACCACAATATAAAAACCTATCATGCTATAATATAGTTTCATATTTTAGAGTAATAAAGAACTAGAATGCAAACGAGCCCGCATCAGTGTTACCTTCATGTTGCTCTGATTTTTATTCTGATTTATTTTACGTGCATCGTGGAGCAAAACAACATGAATTGGCCCCAGCACACTTTGCAGAGCAGGTTTGACTGGGCTCCGGTCCAGCAGGACAGGAACCCATCACAAAGCGGCAGCATTTCCGAGGGAAGCCATCAGGAGAGGCTGTGAAACGAACCTACCCCAGCTGGAAGATCTCAGCTCAGAAGCACCGTTTCCAGGGCCTGTCTAGACAGGGAGAATAGAGGGCTAATTGCTGCCTGGCTCAGCAGAGCTCTGCTGGCTCAAATCGAGCTGGTGAGGGCACCCACAGCACACCCTGCCCGGGGAAGATGTGCTCTCCAGGGTCATGGGTCCACATCCCACGCACGGCGGGTCAGACAAATCCTTCTGGCTGCTCTCGCCTGGGGAGATGAAGGGAACGCAGCTATGCCTTCCTGCCCTGCAGTCCCAGCTCAGTGGATAAACGGGATCGGGGTTTAAACTGTCTGTTAAGAGCATCTCTCTGAACAAGTAAACTTGCTCATCCAGTGGGGGATAGCATACAGCACAGAGCACCATAAATAATGCATAGATCCCTCACATGGAGTTTGCTTCAGCCTCGCATTCCTCAGAGAGTCAGCAAATATTATTTTTCTATTCTCTTTTGTGTTTCTGTTGAATGGTGGGTGGCTCTGGGAGAAAGGAAAGTCGCTCAGAGGTGCTGCGTGGATCTGCTTTTACATCTTCCTCCCCCTCTCCGCTCCTCTTCACTGCCTTCCCAAAAAGCCTGCGTGCCCAAGCGCTGCCGGCGAGCGGTGTCAGATTGGCAGCGCTGCCAAGCTCTCCCGGAGGGCTGGAGTTGCAGCTGGGTTTGGGAAACAGATTGGCTTAATGTGTTAAGCTAAACGCAGATTTTAGAGCGCGTAGCAAACAGGGCAAACCGCAGCTCAGCCGTGGCGGTGCCTGGGACTGCCGCCTCCCAGGAAAAAGAAGCAGAAGGATTTGGCTGCTGGGGGATGACAGGAGACAAAAATGGGAATTTCTCTCCAGGCTAATGGAAACGCTTCCCTGAAAACAGGTTTGAAACTCCCTGGGACTGCTGACAGGGGGGATCCAAAACTCACAGCTGCTGAGCAGGTGCCTGAAATCATGATTCATTGATGTCGCCTTTCCGATTCCCAAAACGCTAACAAGCTGTTCAGAACCCAAACCTGCTAATTATGTCTGAGACCTAAAAGGAGTATCCAGGATGCCTTCATGCTGTTAAAATAGTCCAGACTGAATTGCTGACAGACTATCAAAAAAAATCTGGGATTACTTAATGAGACCCTAGAGTCTGAGTGCATAACTAGGTTTTTGGGACCCCAAATCTGCTAAAAAGGTGCTCAGGACGCTGGTGCTTCTCTAAGCCCTTTGTTTTTTTGGAAGCAGCTTGAGTATTTGAACCTCCACTCCCATGTTTCTCTTGCACTGTCCTCTCTTGAGTCCATCTACTTGAGTCCATCCCTTCAGGTGGGATTTGTGACCCATGGGTTGTTCCAGCTGGATGCAGAGTTTCTTCTGTGTTACAGCCACTGTCTGAATCACATGGATCAGTAAATGGAGAGCAGCTCTATTAAAAGCCACTGTATGGAGTGGTGTCACAGTGACATGTATTTCTTCTTCTACAGAGCATCCTGAGATGACTTCAGTTCTGACTTCAGAGTCTGACCTACTTTAAAGCCAGGCTGATTTTGTCCAAGCAGCAGCTGCATTTGAGGACAAAGAGATAGAAGGAAAAGCTTCTGAAATCCGAGTCCGGTTTCCTGGTCACAGGCTTGTGCCCCCAGTAAAATTCAGAGCTGCTGGACTTTGGTGTTTGCTCCTTGGCTTTCCCAACACGTTCTTCCCAAGCACATGCTGTAGCCTTGGCTTTCACAGCAAAGAAGAAAGGAAAGCAGTCGCTATTAGTCATTGCAGCATTTGCACAGCCATCAAATGGGAGAAGTAATTAACTCAAACATGTTTATCTACAGTAATTATGAATTTGCATTGCTCTCTCTATCAACAAAGTGGATTGGGCTCCCAACACTCTCTGAAGTATTCACATAGCCCATGCATTCCCTTTTCTGCATGAGTCCTGGATCTTTAGAAGAATCACATTCAGTCCTGGCTCTGTCTATATCCTTTCTGTCTCTCAATACCCTCCTGAAGATCTGGGGCTCCTGGGATGTTCCTCAAAGGCCACTCATGGCCATGCAATCCATAGACCCTGGTTTGCTTCCGTTCTCCATCTCAACGATGGGAATGGCAACCCAGATAACAAACCTTGCGGTGGGAACAGAAGATGGTGAAGTACTTCAGTGCGGCAGTGACTGAGACTGTATGTGGATTTTGAGGGAATTTCAGCGGGGCCATGAATCTCTCTGGGATTTTTCCACTGCATTGACAAGAAGTATTCAATCTGCATGGCTGCTAGGACTTTCTTGCAAGATCCCCATTCACAGAGTCCCCCTCTGTCTAACACCGCAGGCAGTGTGTGTCACGTAATATATTCTTGATTTGTTTATGAGCTGGATTCCTCGCCTTAAATTGTGTTGGAGGCTGCTGGGATGTGGGCTGGCTCTGCACACCACACACACTCCCTGGAAAATGCTCCAGTGAACAAACGTTCATTAAAAACCAGGAAATGTGAATTATAACTGACTGCGTAAAGGTGCTGGTGAATCGACAACATATGCACACAGCCAAAGCAAATGATCTGGAACACAACAGTGAGAGATGGAAAACTCTTTCACATCCCAGTCTGACACGTATCGCAGGGGTGACGCTAAGCTGCTGGCTCGGGCAGATCCTTCACGCTTCTGTCCTGCTGCATTTTCACCAGCATCAACCTTTTACTGCTGACCAGGAGAGGTGATTTCAATGTCCAAGGGAGTTCTGGCAAAACTCCAAATTCAAATAGCTTTATTGTACTTTGTACCAAAACCCAGTATGGATTTACTTTTTAGTCTCTCTCCTTGCTGGCGGCATTGGTTAAGCAGAGCATCCCTCCTTTTGCAGCAGGACCAGCTGAGATCTAGCTGACCTGATCCGCAGTTTTCCTTTACATCAGGATAATCCCTCTGGAGATGGGTCGTAGGTGAATCTAGGAAAGCACCACAGGGTTTCGGTAGCACTAGCTCTGACTGCAGCGCACAGTGCTGTGAGCAGTGCTGTCCTCGCTTTGAGTGGAGATTTTGAACACAAAATTTAGGATTCAAAAGGGGACAAAATGGACTCAGAGCAAAATCCCAGTGCTGGCACTAAAATCGAGAAGAAAGGAGGTTGAACTGCACATTCAGCACAAAGCTGGGATGCCAGTCCCAGATTTGTTAGATAATATCCCCTAAGTCAACAGAAAGTGAGTCTTAATTAGTTCGCATCTGGACCTTGGTTTGTCCTAAATGCATTCCCGTGTTGCTTGATGCCAGATCTCTAGCTCGCTCCCTCCCTCCCTCCCTCCCTTCAGGCATCGTGGTGCATCTTCCAAGGGAGCTGATTTGCAATTTAAGCCTGTAACACAACCCTGCAAGGCATCTTTGACGTGGCTCCAGGTTTGCCTGTGAATGTTTCCATACAGCTCTAATTAATAGCAACAACAATCACTTTTTAGCAATGGGAGGGGAACCCCGGTGGGCAGAGCGAATATTTCTCTAACTGCTGCCACAGCCTCGTCTCTCTAGGAAATCTGAGGGCAAACTTCCAAATTTCTTCCCTCTTCTGCAGTATATTCCAGAGCGTGCGGCAGCCCTGCAGGGGAGCCGTGCTTTGTAATGAAAACACAGTGCATTTGCTCTCTCTTATTTATGGGATAATAGACCAGGTGCTCTGTTTCGTGAGACAATAATCAGAGTTCCCAGGTGGATAAAATCAAGACCAAGTAACTCATTTCTGCAGAGGGAGTGTATTATTGTATTTTCAAATAAGGTTTGCATTTCTCTCTCTGTTGTATTATGAGTACTGGAAAGCTGTTGGTCAAAATCAATCTAGCCGATGCTTTTCCCTCTTTCTCCTTTAAATCAGAGAGAACTTTATATTCCTTTTAAGCAATAGAGAGGACAGACCATCTTTCTGATCCATTTTTATACAAAGTCTAATACAACAGCATGTCAGGAGCTCACAGATGCTATATCAATACAGATGGTAAACAAAAATCCCACCACATCTAGTGCCCTGGTTTCAGTCAGATTGGCCATTAACAAAGCCCCCACAAAGTTCTTACCGCCTCTTGAAGGTGAAAACACTGAATAACACTCAGGGATGTCCTCGACATTAACAAGTTTGGGAGATGGTCAGACCAGAGACTGTCTTCAGTTCAGGTGTCTTGCACTCATATTTTGCGTAGATGCTCGTAGCAAACAACATGAACACCCTCAACCACAGGAGCAGCTTCATCCACCGCGTGGGATCTTCACACAATGCTGGACAGGATTAACCACCCAAAGGACTTGCACCCTGATGGACTAAATACTAATATCTCCATCCAGCCATAGACAGGGTCTGAGTTAATAAAATTTCCAGATCTGACAAGCTGTATATTAAAATCTTCTTATGGTCAAGAAACACAGGACTCACACCACATGCCTCCAAGAACTGAGGGGAAAGAGCTTTCCAGGATATGACTGTGTTTTTCCAGGTTTCCCAGGCATCCCACCACCTGGCTGAACCCAGATCAGACATGCTTAACACCCATGATCCAGGTGTACACCCAATCTTTTCCTTCAGTAAAGGAAAATTTTGGTGTGCATCAAATTGGAGAGGGCCAGCCTCCGGTTACTGGCAACCACATCATATAATCCCATCCGCAAAGGATGATCCTGTTTTAAAGCCTGCTAGGCTTTTTATCCCCATTATTCCCACTGAGCAGTTACTTCAGGATTTCGTTCCTTCAAGCATAAAAAAAAAAACCTTTCTAACTTCCAGCATAAAGTTATCTATGTCCAATTTATACCATTTGCTCCAAAGCCAGCATCATCGTTTAGCTGAAATAGGTCCGTTTCCCTCTCAGTGCTTATCCCCTTGACGTATTTTCTGCAGCGTAATCACAGCCCTTCACACAGCCTTTGCCTTGCTAGCTTAAACAAGCTAAATTCTCATAATCTTCCCTCCTAGAACAGGTGCCTCTTTTTCTTAATCCTCCTTATAGTCTCTCTCTGTACCTATTCCAGTTTGGGTTCAGCTGCTTTTGCACACATGAGACTAACTGTTCACTCTGCACTAGTGTTTACCACTGCTTTCTCCAGTGGCATTAACATAGCCTGATCTCCATAAGAAATCCTTGGCAAGGTACATAAAGTTAAAACAGCCACTTAATTAAAAAAAAAATACTAGTCAGGACCTCTGCCTCTGGTAGTTTATGTATCTGCACAAAAATTCTCAGGTATGGACTACTCTGAGCCACTGCCTGTATCAGCTGGGATCAACACGTGCAAAACAAATAGGCAAGGATGGAGCACCAAGAAGGTCTTTGCTCAGCGATGTTTGTGATCTGTGATCTTCGAAATATTTTTTTTTTTAATGCTCCATGATGGTTCATTCTTTCCCTACATTTCAGAGTCCACAGCCCCTGCTGAATGTTCACCCAACCCCCAGGGAGGACAAAGCTTTGGCAGGATCAATCAAGAAAAGAGCCACCAGTTGGCTCAGGGGCAGACGATGGTTTCATGAAGGCAGGCCTGGCAACACCAGCTGGCAAGAGAAGCTCCCCGCTATCAGCTCCAAAATGCTGTCGTAGACGTAACTCCACAAACCAACAGAAACCTCCTCTCTGGAGCTGAGCCTGAGCTGCTCCACGTGGCTCATGCGGAGGAATTTGGTTTCTGAAGAGGAAACCTTTTACATTGCACTCTGAGGTCTTAAATATTATTGTTCCCTGTTGAGTGTGGGTTAAAGGAGGAAAATAGTGGTACTTTTCTCTTTGCAGCTCTCATAAAGGCATATAAAAACAATAATGAGCCACTCACCACTTTAAGCATTCAGGCAATGATGAATAAGACCCACTAAAACACTTCTGTCTTTGCCAAGGGCGCTCTGGATTATGCTTGAACCTGTTTTAACCTTAGCACTTAACCTTCTTTTCCACAAAGTTGCCATTGCATGGCAACAACCATGATGGAGCTCAAAATAACAAGTCAAAGGAGTGGTTCCCTGAGAGGAAAGGTCTATTTACTTCACAGCTGGGGCTGGGTTTTTAAGAAGGGTCATCTATCTACTTGCTAAACCTCAGAATTTTAAAGAAACAGGAAGATAATTCTGTGTTACTAGTAAAGGGGGGAGGAAAGCTATGAAATTCAACACAGAAGTATTTTTTTATGATAGTCTGGCGTGAAAAATACTGGGAAAGAATAGAGCTAAGCATTATTTCCAGCAATGGAGGCTCGTACAAATGTCCCTTACTCCCTTGAATTCAAATCCTTTCTTGGAGTCAAGATCACACAGGCAGCAGAGTGGGCAGTTGACCTCAGGGTTGGGAGAATATCAGCTGAGACCATTACACACAAAGTGCTACATTTTGCAGAGACCCCAAAATGAAGTGTCATCGAAGAGCAGAGCCTGGGTTCCCAAAGGTGCGTTCATGTGATGCTGCCCTTGGGGACCCATTCCTACATCCCTGGAAAATGTGATAACTCGAGAAAAAGCTTGATGTTGATCCTGCTACGCTGTGTCTTGCTTTTACTGCGTGGAGCAGAGGAACACGCATTTTCTCTTCATCCTTGGACTCAGCCAAAGACCTGCGCATTGCTTCCACCAGCAGAAAGTCTGCCCAGCTCACAGCCACCACCGTGCTCTTCCCACCCAGCGCAAGTTGGGTCAAAGGACCAAAGGCACATCTGACAGGTCCCTGGTGCCTGCAAGAAAGGAGCCGAACCTGCCGGGGAATATCCTCTGCTGCAGGCCTTTGCTGACCTACAGCAGAGACAAGAGCCTCCCCTTCCCCACCCTGAACAGCAGGCTCCCCTTCCCCTGACCCAGCTTGCACTGGGTAGGCAGAAAACCCAGCGTGGAGCTGCTGGAAACTGTCTCTCAACTCAGGAGCAAGACACAAAAACCTCCTCTGCGGGACTGCCCAGATGGATACCTCAGGAACACGGGTTTCCTCCCGAAGTGGTAAGCATCATATATGTAAAACTGGGTTTTGGTGCATTACTGCTGTAATAAGTGATAAAAAATCACCATCTGCATCACTGAATCATCGCCATCCTTAAGAATCCGGTGAGAAAGGAGCCAATGTCTTGACTGAAAAACATCTTATTGATGTAGCCTGAGGGGGACCCCTGGTTGCACACCCAGTAGCTGGAAAATCTCAAGCCTGGATGTGCCTGGACAGAAAACAACGAGAAACTCTTCCAAGTGGGACCATGAAACACTGCAGGGAGATGGGGCTGCTTGGGCATACAGCTTAGAGGAGGGCCAGACCAAAGCAAAGAATGCGTGCTGGTTTCTGGGTTTATTGTGTTTAACGAAAGCGTGTGTGCCTTTTTTGAAAGACAAGTGCGATTACAAGAACATACCTGACTCACACATTTATTTCTTGTCCAGATAGAAAAAAGCATGGAAGGAATACACAAGCTAAAAGGGCGAACAATAACAGTGATAACAACTCACTCACACCTCTTCCCCAGTTCCGAGATTACTTTGCAAATGGGGACTCTGTGTGTACCTACCTGATTTGCAACAAAATAAATGCACAACACATTTCCCTATCCCTGGTGACTAAATTGTCCTTGCTTGATCTCAAGAAATAGTTTGCCACATGAATTTACATGTGGTAGCAGCACTTTACTTTAACCCCCTGCAAGGGGTACCATTACAGATCGTTTTGAAACATGGGAGGAAAATATTCTGCAATTAATTGCACCAACAAACAGCCAATGGCACACGAAATGGCAGAGTAATCTTAGGCTTAGAAATACCCTTCCACATTTAACAGCATTCCTAAGTGGAAGGGAGGCAGACGTTTTACTTAGGGATGCTGTTTAGCCTGCAGGCGCTTGCAGAAGCTATCTGGGGTTTGCAGAGCTGGGAGTAGCTATATAGACGCTCAGGTACACTGCGTACCTGACTTGCAAATATAGTAAGCAAACATAGTAAGGCTATCAAAATGTTTTTTGAGTGGAGACATTCGTAGAAAAAAATGGTTTTAATTCCTTCCAAATGGGAATGATGGATAGTGTTGTCTCTGCACAAAATCACAACCCACATCATTCTCTGAGGCAGGCTAAAACAAATCCCCTCCTTTATTTAATTTTTAATCAATTTTAAAAATAAATGCTTAATAATAAACATAAACCAGGAAGACAGTCCGTGCCCCAAGGAGCTGACAATTTTATCGTCAATCCGAACGGAGGCGTGCGAATGCTGCACTGATGCGGTATTATGGCAGCTCAGAGCTGGGCGGGCAGCTGTTCCTACCGGTGCCCCGAGGAGCGTGATGCAAAGCTGCACTCAGCTCATGCATCCCAGGTCCTGCAGTGCAGGTTCTCAGCACCAGCCTCTCCCGCTGCCAGGAATTAGCAAGCCTCAGAGCTAGTTGGTTGGAGGGGAAAACACTGTTGCCCATGGAGTTAAGCTGGGAGTGGCTCCTGATGAGACAAAGCAGCATCCCCCTGTATGGGTTTTGGGGTCTTGTTGTCCTCCTCAGTGTGGCCATGTGTCCATCCTCTTTGGTGCTGCATATCATGGAGAGTGGTCTGGGCCCCAGGAGGAGGCACACGGAACAGCTCCCACCCATGCTATCTGTCCTGTGTGTGCCATGGGGCAAGACATCAGCGCCCCTGTTTTCAGCCCAAGGAAATTAGCTGCTGGCTCACTCAGGTTGGAGACCGAGAGCCAACCACGGTGGATGAAATGGGTGACCTGGATGTTGAAGTGAAATGGCAGTGTATCCAGTTTGCAGGATGGAGCGGAGGGCACAGAAGGACCAAGGCTCCATAGAGGAGCTCTTTGCCTTTCCTCACCTCTTTTGGCAAGCCACGAGCTGCAAGTGCCAAAGAGTTCACCCCAGGATGGTTAGGGACTATTAAGAATGGCAGTTTCCAGCAAGAGGTGTTGAAATAGTTTAAACTCATAGTTTTCCCACCCTTTCCCAAGCTCAGGAGGGAAGAATCAGATTCATGCCATTTGTCTGAGCCTTAGCTTAAAAATAATAGGATGTCTCCACTCTCCCAATCCCCTTTCCACATCCCACTTTCTTTTGGAGAGATGGGGTGTGGGCGTTTACTGCATAAACCACCTCGCACCATGAGGCTCTGGTCCCCCCCAAATCCTCTCTGTCTTTGTAGCCTATATTGTATATACAGCCTTGTATTCCAAAGCCATGCCTCAATAATAAACCAGCATGAGCATCTCTGACTTTTTGGATAACATGGTGGTTAAAAAATCAGGATGCAGCACCAGTGCTCCCAGCAGGAACTGCAGTGACGGCCCAGCAGGTCAATTCATGCGTATATAGGTAGACATACACGTGTGCGTGTTCAATTGCCCATACATTCAACAGAAGAGAACCTCTCCAGCAAATGCAAAGGGGGAAATGAATGCTTTACATAATCTGTGAAAAACTAAAGCCGCTATAAAACAAGTTGTTCTTGAAACAAAAGAATCAATGAAGCTTGTTTTCCAAAGGATGAGGATATTTTGCCTTCTAACCTCTCCCTGCTCTGTCCCAGATCCCTTAGGATTCCCACCAGGAAAAAGCAGAATAAGCCAGGAGCAGCTAACATCCTCATCCTTGTACCTACCTTCACACGCACACAGCTCTACCTCTGGGTTGTTTCTCCATGTCCCATGGGTAGCACAGCCGTACGCATACTGAGTTTTTCTTCGTTGTGCTGTCTGTACTGTCAGAAAAGTGTAAGCTGTCTTGTTATTGCCAGGCTGCTTTTGGAGAAAGTGGGGCACATATGTTTGTTGGACAGCTGGTCGCTGTCAAACAAAATGTATAATACCATCGTTGACCCTGCTCGTCCTCAGTGGACTTGCGTTTGGGTCTCTCCCAGCTGCCAGTTTTCATGAAACTTGTAGAAACCAAATGTTTTTGAGACTTCTTCTGCTGTTTCAAATGGAGGCAAATTGCTGAAGCCTTCTTTTATCAGGAAATAAGGCTAAAACTGAACCATCTCCCGAAAGCTCAGAGGATGGTCTATCAGAAAGCATCTTGCTCTGAAACCTGCCCTTTGAAGGAGAGGACTCGTTTGAAAGCAGTGTATGAAATCCCCCTCTTCAAGGAAAGCCAGATATGAGTATATGACTCAGGGTTCACCCTTACTAACATTAAATGATACCAGGGTTTGCCCCAAACCCTGTGTAAAGTAGAGCCTGGGGTGCACCTGGCCTACAAGTGCAAGATGTAGACACACCACGTGGTGGAAAGTTCCCCAGCTCCGGGTGACTTTTTCCATTAAATAATTCAGAACTAGCTGAAAATCAGAACATCTATTTAATGAGACATCCCAGGGTTTCAAGATTTTATTTTGCTCTGAGATTTTTTTTTTAATTAATTTCATGGAAAATAGAAATGCTTCAAGACAAAAAGCTTTCATTTTTCTCATGGGAAATCTCATCCCAGTCAGTGTATCTAGGAAAGCAATTTTTTGCATTCAGAAAACATTTTCTGATGGAAAGTTTTCAATTGAAATGTTCAAACCAATTCCAGGCTCATCAATCTGTTTCAAAAACCCATGCTTGCTTTTCATCTGAATTTTTTTTTCTTTGAGCCAACCTCGGGGCTCTGCTTCCTCATGCCATAAACACAGTTTTCTCCCATTTCTGTCTCACCTTCCCTCTTCCTCTATTTGCTCTCTCCGATTCCTATTTTCCACCACATTTAACCTGCCGCTTCGCACCTTGCGCATCACCTCAAGGTACACAACACTGATGGGGAACAAGGAGTTGGGAGCCATGGCTCAACGTGACACGATGCGCCAACAGAAGCAGAGATGCAACACAAGTTTCCGAACACTAACGTACCCAGCAGGAAAACAGTTTTAAGAAACTTTAGAGTCCTATAGCATCTATAGGAGACTGTTGCACACTTCTCTAGTACCATGCACGAACACCATAGAAAAATCTTTTCTCTCTTGATCTGTTTTTCCCCAGAGAGATGCAAATGTACAGAGACATCATCACAGGACTGACCTCCAAGAATCTTTCTGTACTACCAAGTGATAATGAGAAAAGAATGATTTTTCCAGGGGTGAATGCAATTGTGGGGGCTAACAGCATGATCTCACTCTCATTAATGTCTTTGGGAGGCAAATTCCACTGGGGTTCAATAGAAACAGGATTGGTTTGTCAGCCTGGGACTTGCTTTTTCCCACAGCTCATCCTTAACAGCCGCCTATACCATTGCATCTTCACTCTCACAGCATCCCTCCACTGTCATTTGTGTCCCTGTAATTACATACACCCTACAAGGAACTTGTTGCAGTTGGTGTAGAGCAGCAAACGGCTCTCATGTTAATTCAACTGCAATCCGTTGTCATTGCCTTGACAGAAACAAATTCATTTGTTATTCATGTGGATGTCACATGTATTTCAGGATATGCTCCATCATAATTTAGCATTAGTTAATGGCCACTTAGAGTGTTTCTGGAGCATCTGTAGAAGGGATGGTGGCTGTGGGATTCATTACCAGGGTGAAGTACAAAAAATGCAGTTCAATCAACAAGTATGAAGCTTAACATCTGGCACAGCATCTCCTTCTCTTGATGAGGGCATGATACCCACACCCTGTCTGGTCATGCTAATCATGAAAACTGATTCAATTTTTTACATAAAAATTGGGTTAGGTGGGAATATTTTTGAGAATCTACCACAGCAGCAGTTTTCACCAAAACTTTTGGGAAAACACTTTGCTTCTTTTCATTAAAAAAGGAAGAATCCCCGAACATTAAATGCTTCAAAGGAAAAAAGAAATACATCAGGACTGTATGACTGCTGTAACTAGCCATCACCTCCCTAGCAAAGGAGGAGACACCGTGTTATGTTCTGGGAGGTATAATCCAACCAGGGTGTCCAGAGAAAAATGGGAGCATGATGAACTGAAACTGCATTTCCCAGCAGACTTCACAGTAATGTTTCTGGTTCATATTTTCAGAGAAAAAAAACAAGAAACTTAGTGGCAAAAATTCTGTTCTAATCCAAGCCCCCCCCCTCCAGTAAATCATCACTCCAGGTGGCTTAGAGTCCCTCCCATCTCCCAAAACATAATGCTATCACACATTTGAGGTCACGCTGAAGCCTCTCTGATATCCTCGTTCAGCTCTCAAAGGTTTCTCCATCACTGGAAAACTGCTGATGAGTTAACAGCGCTACTGACGCTGCAGTTTCATGCATGGTAGGCAAAGATGGATCACACATGCTGCTCTTCTAAAGCGTGGCAGGTGGTGGTGGAAGAAATACAGAGGCTCTAATGGATGTCTCTATATATACCATCCATTTTAGTGCCAGGGAGCAGTGGAGTGTGGTGTTGAAAGTTTAGCTAATTAAGGGTTAAGCTTACATGAATTCCTCGCACTGGTCATTAACGCTCCTCTGCAATTAATTTAGTCCTTTATTGTCCCGCCTATGGCATACTGCAATGATGTTTTCTTGCCTGCCATTGAGCGATCACTCATGACAATTATACTCTCCTCTCTGCTGTACCAGGGCTTCAGCTCATCATTTTCTACTTGAACTGGGGGAAGTAAGTCACCCGTCATGGCTGCAGAGATTTGAGGGCTTAAATTATCCTACTCATGGTACAGGCGGTTAAGTCACCAGAGAGCATTTTCTTGGGTTTATTTATTCTCTTCTCCTGGCTTAAGATTAATTTCCCTCAAACATTCAGGTGAACAAACAGTTTGAATCACTGTTATGGGATTCAGCCCCATAAAGTGAAGTCCTTGCATGACTGTCCTCCACCGCATGAGCGTGGGATTTCAGAAAGCTTTGAAAGAACAAGAGTGAAACATGAAACAAGAAAATGTCTAAATGGGTTGTTTTGACTTTTTTTCCTCCAATAGCGTCAAAACCTTTAAAAAGGCAAACACATTTTTAATTCTTTTAATTTTATGCCCATCTTTATATTACATTCATTTGTAGATCAGTCTTCAACACCATTGGAACACCACTATGAAGATTCAGATTTTTAAAGCAGCTAAAACCTCATCCCACTAAAATTTTTGGCCCTCAGCCTTTTGGGATTTTTTTCAGATATAGGAGGACAGACTCAGGACTATTCATGTCCCTCAGGACAAACTCCATTTCCCAACAAGCTCATACTGGGGGTAAGATCTGAGCAACCTTTGGACTGACTGAAAGGGAAGCCCAAAGGCTTCGCATAAAGCTCCCACCACTCGGGCAGAGCCTGGAACCCCCTTCTCATGCAAGGTCGAACTGCTCTGAAGAAGCACTTGGTGAGTAGATTGTATCTGGCTCAGGCTTTCTTACTTCTGATTTTCTTTTCAAATTCCAGTCTCTCTGAGGAAATCACAGTGCAGAACTGGCTCATCTGACAGGAGCAGACAACTGAGCAACTTCTATTGCACGTGAAAACGCCCTAATGGCCCAGGTCCCTCTGCGATGGGCTCCTCTCTGGAAATGTAACCGAATGCAGATTAAACCTCCTTTCATCTATCTCACCCTGAGCAAATATATGTGCATTTTCCATTACCGTTCACTTCTTCACTTCACGCTCCCTGACTTAACACACAGGCTAAATCCTTTCTTCAACAGCAACAACAACAACAAATGATCAAAACAATTCAGCTTTTCTTCAAATAATGGAATGTGCTTCAGTTGTAAATATTCATGGCTGGATGGAAATTGCTTCTTGATGGGCCCTCAGCATACTGGTGTCAATCTGTTTAAATGACTCATAGTCTCTTTTACCTCCAAGGGGCAATTTTGTTTTTCTGGCGCTGGTCTCATAGATTAACCCGTGGCAGATGGGAGTCAGACATGTCCACCTCATCTATCTCATTTTCCATCTTAGCTTGTTGAGCTTGTGATCCCTAAGAGGTTTCCTCACAGCTATTTACAGGTCTGGAAGTCCCAGCGAGCTTTTAGAAGACTATTCCAGTTATGCTTATCCTGCAGTAAAAGCAATGTATTTAATGTTTTTTTTCTTAACATCTCAGCAGATACAGGTGGCAAAACAGCTGCTGACCTTTGCAACCTGCAAATAGAGCCACAGTTCATGTTTTCCCCCCTCTGGAAGACCTGCATTCTCCACCCGCACCCAGCTCTCTTGTAACTGTGCTCATCTTGTAGGCAAGAAACTTTTTCATGGATCTGTTTTTCCAAAGAGCACTTCCTATGGAAACCTGCACAAAGGGTCACATCAGCCCAGCAGGCAAAATACTTTCTGTATCTTTTGAGTACCATATACAGTTGGTATAGCTGTGGCAGCAGCACATCCACCTGGCACCCTGCTCAGGCCCACCTTGTCACGGTATCTGAGCGATATATTGCCTTTATTGCCCACACCCTGACCATGCGTCCCCCCTGACAGTCAATTAATACATAAGCAATTAATTGAGCCAGCACTGTTCCCTCATGGCCAAGAGGGCCAACGGTCTCCTGGGTGCATTGCAAAGAGTGTGGCCAGCAGGTCGATGGAGGTCATCCTCCCCCTCCGCTCTGCCCTGGGGAGGCCACATCTGGAGCACTGTGTCCAGTTGTGGGATCCCCGGTTCAAGAAGAACAGGGAACTGCTGGAGAGGGTCCAGCGGAGGCTGTGGAGATGCTCAGGGACTGGAGCATCTCTCTGCTGAGGGAAGGCTGAGAGCCCCGGGGCTGTTCAGCCTGGAGAGGAGATCTCAGCAACGCTGATCAATATCTACAGGGCGGGTGGCAAGAGGATGGGGCCAGGCTCTTTCCAGTGGTGCCCAGTGACAGGACAAGGGGCGACAAGCACAAACTGGAACATAGGAAATTCCATCTGAACATGAGGAAAAACTTCTTTACTCTGAGGGTGCCGGAGCACTGGCACAGGCTGCCCAGAGAGGTGGGGGAGTCTCCCACTCTGGAGACATTTCAAACCTGCCTGGATGTGTTCCGGTCCAACCTGCTGTGGGTGACGCTGCTTTGGCAGGGGGTGGACTAGATGATCTCCAAAGATCCCTTCCAACCCTGACCACTCTGTGATTCTGTGGTGCTGTAATTCTGCTGCACTGGCCAAGCTGAGTCTGGCTGGCACTCCAGGTAGAAATTCCTTTAACAAATGCTTTTGTGAAGGCGTAGGAGGGACTCACAGACATGGGGCTCTGCCAGAGGAGATGGAGATGCCTCAGATGACCTCGCTGTCCCTGCAGCGGCTGCACTCCTCAGGAGCTGTGAGGCACATTTTCTCCGTCAAGAGGAGCTGAATGATGGATTTGAGGTTGGGTTTGTTTTTTGTTTTTTTTTTTTCAGGGAAACTCCACTGCCTCCTCCTAGAGCAAAGGGCTGGTTCCAGGACATGGAAAAGGACAGGGGCTCGCTCAGAGAAACTGTGACAGGTTCATTATGGAATCAGAGCTGTGAATGCCTTGGATGCTCAGTGCAGACAGAGTTAGGAACAACTGTGTTTTAAGCCAATTTTTTTCCTTAGGTCAGTAATGTGAATTCAAACTTGTACGCAAGGCTCACAGAAGGAAAGGAAAGACCTTCCAAAATTGGCTCTCACTTTTCATCCTCACATTGAAGGCTGAGAGTGAATTGAGCATGAAAAAATGAGACTCCCCCAAAACAGCAAAAGGGGATAAGCCCCAGCAGGTATGCACCTGCTTTTTATTATAGAATCATACAATAATTACAGTTGGAAGGAACCTCAAGACACCACCCAGACCAGCACTGAAGTCAGACCTGTTTTCTTCTTTAATCAAGTGAGAACTTCTCCTGTTTCACTTTATGGCCACTGGTTTTGATTTGTGCCCATTGCCTTCCATGAGGATCACAGACACCGAACCATAGTGGTCAGGACCCTGCAAGGAGTGTTTAGAGTAAATCCACAGAGTGGTTTACAGCTGTCACATTATGTTTTTTCACATGGCATCACTGCATTTGGTCACATAAGCACAAAGATTCTGCAAGAGGGAACATCTGGGAAGTTATTTATTATTTGTCAGGAAGTCTCCAAGGGGCATTCGCATGAGGTGTATGGAAGAAGGTCATGACAACCTATGCTGTTCCAATTTACCTCTCCAGATGGAAATAGTGCTGGTTATTTTAATATGATCCTGGTCTTTCCTGGCCTTCACTTACAGTTTTGGGCATGACTAGATTTAAGTCTGGTTCATGTAGCAAGAGCACAAGTACATTTGAATGCTTCCCATGGTTTCACCCTTTGTTTACAGTAGGCGGTACCCAGGAGACCTCTGTCCAAGACCAGTTGTCAAGGAGACCCTGTGAGATGAAATGTGTTAGTCGCAGAGAGACACGGGCTAAGGAAACACCAGGACATGGTGGCTGAAAGACATTTATCATCCTTATTCTCTGTTTTTTACAACCTTGCCTCTCCACAGCTTTCCAGCACTTTGGTTCTCAGTGTCTCCCTGGGAGAAAGGCTATTTCCCCCATTTTGCAGGTAGGAGAGCTGAGGTGCAAGAAGCCGGTTCCAGGGATATTTCCAATGCAAAGAAAAGCCTCATCCAATTCCCAGGAAAATTTTGATAAAGCCTCACAGCCCTCAAACATCTCCTCTGTCCTTGAAACTCTAATGACATCCTTCTCGTTCAGTGCTTCTTCCTCATCTCAAGGGCGGCATTTGCATTTTGCCTCAGCTCCAGATGCTGGTTTGAGTACAAATCCCTCAGCAGGTGTGGTACGGATTGGGGGACAGAGGAGCTCTCACTTGGCCTCCTGATGAATAATTGTGATAAATGGGAATCACTTAGAAGACAAGAGTGGTTCTTCCTCTCCCTCAAATGAAGCAGCCAGATGCACAGTGTAAGCTGAGGCCAGGGGCAAGAGAAGGCTGAGCCCACAGCTGGCTCTTATGCACAGAAGTGCTTTGTCTTTCCTCCTCCAGGGTCCCCCCTGTGCCTCATCTTCCCTTGCACTCAAAACCCTCTGATCTCCAGCTGGCTCTGATACTTTGGCTGTACTCATTTCTGAGATGTCTCAGATCTTTAGATTATTTTTCATCTCAAACCCCTAGTGAAGGAGGGGAGTGTGCTTGGTCAAGAAACAACTCAAACCAGAACAAAACACAGACCTTTTAAAAGAAATGGTTTATCACCATGCTGCTCAGGTCTTGAGTCAGACCAGTGTCTCAAACCACATCAACCACATCCCAAGTAAATGACCTACAGCCACACTGCTGAATTTTCTGTCCTATGGGAGTTGTTTCATCCATAGAATCATCTAGGTTGGAAAAGACTCTTAAGATCATCAGGTCCAACCAGTGTGGATATTTTCAGTATTAAAGGACTTCAAATTGGGTTTGCCATGAAAAGACCCCACTGAGGTTCTGCAGCCTTCTCTTCATTAGATTTTAACTCCAGTAATGATTCAAGACCCAGAAAACCTTTCATGAACAGATGTTCATCCCAACTGGCATCCTCCCTTAACGGACAGAGAAATTCAGGCAAATGTCGGGTAGAATGAGGGTCTGCGTTTCTCAAGGGCATGGTTTACATGTCAGCCAGATACATGACCCAAGAACAATCCACCTCATTTTAGGCACCCAACCGAGACACCAACAACCATGACACGATAACCCAGCACTGCCTCCTGTGCCCATGCACTGAAACCCAACAAAACATGCAAACTCAAGATGTTATAATGCAGACTGGGAAGGCTGCACAAAGATTTGGTCTCTTAGTGCAAGAACTACCGATTTGTGTAAAAGGTGTCACAGAATTGCAGATCTCATTATGGCATATCAGAATCTGGGGCAAACTTTGGAAAAAGTCATGATTCTTCAGAAAAATTGTTAAATAGAAAGAAGTAATGTTTTGCTGAATCAGACAGCCACCATCCTGATTTATTTTTTTTTAATTGAGGAAAGTGGAAGTTGTATAATAGGAGATGAGAATGGACTAATCAGTCTATAAAGCAAAAGCCTATTTACTAAATACTGGCCTCCTGGGCGCACTAGAAAGAACGGGAGAAAAAATATGCACGGAGAAAGACAGAGAGATTGACAGAAACTTGTGTCTCACAATAGAAATATTCACATGAGATGCTCTCCATTATGCGGACACTGTCTGTCAGTAAGAATGTGTATTGAAAATAAATGAGTTATATCCTTCAATTGTCATGGCCACTGAAAATATATAGACATCCAGCAAGGAACGCATAGCAGGCACAGGCAAAGTCATTGTGTTACCTCTGAAATGAATTGGATGTGCAAGGAAGCACACACTACACATTCCATTTAGCAAATGACCTGCCTGAAAACCATGCTCACGCACCAGAATGCACACCCACTGCCATCGTCTGAGTACCTCTGGCAGGGCTTGGTTTCTGGGGCTGATTTTCTCAGCAAGGTGGGACTGAGAGAGCCCGTTCCCCCTGCTGCTCATTATCCTCGCTATCTACACCCATCAGTCATTCTGCCTTTGCCCCATGGGCTGAAAGAGTTTTCACAGACTTTTCTTTCCTGTTGCTCCATGCATTTGCTGTGCCACACACACAAATCTCCTGCAAGGCTCCCCTGCCATTGCTGAGTCCATCCCATGCTGGAACAGCAAAGGACCACGAGCCACACCAGCAGGCCCAGGAAAGAGGCTTTGCTCCAGCACACCCATGGAGATACCGATAAAATCACAGCGGTGTGTCTAGGGCTGATGAGCTGCAGCTTTACCACGCTCAGCAGCAGCAGGATGGGAAGACCTTAATGTCATGTCGAGCAGCATGAGCACAGCTTCTCCAGAAAAATGCCATCTGCGAGGTCATTTTCAATCGAGACCTCCTGGGAGGAGCGATGCACAAAAAAAGGAGGGGATTTCCTCGGCTGCTGCTGTTATCAGGCTTCCCTCCTCCAAATACTCCAAGGGAATGCGTTTGCTAAAGCGTGTTCTGCCAATTTTCTATTCTTCATTGCTTTGCCTATAGCAGAGGTCTGCATTATCTTATCTGCTGCTCAGTGCGTTGCAATGCCAGCTCAGGAATCAGCACATACTCTGCTAAGACCTTTCTGTTCCCTTTGGATGTAACTCTGCAGAAGAGCTTAGGGGACTCACTCCTCTGAGCAGACCACAATACTGGGAACTGTTGTCTGAGAGGCATTAGATGTTATCCTGGGGAGAAGGAACAGAGAGCGTAAGGAAAGCACAGCTCAAATCCTGTTAATAAAGCAGCGACAGAGAATTGAAGCAGGGAAGTGGAGGAGGAAGGCGGGTAAAGTCAGGTTTTACACAGTGCCAGGATGCTGCCGTTCCAGCTTCTGCTTTCCCATGCAGCAAAAGCAGGGTGTGCTTCATTCGGGCGACACACTACACACACCACGCACACCCCGTGGCATTAAAAGGGACTGCTGACCAGCTGGCAACACTGCACGAACTTCTTTAGCAGTCCCTTATTGCAGAGTTAACTGCTTTGATGCAGCCTCCTCCTGCAAAACTCCTGCCTCTTCTGCTCCCAGATGCATGAATTTGGGGAGTATGGAAAAAGAGCCGGAGTTCTTCGCCATGATGACGTATAACAGAACTGCTTTGAGATTTACACCCTCTGTTTCCTGACGGCAAAGAAATTTGGGCTTCAGCGATGATGCTTCTCCTCTTTTTTCCAGCCTGCAATGGAGCGGAATGGATGGGCTGTCACAGAGCCTATGTGTAGCTGCAACAGGTCGTTGGTGATTAAATGCAAAATTCATCCAGGACATGAGGTTCTGATTCAGCCCGGAGGCAGTTCAAAGACCTTTACAGCAGGCTCCCTGTGGAAAGACCTACTCAGCTTTCAAGCAGACACTTTTTGCTGCCTTTTATCTCTGAGAGGTGAAGTCTGGAAGGAAAACAGGGTTGCTGTGTCCCTTCCGAGTACCTCTCCCTGGATTTCCATAACCTGAGGAATTACCCGGAGTCGGTGAGACTGAAACGCTTGCCTCAGTTAGAAAGGCACAGCAGGCAACTCTGGGAAGATGTTGTCTTCTGCATCATCTAGAAGCTGCTTTGAGGAATGGGCTGAAATATTTTACTGCCCTGTTTCTGAACCTCTACAGTACTTTGACAAGGACAAGCACTGTCAGTCCGTAATATCCTATCTGTTTCTAGCTGGCCCTAACCTGTTTTAGCAGAGCAAGGATTTACTCAGCAGACAGGGAATGTTTAGTCTTTCTGGAAACTACTGTATCCCCCATGAACAAAAAAAAAATAAAAATCATTGTTTCAGAAGCAGCTACCTCAAAAACCTAAATGGCCAGGGAGATGACACCCCACCGTGACCCAGGGAGATGACACCCCACCGTGACCCAGGGAGGCTGCCAAAAGCTCCCGTCTTATCTGACAACAAGAACTGCTTTTTAAAGTCCTGCAGATGTTTCGAATGTGCTGTTTGCTTGCTGGCTTTGCTGCTTTTGCTTTTGGCTGGTATTTATTGCATTATCGGGAAGCCCGTGGGCAGAATACCTCCCTCTCCCCACACCCTCGTTATGGTTAGGGGAGGGCTGTCCCTCCTGTTGGGACCCAGCCTCACTCCCCAACTCTACTGTCACCTGGACTTTTGTATCTGTTTTTCTTTTTCTATCCCATTCTCCAGACTCAGTTACACATGGCTTTTACTCAGCAAGCTCTTCTCCAAGTGACTTTCTTGATACCTTCTTACAACTCGCATGGCCGAACCTCTGCCCAAGGAGCAGAAGCAAGGGAGCAGTTTGCCTGGATATCCAGTTTGAAATGGGCAAGGCATCAGGGTTATGCACAGGCAATAACTGAGGCATAAAATTATGTGCTCCTGCTCAGATGTCTAAAGAGAACACAGTCCAGGTGATGGCAATGACTTTGTAGCATGAGTGAGTTGGACTCATTTGCTGGGAGATCCAAAAGCAGCAGAGGCAGAAAATATTTCCTTCTCCTAAAAACAGACAAAAAACCTGCTGACAAATGAGACCATCACAAACCCTCTTATGGCACCTGCCTATCTGCAGGACAGTGAGTAGTGAGCAGAAAGAGCAGCATCGCTCCCAGAGAAACAACCAGCTGAAAGCTGTAGCGTTCCTGACTCCCCGTTAGCAAACCCCCCCAGTTGGCTGAATCAGTGTGAAGGGACTGGCCAGCGTGGCTTGAGAGCGAAGTACAACTTAGCCGAGTCCCCAGCCCGCACTCCCCCACCTCTGCCAGGACAGGGCTCAGACCACCAGCCCGGGGGGAGCAGCCCCTCTGCAGCCCCTCGCCCAGCCCGGCACCCTCACCTGCCCCAGCAGCACACTGGGGGCATCACTACTTCCAGGCAACCTACTTCTGATTTTTTTTTTGAGCTGATAATTTTTGTCAGCCAAACTACCCAGGCCAGCCTGCACTGCCATCAGGGTTTTATCCAGAA
>VZSZ01003188.1:167147-216612 GCA_013398815.1 Ibidorhyncha struthersii | reverse complement strand
AAGCCATGACCACCAGGAACAAGCAGAAAATTTTCCCCTTCCAAGATTTCAGCAAGGCTGCAAACACCCGGGAAAATGCAACTGCCTAATGGACATCACTCAGACCATCCCCGCACGCTTGCCTTTCTTGCTCTTTCCAGCCCTCTCTACTTTCTTCAGCTGTCTAACATTCACTGGCCGTAGCAAGAGACTCCCAAGCCCCCTCTGATGCTCAGCAGGAGCCATCCGATGCCCTGGTCTGACACCAAGCAGGGAGCCATGGGCCTTATGCAGGACGGAGGCTGGACCTGCTGCAAGCCCCTTGCAGGGCTGGCCCCACGTAATCCCCCCTCCAGCAAACAAACTTCAACTCAACAGGCTGCCTCCTCCTCCTCCTCCTCCTCCTCTGTCGTGCCAGAGCCCGGCAGACACCATTCACTCATCGCATCGTGCCCACACAGGTTGGCCAGTGACCTCCAGTGCTGTCCTGGTCCTGCAACACCACCATCGTCCACACACCCAGAGAAGAGAAAAGCGGACTGTCTGCTCATACTCACAGTTTTGAAGTCCTCATGGTTGCACTCTTGGCCTTTGAATTTGCAGTACAGCATCATATCCTTCAGGTCGTGACCAACCCGTGCCAGGAACTCCTGCATGTTGAAAACTTTTGGTTTATACTGCTTAAAGTTGGCCTTTTCTTGGAGGATGGCTAAGACGGCCGGGTCAGCCAGGTGAGGGTTAGGGATCTGCAGGTTGACGTCGAGCAGAGCCAGGAGCTCCCCAGCGTGGTACAGGTCGTTGGTGGTGAGCCGGGAAAAGCGAAACTCGTTGAGGTTACAGATGGTGACAGCAGGGAAGACCAGGCTGTTTGCCACGACCTCATCCACTTTGGTCACGTGCTGGTAGGAGAAGTAGAAAGCCACCCGGTCTGAACTCTCAACCAGGAGGAGACCCAGCGAGCCCACAAAGGCCAAGGTCCAGAGCAGGCGACGGATGGTCACTGGCCCGTAGACGAAGACGTGACGGATCCCGTGGAGCGTGGAGGTGTTGGCAAAAATCTGGATGCTTGAAGGTTGCAGGCTGCCCATGCTGCCCTCGCTGGTGCTGTCCTTCAGATCCATCAGGGATAGTTAGTTAAATCCTGGCACTGCTTTTTGGGTCAGTCTGTAGCTGGAACTGGGATCCGGATCTCTCCCCTCCCCTCTCGAAAGTAATTAAACCCTTTTAGGGGTGGGAGAGAGAAGGAGAGTCTCAGGCCAGCTGCTGCGAGTTTATCCCACACGCTCAGCAGTAGCTTCGTAGGGGTAAATATTTATATAAAATCCATTCAAACTCTCGCTCTTGATTTCCTCGGTGCGATAAGAAGGGCTGGTTTTATTTAGGGAGACACCAAGGTGATGTGGAAGAGATGTGGGTGGGCAGCGAAAGCTGAGCCAATGGAAATAAAGTCCTCCCCCTACACACACACACATGCACACACACACGCGCCGAAGGGAGATGAGATTAAGCGAGAGAGCGAGCTTAAAACAAGTCAAGGCAGCTCACAGCCTGTTAACTAGTGCGTAAAGCCCAAGGATGCCGCTTCCCGGAGCTGATGTCTTGCAGAGCAGCGGGGCTTTCAGACCGACCGGGTGATGCTCCCTGTGCTCCGGAGACGTGAGCTGCTGGATTCAGGCATCTCTCCTTCTCCCCACCCCTCCATTTTGGGCAGGGCTTCAAGAAATACCCCTCCAAAAAACCCACCCTGTGCTGCCGGTGTTATTTCCAAGGGCTTCTCCCAGGGAAGGGTGGGCAGCTAATCCAGCAGAAGTACGAGAGGAAAAGGAGGGGGGAAAGGCTAAAAAAAAAAGAAAAGGGGGAAAAATTGCTGCTCAGCTCCATGCACATACATACGCACAGACTGAGCGGGGATAAAGCAATCGCATGAAGCCTCTCCTCTGTCACACAGCAGCTCAGAGCGAAAAATCAGACAGGGCAGGACTCGGTGGGGAGAGACAGCAGGAGGAGAGGGGCTGCAGCATCTCTCATCTCTGCTCGCTCTGTCTCAGAGCATCCCTTCGCTTCAGGACTCTCGACAGGGTGAAATGCGGAGAGCCGTGAGTCACGCATCGATCCGGAGCCCCGCGGCAGGGCGAGAGCCCAGGGGAGGGCAGGGAGAGGGGGCTGCCATTGGAGACCCCCAGCTCCTGCCCAGGGGGTGAGTCTGTAGGCAGCCGTGCCTCAGTGGGGCCCGGGGGGGCTGTGCCAAGTAGCTTTGGTAGCCCCCGGGCTCAGCCCACCGAGGACTTGGAAGACTTTTGGCCAGCAGGATCTCCAGATATTTTGTTTGCCACGGAAAGGCAGCTGCGATGGATGTGTTTGGGGAAGATGCTCCCAGATGTGCATTCAGCCGGAAGGGTTGGAAGGAGCGGGGGCGGGACACACACACACACACACAAACTGGGAAAGGTTTCCTACCTGAGAGATACTGCAAAATCCTGTAACGATGCCTCCATACATGAGAGCATCCTCAGTGCAGGGTGCAGGAGGTGGGAATGAGCGGGGTTCAGCCCAGATGTAAAAGGTGCTGAGCAGGGTCTGGAGTAACTCCCCTCCATATTGTCTCGGTGCACACCGGTACTTTTGCTGGCTTTTGTTCAGATCCAGAATTAAAAAACAGTTTCTGTCTCTGTACAGCGCCCGGCACTATGGCAGGTGAGGGTCCCAGGGGCTATGGTAGCACCCAGTAGGCGAATTTCCCAGCTTGGATGAGGTGGGAACAGAGGGTCAAAGCACAGACAGAGCCCGTCACAGCCTGTGGGGCAGTGCCTAGGGACTCCCGGCCACCCATGGAGTTACCTTAAGGACGAAGCCAAAGAGTATCTGGGACAAAATGGGCCCAGTTTTCTAATGCATAACCCCAAGTGCTGTTATCAGGAGAGCAGACCCTGAAAGAGCCTTTGCACTTTGCTCCATTTGGCCCCTTCAGCGCTGCAGGTGCTTCACCTTCACTGACAGACCCCCGAGTCCCTTGTCCCCTGGCTATGAGCCACCCTGTCCTCCCCCTGACAGTTTTCATCCAGAGATAAAATGCTTTCAGCTTTTGCTACCTCCAAAGCTACATCTGGCCCTGGCAGCCAAAGGCAAGCCCAGCTGCGGCATCCCCCAGTGTAGGTTCTCCTATGGGAGTATCTCTCAGGCTGAGCTACTCATCCCAGTACCGCTATACGACAGCGCAGCGCTACTCTCCGTTTTACACCAGGGAAACTGAGGCAAAGAGAGGACAAAAGACTTGTGAGCAGTCACCCAGAAAGCTTGCAGTGTAGCCATGACTTGAATTTACCAGTAGGTCTTACAGTGTACTGGGTTGCTGCCCTAAAGCTGAACCCTCCTGCCATAGCCAGAAGGCTCCAGGACTGTGCCGAGGCCGTGGCCCGTCCTCACAGACAGCCAGGGTGAAGAAGGCGCAGGAGCTACCACGTGAGGTTGGTTTCCTCTTTGTACAACTCCACTTCAGCCCTGAAATGCAAAAAATGGTCCCTCCTCCTCCATCTCTGCTCATGAGTGAAAGCTCTCAACACAAGTCCACGTATGGCTGAACAGAGCTGTGCTCCTTCTTTATTAAGCAGAAATTCAGCCAAGGTGAGGCCTTACAAATCTCCTGCATGTCGTCTTGCCCATTCCAGGAGGGGTGGAGAAGACAACACCGAGCAGACCCAAGCAACGTATGACCCAGAATTAGGGCAGCTGAGGACAGAGTGGCCACAGCACCCTTGTTCCTGGGCTCCAGACCTCGCTGCCTGTCTACCCTTCTGCTCACCCCTATGGCCAGGGACAAGACCATTCGCCCAGTAAAAATTTCCTGGCAAGAATGGGCTCCCTTTCCCACCCACGACCAACCCATCTGCAAATCTCCCTCCTCTTCCCCCCCCATCTGCATTATTTGGCCTGCTGCGTTAATGCTTTCATTTGTTCACCATGCGCGCTGCCTTTACAATCCTGTTTTCTGTAATTCATACCATATACCATCTGCTGCCTTTTATTATTTAACTCTGTAGAATGCTTTGGCTGCAGTGTGGAGGAAGAAGCGCCGTGCCCAGCAGCGCTGCCTGGCACCGGCGCCGGCTCACCAGGCTCCGCTCCAAGTGCTCATGGGGTTGGGGACAAACCAGGGGGACAAACGCTCTCCAAGTAAGTGCCTGTGGCTCAAGTTGTGCCCAGGAGTTGGTGTTGGCCGGGGTGTCCTGAGAGCAGAGGAAAGGAGCTCTGGTCATGCCTGGGGCTGTGCTGTGGGATGACACCAGCAAGGATGGGGGAGATGGGTTGTAAGGGATGGTGAGGGCGGATGGTGAGGGCTGTTGGCACCTCTCGCCACCCACGTAAACGGCCTCTCTGCAGGTGGATGAGCACGGTAAGGACAAAGCAGCCTGGCTGGTCCCATAAAAGCCCCCAGGATGGCAGAGCCCGGCTAAGGAGACCTGCACTCCCCCTCCTTGGGGACACCCAGGGCAGGGCAGGGCATCCCTGGGGGGTGAATTAGCTGCTTTGGGAGCTCGTAGCCCAACCTCAGCCCCTGAATGTTCCTCACAGACATCGCTGCTTCAAATCTCCTTCAGAAACAGGGGAAGAGGAACCAGGCAGGGCCAGAAGACATGTCCGGCAGGAAAGACCCCTTTTTTTCCCCCTTTACAAGGATGGAGTGGTGTGGGGGGGACAGCAGGGCCAGGGTGGCTGAGGGAGACAAGGAGCAGAGCCGGATCACTCTCTCGATTGCACAGCCTGTGCCTGCCCTCTTGTGTCTCCAGCTCACGCTGCACTGCTCAGGGTGAGGGATCCCAGCCCTGAAATGCGTGGGAAACGGGTTTATCGGGGAGGCAGAAGTGATGGAGAGGGGTCCCCCCACCTGTGTGAACCCCTCTGCTCCCACAGTCCCACCTGGGCCCTCCCAGAAGCACATCCCAGGTGAAGGGTTTGCACTGGGAAAGTCAGGACTGGCCTTACAGAAAGAGCAACGGGTTGTTTTAATAATAAAAGGTGATGCTTTGGCCCCCTGTGTGGTTCAGCACAAGGTCCCGACTGCCAGGGCCAGAACCCTCTCCTTGGCACTGGAGATTGCTGCATTTTCTGCCAGTTTGTTGGCTTTATGTTTCCCTCTGGGCTTGGTTAGGAAAAGAAAAAACAATAATAATAATGAAAAAAAAGCAATGATGGTTACAGTCCGGGAGAGTGGTTTGTCTTCCCTGGCCCAGCTCCAGATGATCTGTGGGGTTGCACTGAGCACTGGGAAAATGTCCCCATCAGTGTCCCACTGTGTTTTCAGTTTCACGGGACACTGCTTTTGCCGCATCTTCATGGGCAAAAAGAAGAACAGGCATTGGGAGGGGAAGCCAGGGACTACTTGGCCCGTGATGATGACACCTGGAAAAAGATGAAAAAGAAAAACTTTGCTCAAGATGATCATGGTCCTACAAGTCTCCTTCAATTTCTCAGCCTTTCCCCAACCTTTTTGGACCCTCTTGTCACCTAACTTCTTATTGCCAGTGTCTTCACACTGCTGGAGACCCAGAGCTCCACTTAGCAGAGAGAGTTCGGCTACTTAAATGGGTCTGCTTTTCCAAATGGGAACATAATGTTGAATGCTGATGTTTCCCCCGAAATTAAATCCGATCCCTTCCAAAGTAACTTTGGCTCAGTTAAATGGCTTTTTAATATATATAGAAAATTGAAATTTTGATTGGATTTCCATGTATTTAATATTATGCTTGGATTTATAATGGGGTATAAAATGAAAGCAATTAAAGCAATTAAAGAGGAAAAAAATCTCCTTGAAAGAAAACCAAAAATATTCATACTGCTGCATATTGGGAAACACCTTCTAAAGGAAGGTATTGGAGGACAGTAAAATGCTCTATTTTGATACCCCTGCCCCTCTAAAAGAAGTTGCTGGTTAAAATGTTGACAGATAGTTGAATCAGCATTTTCCAGTGGAAGAACTATTTTGGGGGCGAAATTTCTCCACCACCTGCTCCTGGCATCCCCCAGCAGCAGAGAGGATGCTCCAGGGTGCCTTCCTCCTCCTCCTTCTCCTCCTTCTCCTCCTCCTCCTCCTCCTCTGCCTGCAGAAACATTATAGTGCGTTAATAGCTCAGTGGTGGCAGAGCTGAGCCTCCAGCCTCCAAATCTGGCTGGTGAGGGGGGAGAGGCTTCCCCAGGGCATAGAGATTACTCTTAGCCCAAAACAGCCCAGAGTCTGCAGACCGAGTTACAGCTACAGATTTTATTACAGAAAGGGAATATTGGATTTGCAGTAGTGTTTTTCAGCAATCGGAGCCTGTCCCGCTCGCTCTGACATTCCCAGCTTCTCTGCAATAACTTAGATTTATCAGCCCTCTCTCCGGGGCCATGTTTATCAGCCGGGATTCGAAGACATTCGCATTAACGGTGACTCACACGGTACCTGCTCGGCATGCAAAGTGAGCGGGCGGGATTGCGGGGGCCTCCGGCTCCATCCTCGTGTGCCATTGCTTCGCTCCATCACCCTGAGCAAGCCACAGTGTTCTTTCATTCTATGTAAAATTAAAGTAATGGTGCTTCTGTCCTGTGTCTTGGGCTTAGAGGTTTGGGGACGAAAAATGCAATAGCAGAATGATATTTTCATTTGGCACCTCCCCATTTTAAATAGCCCTTGGAATCATATTTGTTCTCTGTTAAGCTTTACACAATTTTATTTTTACTTATATGCGTTAGTTCTGCCCGATTCTTTTGAACCTTGGGAAGTCTATGAAAGCACTTTGAATTACTCATCAATAATTCAAGTTTGGGACCCATTCCTGGCTCTTGTTTCTGGATAATGCCAGGCATTTGTTCTTGTCAGCACATCAACCTGGAAAATTCACCAAAATATATATTTTTTCATTCTCTCGCACAAAAATGTCTTCATCGACTTTTCTTTCTTTTTAACTTCCTTCAACGCCAGTGCAACTCCTAACTGAAATTCTCCAAAGAAGGCAGTTTTCATGGGATTACAGTTCTCGGAATAATTAAGAGAAAGAATCCCACAAATTAAGAAGTCATCCTTTCATTGCTATGGCAACTCTGATTGTCCTTCCTCAAGTGGCTGAACTGAGAAAACAAGAAAAAAAACAAACCCACAACAATCTACAGGGTAATTGCTACCCTGCTGCCAAAGGAGCAAAGCCGGGAGGTGAGATGGGACAGACAGTCCCCAGTGCTCCCCAGAGGGGACCTCTCTGCGCCGTTTCCATTTGACCTCAGCATGGCACAAGGCATTTCTTCTAGCTCTTACAAGCAAGCGGTAAAACCTTGGGTGTAAGTATCTGCTTCAGGATGAGCTGAGCTCTGAGCTCCCCAGGTTGGGTTGACCCAATCCCCAGTGACTGCGGAAGGAGTGGAGATCCCCAGCGCATGGGGACATTGTCACCTTCGGGGTGTCCTGATGAGCACATCCCCCATCAGGACATCCCACATGCTGATGGAGCATTTGCTTGGAGAAGTGCTGTCGATAGGAAACTCAAAACCTCTTGGGCACACCGAACAGGTCAGGCAAAGAGGGATTTACCCCTCCAACATCCTCCGGCCAGGAAAGAAGAGAAGATGCTGCTACCCTCATGGAAAAGCTTATCCTTAGGAGATTTCCAGCCTGAAAGTGGGGCAGTTTGAGCAGAAAGAGGGACTCAGCTCTGCTCCTGGCACACCACAGTCCCAAGCAGCTTTCAAAACCAGCTCTAACCCCCGCCTCGAAGTGCTACGAGGACGCAGCAGCGTTTCCCAGCCCTGACTGACTTTGCAAAGCCAGCAGGTGGAAAACTTTTGTTTGCATCTGTAATGAGAGCAAATCCCAGCTTGAATTAATTAGAGTGCAATAATGAGGCTGCCCGGGGCTGCTGTCACAGAGGTGCAATCCTCACAGAGGTGTGATCCTCACCGCTCCATCACGGGGGCTGCACACCCATCCGCCTCCAGTCCCCAGTGCCGGCTCACCCCGGGGCTGTGACACCGGCAATGCCCATGGTGTGGCGGTGCTTAGTCCCAACCGATGCACAAACAGGAGCTGAGCCAACGTTATGGCATGAGTTGTGCTCGGCCTCTGCCCTTCCAGACGTCTCTGGAGCTTGGGTTAAGTTAGCTGGTGATGCACTGGAGGACAAGCGTGAACCCGAGCCCACGCCAGCCCTGGGGTGTTTTTTTCAAGCCTGTTTCAACTACGTTTGACGAAAATTGTTTACTTTCATTTCCATAAATCGGCAGTCATCTCCCCAATGGGGTTTTGGGGGACTGCAGCTGATATGAAGTAACTTGACTTTAAGAAGCCCTATAAAGGCCCCTAGAAACACAATATTTTGTGGGGACAGATTGATGCACCAAGCCTGCGTCCCGTGACATCATTAGACCTTTCGTTATGGAAATCAGAGCCGTGGGTAAGGAAGGGGGGAAGTTTGCTGTAGGCCAGTCGAGGCACATGGTGTCTGGAAACGTGTCATTTAATTTGTTTGCGCTCCCCCCTGTGCTGAATGGGCCTAATCCTTTCCCCTCCTCGGGGAGGTCGGATGGGTTAGTTAATGTTTATTCAATAGTCAGAGAAGCAGCAGGGACAGGAACTCGTCCAGATTATGGTATTTACTCTTCAGTAAGATTATATCCACTCCAGAGAGGAGCTGTTCCTGCACTGATAGAACAAGCCTCATCTTAAATCCTTGCCCTTTCTGAGGAGGACGTATAGATGAAATTTCTATATTCCTTTGGGATATAATTTAAGTTTGTGCAAAGCGACACAGTAATAACTGCACAGAGTTTGTCCTTTGCAAAATCGAGCAGCACAGGCTTTGTGGCTCTGTAGAGCTGCCCAGGCTAAACAGAAACCTTCAAATTATCTAAGATGTGACAGAAGAAGGTTTTACTGTGAGCCATTTGCTCCTGTAGAGAGACATCACAGGTTCCCTGACACAGTACCTGAGATGCTGAGTGAGAAGAAAGGCCCAGAAAAGATAAAGGAGAGTTTTGCCTGCTCTCAGCGGGGAAAAAACACAGACTGGGCTCAATAGATTTTTTTTTCCAAGCTCATCTCCGTCTTTTCAAATACTGTGTGTCCAAATTTACCAAAAAAAAACCCTTTAAAAGTTAAACCCAAAGGAGAAGGACCCAAAACCCAAACTGAAATGCTCTGTTCTGTCTGCAGCTGACCCTTCCTACTTGATATTCAGACTTCCCAAAGAAGCAAAGCCCAACCCTCTTTGGTGTCAGTTATTAAAACCTCCACTTGTGCAACGTGGGCTTCGTGACCCAGCAGTAAAAGGCTTCGAGAGTTTACTCTTACCTGACCAGACAGCAGTGCTCACCCTCGCCGTGATGAGCCCACCGCTGACATTACATATTGATGATGTGCTGTGTTGATCATTCTCACATGCTCATCCAGACGGGATCCTCCCTCTCTGCTTCCCCGGACCCCAGGACCTGCAGGCACAACCCCCGGCCAAGTGCAGGAGTTGAAGAAGCCAATCTCCTGCCAGCTCCTGCCCTCCTCTCCCTTTTGCTGGCTTGCAAAAGGAAAGGCAGAGCCATAGATGTACGCGTGCGTGAAGACATTTCCTGCAAACACAGCCTTGCTCATTCCCACCTGCATCCCTTCTTGCATCACATGCAAGATGCATCACATCCCACCCACCACTTCATCACCACTTCTCTACCCTGGTGTCTTTGCTGGTCTCCTGTCTATAGGAGGATAGGAAGTTCATTCCAGAAGATGGAGGAGGGATCAGTTTTCTCTGATTTAATGGCATCAGAGGGGGAAAAACACCATCCTGCTGAGCACTCTTTGTCTGTGGGTGTGAGCTTTGCCGGCCTGAAAGCCGGTGAAGCAGGCTGCTGCTAGGTTTGTAGAGACATGAGTGACTCACTGCTCTCACTTGGCAGAGCATTTAAGATGAATTATCTGATCAGCGGAAAAGCATTTTCAGGTCAGCCAGAGCTATTTGTAGTGAAGCTGGTAAGTGATATCTGGGCAAAAAAAAGCTGCCAGAAGAATCAAACGAAAAAACGTAAACCTTGTGTAATGACAACAGAAAGTCCAAACAAAAACAAAACTTGTTTTGTTTTTGTTTGGAAACAAAGAATTAAAATTAGATCAGACTAAAAATAATAGAACAAGATTAAGATCCCCTTTCCCCACCACCTTCCCTGCGCTTCTTCCAGCCATGTCTCAGCAAGAGCAGCATTTCTGGGCTGGGATTTTATGGACAGAGAAAACTAACCTGAATGTGGGTTTCTGCAATACAAATATCCACACTTAAGAAGTCCATGACTTGATTTACAGGTAAAGGAGATCTGAGCAGCACAGCAAGGCAAAGGCACAGCCCGAGTACCTGTCCCCTGCCTTCCCTCTGCTGGTCTGAATTATAGCAGAGCTGCCCCTTAGGAGGAGGATCTCTGAGTCTTTTTCCTACAAGACCCTGTTGTGGTGGTTTGTAACATTGCAAACTGCAAACTGGTGGTTTCAGGCAAGTCCAGGTGCTTTATTAGCATTGCTGAGGGTGCTTGCATCCTCCGTCAGAGACAAAAGAAGCCAATTCCCTGCTCTTGTTTGCAAAGGTAACAGAGAATGGCTCTGTAAGCAACCTGATTTAGAGTTTTAATAACAGCGAGCGAGGAAGAGCGCCCCATCTTTGCTTTCTCGGTTATTCATGGTTTAATGCAGCAACAAATCAACTTGTAATGGAAGAACAAAGCAAGCGCTGCTAATTTCACTGCCGTGGCTCAGTGTCTGGCCATGATTTTGGCCAGGCGGGATGCGACGGGAGGTTTGCTGCTAGCTGAAAATGAGCCAGGACTCAGATCTTATGAGCTGCTCAGGGTAGTGAGGAGACAGCTCTCCAGGGCAGCTGGGAAACCTCAGCAGCAAACTCCCGACCAGCTAAAATTTGGCCATCGCTCACCTTCACCTAGAAACCAAACATGATAGGAGTTATTGCCAGAGCGGTGGCTCATGGCTTTAAGATTGGAAGAGCATTTCAAGGTTTTTGGCTCTAAAAAAGTGGCCAGGAAAGCCCTCACTGACCCAGTGCCTAGAGAAGGTCACCAAGAGCAGAGCCGAGCCCAGCAAGAAGGCAGGATCCCCACTGCCATCACTGGAACTGACCTGGAGAGCAGCAGAGATGGAGGCAGCACGGGAGGCTGAAGCATCTCCTGGAGGCATCTTCCGGAAAGCATCTCCCGTGATGGCATGAGTCCAACCCTACAGACATCCACCTTCACCATTATCATTTCTGCTGTGGCACCAACAGGGAACCCCCATCCCCAGGAGCCCGGCTGGGAAGGAGCTGTAAATACAAGAAAGACAGGTTTGCAAGCAGCTAACGCCCTTAAACAGAAAACTGTGATCTGGTTGAGAGAACCTTGCCAAAAACTTATTTGTTTCCTCCTCTCGGGGAAATTGCTGATAACTGCGAGATAGATGCAGGGCTGACACCCATTAATCAAAACCAGGACAAAGCAATACAAGCCATCCTCTTCCTGAGCTCGAAGTGTCAGAGTCAATCCTTTACATTTACTCATCATTACATACTCATCATTTACAGCACTCAGGGACTGCCTGATATGGCAATGGCCCCAGGCGGTGCGGGAAGTCATCTTCAGCATGTCATAATTTTTGGCTGACTTTCCACGGGCGGGCTGCTCCATGATGGTGTAACTCAGGTATTTAGGAAGCTGAAGGATTTCTGTGTTCTGCCCTCTGCCCAAGTTTTACAAAAACAGATTAGTTCGAGAAGTGGGATCTGCTGTCTGGATGGATCGGTCCAAATGGCACTTCTCCGTTTACCTTGTTTCAAACCAGTTTAAGAGGAATTGACACAAAACCACTTGAAAGCAAAGTCAGAGCCCTTGCAAAGCCCTCTGATGATGATTCACATTCCCTCTGTTAAATCACTGTCTTCCTGCAGAGAACGGGTGTAAAAAACCCTGTTAGGGATTTCACTGGGATTCCCAAGACACAAAACCTCTGGGCGGTCCTGTTTTGTCACTTTTTCATTGAAGGATTGCTTTTTATTTGACAAATATCAAATTCAGAAATCAACGAAGATCAGTACACAGAGTGTATGTCTTCGCCGGGCAGCAGGGGATGCTCTTGGTATTCATTAGACAGCACACCCTGTTGCCTCTGCGCGTTTGTTCATGTTACAGTGACACCAAAATTAAAGTGCATAGTAATTGCAGAATAGCTCTCTGTGTGAGTACATTTATTCCAGAATATAAATGCCTTGCTCTGGGGAAGGTTAATTTGGTTTCAAAGGTTAAACCAGAATAAGACTCTCCGTTGCCGTTCAAGAGCATCCAGAGTTATTCCAGGACCATTTATTTTTCGGAAAGACATATTTGGGGCTGTTTTGTAGCAAAGTCAATGCCAGCAAAATGATATAAGTCTTTGGTCTCTGACCAACACACCACCTTTTAGCAAACAAGGCTTTAGTCATCTGCGGAATGGGAGGTTTGAAAAGACAAGTCAAGTCGTTTCCGAGAGCCCCACAGATTTTTGCAGGCTTGCTGAGTTCAGCTCGAAAGAAAACGGGTGGAAAGACTTTGGAAAAGTCAAGACTCTGTCTTTACACTTACAAAATGAAATGTCTTGATTTCTCATTGCAGTGCTTTCATCTCAAGGACTGCCACAATGCAATATTGGGAAAACCGAACAAAAGCAGAATTTGAAGGCCTTCTAAAGGAAATAGAAACATTCATTTTTTTGTTGAATGCAACTTTCTGTTTCACTTAACATTACTGCTATTTTTAAGGTGGGTATTAGTTTTACTCATAATTCTTTTAGTTCATCTTTTAGGACAAAATTATGTATTTCAAGCAAAACAAAGAAAAGCAATAATTCCTGAACCCAGATAATAAATAAATGAATGTTTTAGTGTTTTCATATGATTATTTTCCAGTGGATGTTCAGGAGGAGGAAACATTACTTTAGTTTCATTTGCAGGCAAAGGGTTAAAGTCCATTAATTCAGTCTCTGCAAAAGATTTGAAGTCTCTCAAACCTTTCGTGTTCACTCCCCTCTCATGCTAGTTCTTCTCAAGTTTTGAGAATAGATGGTTTGTAATTAAAACTGGCAGAAACCAATATATTTTCACTGAAGCTGTGGAAAGACAATGCATTTTTCATGAAATCAGCTCTGCCTGGAATAATGTAATTTTATTTCCACTGCTTGAAATTTCTGCTTGACTGTGAGTGCATGACAGGGATGGAGGGCTGCCCCGGATGGATAAGGACCAATGCTGCAAACAGGCTTGGGACACTCTGCCCCATGGCTCTCTCCCCAAAAACATGTCAGCCCATCAGGTCGTGACCATGAGCAGGCTGCCATGGGGTGGGGAGAAACAGGGCACACACCACAGTTTTAGGTCATGCTTTACTGGGCAAGTGTCCCCAAACTCTGGAGTTCAGGTTTTCTTATTCGGGAAAATCATCTTCCATTTGAAACCAGTGTTGGAGTATCTCAGGGCAAACAAAAACATAAACCTATTTAATCTGAAGGTGAGTAACAGTTACATTGCTCCCTCTTTACCTAATTTTGGAGAATGTGCCAGCACACTGGGAGGAAAAGCAGGTCCTCCAGCTTAGACAGTAGCCCTTGTAGGTATTAGATCTGAAGGTCCTTAGTTAAAGTCATGGCATGATCCACTCAAACGCTGAGACACTTCTCAGGAAAGGAAAAACCGGCCTGGCTCCAATGAACCTCTGCATTTGCAGCTTCCAGTTTCATTTCTACAACTAATCCAGCAACAGGGCTTTGGGAGTCAGAAGGAGTCAGTGGTTGCTCAGCAGCAGACACCTCCTACACCACCATGCCAGTGGTGCATCCTTTTTGTAGCAGTTCATATGAAAAATGAGCCAGATGATTGTAGAAATACGAGAGTTTTTAGAGTAAATAGGTAGGGTACATCATCAAGGGAGAGGGCTTGTCCAGGTGGAAGGTTCTGACTCAGTGCACCTCTCACCAGCTCTCTTGAGAAATGCCCACACCCTTGACTTCCTTGGTGTGCGGTTCACACCAAGTCTCCCAAGAGGTGATGATTTTCCCATTGTCTCACCCGTGCTCACGGCTCTCCTGCCTGCCTAGGTCATGCAGATAGTGACTGGGTCAACCTCAAAATCCAGAAAACACCTCTTCTTTGCAAGCAGCCAGTGTGATGACTTCTCAAATTCCCTTTTAAAGACAGTGAATCCAGCAGTGAGTGTTCCCATCATCGTGGCTGTAGAAATCGTCCCCAATTTGAGAACTGTTTGCAAGGGTTAAAGAAGAATAAACAGCTCCGTGCAGTGGCTCACTTCTTTAGCACCAATTATTCCACCAGCTCCAACGATCGATTGCAATTGCAGAATAAAATCCAAAGGGAAAACATGAAGTTCCAGTGTGCTGCACTAGATGGTGGTGCCTGCAAAGAAAAAATCTCAGAGTGGGTCTCTCCGGGATGCTCAGCAGTGGGCAGCACATCTGTGCACCTCCAGGTCACTGCCCCAAATTTAGGGTGAGGTATGCAAGAGAGGCACATTCCCCCAGTGTGCAAGGGGACAGAATTTGGCCCTTTCTGGTCCTGTACTGCTACAGAGGAATTTTCCAGCATCATTCAGAAAGCAAGCAGCACTATGCATCTAAGGAGAAGGCAAGAGAAGCCTTCTAAGAAAAAAATCTTCACCCTGTAAAGTAATGAACAACCAAGAAATAATCATCCTGAGCTGAAAGTATGAACCTTTCACCAGTAAACCTCTTAGGTCTTCACAAAGCACCACGGTAGTATGAACGTCGTTGTATGAATGAGGGAAGAAGATATAGCAGAGTTGGGGGGAATATCTTTCCCCAAATTACCTCCCTGGCAATGAAATGATGATCTCCTGTGTCTCAGGAGACACAGATGATGACAAAGCTGCATATGGAAAAAATTCAGCCGGCTTTAGTTAGTGGCAGTCTCTGGGTTGTGCTGGTGTTTACTCCAAATCCAATTACAGGAGACCCAGGGACATCTATCCATCCCCTGCTGAAGACGCAGGGGTATTGGTGCTGTCACACAGGCCAGCGTGAACCCTGCGAGCTTCTGTCACCAGCCATGATTCACAAAGGAAGAGAGCGGCTGGACTCCGTCAGCACAGGCTGAGCTTTTGGAGATGGGAGTTAATGAAAGGAGAAATTCTCTTGTAAACTGTGAGCTTGTTGGCTCTGGAGTCACTGACCAACAGCAAATATTGCTGCCTTTCAGCATAACCCCACCATCTGAGAGCTGTGGTATGGGGTGGGGGATGAAACAGGAGTTATTTCAGTAATACCCAATTCTCAGGGAATATCCCCTCCTGTGTCAACATTAATATTTCACCTGGTGAACAATATTTTACTGTCAGCTTTGCTGCATGTTTCCCTACAAAGGGATCCCGGTCCCTTTGTCCTTCCTGTGAAGGCCAAAACTCAGTTAAAAAAGTTTCCACTTCTTAACTCTGTGTCATCAGCTATAGCCCTGGGGCCTCTGGTGAGGGAAGACATGAAAGAAAAAATAACCAAACATACCCGTTTTCTTTGCAAGCTGCTTATTTAACCCTGACCCGCTGTGCCCCGCTGTGCTGCCCCATAGAGATGGGGTAGAAGGAATGGGTGGGGGCAATGAGGGACTCACACGGGACGTTCCTGGTCCCCAGCGATGGACCTGGATGAACATCCTCACCCTGTTCCCAAAACCAGCCACCTGGGAAGGCCTGGGAAAGGCCAGAGCTTGTATCAGGCAGGAGTTTTCATGAGCGATAAATGGGTATTAACACACTTCAGGGTCTGAGCATCTCATAAACAACCCAGCTGATGATTTAACCAGCTTGTTTCCCTTCTCTTTAAACAAATGACCCAAAAGCAATTGTTGGGATGCAGGGGAAACACAAGCATTTGGAAGAAATGGAGGGAAGCGCTCATGTTTTCCTCCGAGCAGACCAGCAAAGGCATCTACCAGAAATGCCCTTCTAACAAGCCATGGGCAATTCCCATGGTCACAGTCAGAGCAGAGGGGTCTTCTGGTGGGAAAGTCTCAAATCTCTGCTCTGACTTTTCTCCCTAAAATGAAATTACATTTCTGGAATTCTGAAATTCCTGGCATTTGCCTCAGAAATATCACCCTGTTTTGTTTTAATAATGTCTAAAGGTTTGAGTAAAGAAGAAAATCCAAAACGTTCAGTGCTCTTAAACATCTGAGTATATTAAAAAGCACTTCAGTACATCCTGCAAAATGTACCAAAAATACCACCATCAATATAACAGTGTAAAGATGTAAATGGAACAAGGAGGGCAAGGATTTTCATTCTGTGGGAGTGATTCTACACGATTTTTTTTAACTTGCTCCCCCGTGCTATGTTATCCAACCCAGTGTGTTACTATAAAACATTTCCAACAGATTTGCACTTGCAAATGGGGGCAACTCCAGTTAATTTTGCATCTACTGAGGACATGATACAAAATTTGGCGTTTGTAGATAATCAGCTGGGCAAAGTATGGGGAGTAAAGGCATATCTTTTATTAGACATGCTAGCATAGTTGGAACAAAAAGAAATAATATTTGAGAACAGCAACACAACTATCACCCAAGCAATGATACTGCTGTCTTGCTCAATTTTATATGATTGAGCCAGTAAGTTCACTAAGTTCATATCTTTCCCTCCTCTGCAAGAGTCTGTTTTTCATATTCAACTCCTACTCAAGGCTAGTTCGTTGTGACTTCTCATCTGCTGGAAGTTCAGCAGGAGAATTGCTCAAAAAAGGAGTTTCTTTTTCACTCCAGAAACGTTCAACTGTGTGAAAACCAGCCTGCTCAAGTTTCTCCAAACCATGACACTTTCTAGACCAATCTACAGCATTTTCAGACCAGAAGAAGCATGGAGCGAAGCATGTTGGTCTTGGTGTTTCCCACCACAGTGACAGAAAGCATGGTATTGAAAACAGCTTTTTCCACCAATTCTGATGGGAATTTTCAAGATCCAGGTAGAAACAATTCAAGTGCTGCTCTACAAAATCAAGATCCATGAGTTACAGAGCCTGGGAACAATTCTGCTTGGTTTCCCCTGCTTGTTTGACACCTGAGGGTTTATCAGCAGGTCCACCCACTCAATACCACCAGTCCTGGGCAGCTCCTGTCCCATCGGTGGGTCTGCCCAGACCCCGCTGTGCCAGAGGAGAGCAAGAGCCCATTTCCCAGGTGAGGGCTGTGCTCTTGAGGTCTTAAGTCCTTCAAATGTGGGCAATCCAGTTCTGTTCCTTCACCCAGAAGATGAAAGCCTTGTTACCTGCCTTGTTGGATGGCAATAGCTCGGCATTAAGTTTTCTCCCCTGACTTTAATTCCTGCAGGGAGCATCCTCTACAGCCTCGTAGCCAGAAACACAGTGGCTTGTATGGCTGTAAAGAGCCATATAACATTTATAGACCTGAAGCAGAGAGGTGTATGCCAAAGGTTTTTCCATTTTCTAACTATATCTGTCAGTCCAATAAAAGATATTATCCCTCCGAACGTGCTCCACCTTTGTCACATTTATGGTCTCACCATGAAGGATTGCATTATTCTATAGCATCAGGCACCAGCGCTGCCCCAGCGACCGCGCTGCGGAGATGCAATTCTCAGCGACACAAAGGCAATCTTACACAGCTCCTGCCTGGAAGCTAATATAAATTTGCACCCTCTTCAATGCTCCCTAGCCTGACAAGTAATATAAAGCCATCTCGTTGTCAACAGGAATCAGGGCTAGACATTAAGTAAACCCCTGACCATGAAATCGGCTCTGGGATTAGGGATTTGTTGAGCCAGAGGAAATGAAACTCAGCAGCTTGCAAGCAGAGGGACCGGGGAACGGGGAGGGATGCTGGGATGGTTTGAACTGTCACCAAGATGCAGCTTTTCCCACCCTCAGAAGATCTACCCCTTTCCTTCCAGGCAGCATACATTTGAAAAGCCCTCAAGCGACTTTCGTCTGAATTTTCTTTTTTCTTCCTCCTTCAGCTGGAGGTGAATAGTCGAAAGTCCAAAATTTTTCACAAATGAAGAACCTGCATAAAAGTGCAGAAATTTGAGTGCTATCAAGAGCTGCATTCTTTCCTCATTATTTTTTCATATTTTTAACTTCTGCTTTATATAAAATCCCAGATTGAAAGCAATTTTGAGCCAAAATGGAAATTATTATTTTGATCATATCAAAGCAAATAGTAGATAGTCTCAGAATTTCTTTTTTCCCAGCTTTTATTATAAATATGACCTTTTCCCACAAGTAGCTGTAAATCCACAGAGGTGGCATTTGGGGAAAAGACTTTCATCAGCAGACTCCCAGCCAGCTATTACTCCAGATTTGGAAGCAACGTCACATCATGTCTCCAACTGCCCGTTCAGCCCTGCTATAAGAAATCACACAGTGACGGGCGCCCCATTTCCTGCATTAATCCAACAGCTTTTCCAATCTGTTGTAGACCAGCATGAGTTACCGTAGTATTACGTTTAACACCAGGTGATCACATGAAGGATCAGAGCTCGATAAGCAAAAGTATTGGCCAGGCCAAGACATGAATCCCTTATTTTATTTCTGTACATGGCAATCTCCGGCGCTTTTTTTCTCTTTTTTTTTTAGTAGCAAGGCTGCAGTTTCAACAGCAAAGGGCGCAGGGATTTATTACAAGCAGAACAAAAACTGAGTAGCGAAGGGAAGATTAACAGCAGCCTGCTTGCTGAGTTCTGCTATCGGGGACCTTATAATTCACTGGCTTCTCTCAACTTTACGCCTTTAGTAGGATACACTGAAGCAGCTCGACAGAAACCAACCCTAGAGCGAGCATGATAGATGGGTTTGCTGCAAAGAAGTATTGCAGAAATTGTGTTGTGAAGGTAGGAAGGTGCAAAAACTTCCTCCATGTACGCTATGGGGCATTGCCGGCCAGGCAGAGCAGCCAGGCGCAGGACAGCAGTGCCTCATAGGTTCACTTTCAGGTGGTCCCTGATGTGTCCATGAGTTTTTCCTTGAAGATCAGGCACGCTGCAGGGCAAATCACACAACCTCCTTGCAGGTTCTTTGGAAGGCATCCTTGGCGTGGATTTCGGCGAGGGCCAAGGGGGTGCTTTGGCCATCATACTGCTCTGCTATGGGTTTGCAACACTGGAATAGGGAGTTGGGAGTGAACCGGTGGGGAGAGTTTCCAGGTTGCAAAGATGTTTGCTGAATGCAGACTCCTGGGATTTCCCTAGAGTGAAACCAACCTAAATTGACTCTAGCAGCAAGGCTGTTCCCAGTCTCAGCTTTAACTTTATCTTTTATTCAGCAGGCCAAACGTTCTTGCCAGTGGCACGTCTCATGTTGCAGTGTTTGCTTGGCCGCTCTGTGCCTCATCAGCCCTTATGTTAAAAAAAAAGAATAAGGAAACCAGCCTTTCCCCCAGTCTCCGGGCAATTTGCTATTCTGATTCAGCAGTTTGTTTGGGTTTAATTGCAATTATGTTCTTGTGTGTTTAATTAACCCGGTGATTTTGTTGTTGCTGCCAGGCTAACAGCAGCACCGAGACACTGCAGAACCAAATGTCTTCCTGGGGAGAAGCTCTGGCAGGTGGGAAAGGAGGGCAGCTGGGCCCTGCCAGCGCACAGAGACGCCAGCAGAGGAGTTTCTGCCTTGCTGTAGGCACAGTCTCACCATGGCCTCTTCCCACAGCAACTCCAACCTCCCTTGATTTCAAGCTGTCCTGTGCTGGACCTCCACAGCCACGCAAGAGCTATGCCTCCCTCTTTGCCTTTCTCTGGAGCAGCACAGGGACCAGCGCAGGCAGAAGACAAGGGCAAAATGATGGACAAGGCAGAGGAGCAAAGGGCAAATACAACGGCAATACACCCTTTGGGCTCATTTTCACGCAGGATGGTTTTATAGAGCTGCGCTCAGCCAGGTTCCCAACTGACCCACAAATGGGTTTCCACCCTTTTCTAGCAGTAAACAAGTCCAGGGCCACGAGTACATGGACACAGAGATAAGAGAGAAAACACTATAGATGCAGAAGAAAGTGGGGACAAGGAAACAACATTTTCTTGGTATGGACCTTCAGGTGTGCGAATGTGGCACCCAGCACCAGCCGCCACAGCTACGCTCACCCAAAGTCTGGCCACTGCATTTTCTGATGCTCTCCAGCTCACACATCCAGTAATACATCTTGTCATCTTCTGGCAGTGAGGGCAAGTTGAAATTTCTCACTAAACAAAGCCTCTGAACAGTGTGACGGGTATTGACAAACCCTGAAATGCTTCAGTTTGACGTAGTCAGCTGGGTCTGTTCCAGCAGCAGCCATTCAGTTCTCCACCTGAATCTTACAAAGGCAGAAGGAAAGGCTTCAATTCCCACTTCAATCTCTTTCTTGACAAAATTGGTCCATTCAAGGACACTTTAAATCCTTGGTTTCAGCTGAAAAATGGAACCTGTGGGGGACTTCTAGCCAATAGTGTAAATTAAGAAGAAACTCCTTTGGAAATCAGAGGAAAGCTGCCTTTTATGTACCAAACAAGTTCAGAAATGTCACACACAACAAAAGTGTGCAGGTTTCACCGTCCCCTGCCTGGTTCACAGCAACGCTCAGATCTAATGTTTGCATATTTTGTCCCCTTTTTCCCCAAGGACACTGATCTTCAATTGTCCCCAAACCATCTTTTGGTCTGGCCAAGGGAGTGAAAAATTGCACATTCCTTCATATTTTTATTTCTCTTTTCCCTTTTTTGGTCTGCAACTTTTGGTCTTTAATACTTTTACTTCCAGTGTTCACGCATGTGTTTAGCTTCTTGTGGCAGCTTTTCATAGAATCATAGAATCGTTAATGTTGGAAGGGACCTTTAAGATCACCGAGTCCAACCATTACCCTAACCTGACAAAACCACTTCTAAACCATATCCCCAAGTACCACATCTACCCTTTTATTAAACACCTCCAGGGACGGCGAATCCACCACCTCCCTGGGCAGCCTATTCCAATGTTGGATAATGCTTTCAGTGAAAAATTTTTTCCTAATATCCAACCTAAACCTCCCCTGGCTTAACTTGAACCCATTTGCTCTCGTCCTCTCACTTATCACTGGGGAGAAGAGGTCAGTCCCCATCTCTCTACCCCCTCCTTTCAGGTACTTGTAGAGAGTAATAAGTCTCCCCTCAGCCTCCTCCAGCCTAAACAGCCCCAGTTCCCTCAGTCATTCCTCATCAGACTTGTCCCCCAGACCCCTCACCAGTTTTGTTGCCCTTCTCTGGACACGCAAGAAGTTCACCAAGTTGCAGCAGTTCAATGTGCATGTGGTGGTTCCATCCCTTTGTGTATACGCTAATAGAAATGCAGTCGCCCAGAGCCAGAGACAGGCTTTAAATCAAATCAAAGAAACAAGTAACTAAAGGCTATTAGCCTGATAATGATTCACAAAGTCTACAGAAATTAATCACAGGGAGCAAGAGTCCTCAGAGTTGGAGACCCTTGATGAGAGGGTTGTTGGCATTTTCAAAAGCTTTGGTCAAACACAAGGGCTTGAGAATCTGGCAGTGAACAAACACTGGCTTTAACCTTTTCTTCATGTCATTAGAAAGCATCAAGTTTCTGCTTCCCGATCTCTCCAGCTATCAAGGAAAAAAAAAAAACAAAGTCATATTAATCACATTCTGAGTTATTAATTTCTCCAATATTCTTCTGGCTTGTAGTTTAATAAATTAAAGACTTTTAAAATATACCCCTGCCTGTTTCTGCCTCTAGATAACATTTCTTGGTTTAAAGAGTATATTCAAGAGCAGAAATAATCAGCTGGCAATAAAGGGTTGGCTTTTAGATTGAAGCTGAAGCAAAATTTTATCAGGAACTTTTTTGCACAGTTGTATGGGCATGACCTGCGGTGTTTGTTTCCCCACTGCTTAAAAAAAAAGGCAATGAAAGGAAAAGGCTATTTCCTACATCTGAGACAAATTGTGACAATTAATACATTGACATTTATGGGCAGACACATAAGAGAACAACAACGTGGAAAAGTCTTTTAATTATGTTTAATATTCAAACTGGGACTTAACATGGCTTTCTCTAGCTGTACTTAGAATAATTGCTGTGAATATAATGGATCTTTCTTTTCAGGGATTAAATAATAAAGATGAGGAAAGAATAAATAACCTTTGGGCAGGTCCAGTGCCAAATCCTTGTTCTGTCCACACACAAAAAAAAAAAAACAAAACAAAAAAAAACACCAAAAACCACAAAAAAAACCCAAACAAACCACCACCCTAAAACTCCCAAACAAACGAATGAAAAAACAAAACAAAACAAATCAACCCCCCCCAAAAGCCCTGCTTACTTTGGGTTGATTAAAGCATTTTTCTGAAGCTGATGTGAAATTTTTTCTCCTCATTTTCAGGCTCACCTTTTGTTTTAATTTATCCAGAGAAAGGAGAAATTGATTTCTGAGTCAACATTTTGTTCCAAAAAAAACCCAAAATAAAATGCTCCAACTGCTTCCATGCAAATCCAGAGGCTGCAGATACGCACGCCTTGTTTTCCTCCTTCATTACTAACAAAAGTCATTTTGCTTCAAGGGTCACAGCTAAGATCATAGGTGTGACTTTCTTATTCCTGACTGCAGTGTTTACCTACTGTATCTTCCTAATGAGCCGGTATTATCATCATTATTGTTTCTACTGATAACACAGATCTTTTATATGAGGAACTGCGCAGGCACACAAGAAGAAAATGAATCTTCAACCTGTTCTGCCCTTCCCTTCTCTGTCTTTCCCATACATTTATTGCCATATTTTTCTCTCCCTCTTCTCCTGCAACACTCTTTGGCATAATTAGTAGCATTCAAATAACTGTAAACTTATTTTTTATTTGGTTTCTTTTATCTTCTCTCATTAAGTCAATGAGCTTATTGCATCTGTAGATTGTGCAGTGAGGAAGAATCATTGTCCTCTCCCTCACACTTTTTGCACAAAGCACAAGCTTGGGTCAAACAATGACTTTCAAGAAGGTGCATTAACTTCCACAAACTGTTTTCTAACAGGGAAAGAGTGGAAACCTTTTAAAGATGCCAGGGAATAAAATCTTTCCTCCCCACCCCCCAATTAAAAAAATCTTTTTCCAAGTGAAAATGACATTTTCTTTGGAACATTCTTCTTTTATCAGAAACCAGTGGGGAAAAGACTAGAAGACGTGCCAGAAGAATTGTCTGAGCTGGGGTCCAAAAAAAATCTTGTTCAAGCCAAAGTAAAGTCTCATTAAACTCTGGATCAACAAGTATGTTTTAAGCAGGCATTCTAGGCAAAATACAAACAAAAATAAAGATTATGACGGTGGTGTCAGAACTGTCACTCAAGTGAGGCCACTGGTTTGGACCCAGCCCTATTCCTGCCCCAGCACCAGTAGCCTTGTGCTGTGTTTTAGTCTGTCTAAGGGATTTTCGTGCTCTGTAGCTCTTGCTGGCCCTGTTACCCACTGCTGGCCCCTTCTTGCTTTGAAAAGCCCAACAAGGGATCCGTCCCATCATGGGAAGAAACCCATTGAGATGAGGCCATCCCTGCCCTGCAGGAAGGCTGTTTGCCAAAAGCCTGTCTTCTCCAGCTCTGTCGAGGCCTTTAAGAAGAGCAACACCCTCATCCCATTGCCGTTGTCTCAGCTGGACCCGACGCCCGACATTTTGATGACTAAATTTCGTTGACTTTAATTCCATTTTGGTGACTTAGACTGCAAGAGAGTCATGTACTTTTTAATGCATGAATAATTCCATACAAAATACTTTAAAATTAGCCAATTTGCAAATCCCAGGCACTCAATGATTAGGGGATAGCAGACTTCACTGTTCATTAAATATTAATCTGCCCAGCTCATGCATATCCATTCTGATACAGCCGCTCATTATACCACTGCACCATACTTTTTCCAGAGTCCCTGCCTGGAATTGCTATTCCCAAAGAACATCCCTGAAAGACATTAGGTCTGCCAAGAAACTGCTTGTGATGTTTCATTTTCATACAAAATGTATTTTAATGCCCCTTCCTAATCCAGCCCTTTAAATCTGCCTTGACAATAACATGGCTTGTTTTACAGAAAATAAATCTTGTTGTGCCCTTAATAATAATGACAATAAAAAAAAAATAATCCTAGGAGAGAGGAGAAAAAGCTGCAGTGGCATTTTTGTCAGCTAACTTGCATATATAGGAAATGGTGGGGAATAAAAGAAATGCAGGTGTGAGCTCGTCTGCTCCACAAAAAGCTTTTCTAAGTGCATTTCCACAATGGAGGGAGCAGCCCCAGATGCGCCTGCTGCCTTTCTCCTGTACTGCTCTCCGTTTCGATGACAGTAATTGAGAAAGGCTTCAGGTAGAAAGCAGTCCTTGAGACTCTTCAGGTTCCTCAGTAATAATATGTGCAACACCAGGCTGTGCCTCATAAAAGTGACCTGCAGAGAAGCTTGGTATTTTGATCCATTTGCAGTTCGAAAACAAAAAAGCGTAAAAAAAAAATAAAAATAAAAGTATAATTCAGTTTTAACTTCAAACACCTAAGTTCTCTGAAGGCTTTCTTGGACATTGAGAACTGTGTTTGTCTTCCTCAAGCGTCCCATATAATCACATGGCTGTGCTTTGTAAGCCCTGTCCTCATTTTCGGTGTAATATCCAGCTACAACCGCGATGGTGGAGCAGGTATTAAGCAGTATTCCCAAGGCAGAACCAGAGAGGCCACCCTATTTCATGGTGACCAGCATGGTCTATGTGGTCTGTGCCCGAGCAGGGAGCTCAGTCCCTGGCCGTGCCCCAGCCCCTCCTGCGGGCACAGTGCTCTTCAGCCTCAGCTGATGATGGAGAGTCACAGCACAGAAAGCATTTTTGGTATTTAGCACCTATAAAATGATTTAGCAAGTGGCCATTCTGCACAGAAGCATCCACATTCAGGTCTCCAGGAATCCCCAGCAAGTATCCTGCAAGCCAGAAACCCACAGGGACAGGCAGAAATAGCTTTCCTCCACATTGCAGCTATGAGCTTTATGGCCACAGCCCTTTTCCACGATAATTCAAATACAAAGGGGGAAAACCAAGGTAGCCCAGCAGCTGGAACGAAGCTGGCTAATTCGACATCTCCGTCAGAAATGGCTCAGTCTTCCAGGTAGACACAAAAGAGTTAATCGCCTCCACCGCAGAGGGCTGTGGGGAGCAAGAAACAAAACTTTCCAGTATCAGAAGGAGAATCTCATTTCAAGGGGCTCTCTCCCAAGAATCCAATTCACAGGTGCCAAACCGCTTCCTCCATAACCTCGGCTAGAGATAATTAGAGAGCGTTTAAAGCAGAGCCTCTGACTTCCCTGAGCTCACGTGGTGCGCTGACCCAGGATAGCAATTCTGCAACTTCCATAGGTAGATATTTGCGTGGAGGCTAACAAAGCCAAGGCAACGTTATTGAAACCACAGGGCATTAGTTACAGAGCTAAGGAAACAAATCTCACAGCATAATCCTGAGGTGCCTTTCATGTTCTAATTAAACCTATATATAGAAGCTGCAGGCAGGAAAAATTGCATGAAAAGTTTCTCATCTGCTGAGTATTTTTCCATCCTTCCCCCCTACACACACCTCCCTTAACCCGGAGAGGGGCTGAAAAAGATCCCTCGCATTGATTTTGACAGAGAAAGAGAGCGAGAAACGCCAAGCAGATAGAGATCAGCAGCATTTCCATTCCCTGAGCCCTGTCTGAAAGACACAGCCCTGCCGATGCTCGCCGATAAGACCAACTTCTGCCCTGACAAAGCAAGGCCAGCCCAAGCCTCTCACAAGGGGTCGCGCACAGCATTGTAGGCATCACTTTTTTCTCCTTCTCTAAGTGCAAGGCGAGGCTGGAGACGGGACAATAAACCTGAGGAGCTGGGGAAATCACCGAGGCTGTCCAGGAGAATTAGCGTTCAGCAAAGGATGGGAGGGCGACAGGGTGAACCTCTTTGGCTTTCAATTTAGGAAGGGTCACGGGAGACAGATGAGGAAGGAGGGCAAAAGCCTGCTCTATCTTTTGCCACTTAGCGGAGCCATCAAAGTGATGGATGATGACTTTGGGAGATTGGAGACACTTTGCACCAGTAGAGGCTATTTCATAGGGGTGAGAGCTGCTGGGACAGTGAGGCCACCCCAGGGTCCTGGTGTCTGCGAGGGCTTGGTGTTGCTCAAGCTGTTAAACTTTCACATCTCGCACAAATGATCCCTTTTCATGTAATTTACCATCTGCGTTTTGAGCTTTTCTCCACAACGCAGCACACGCACAGGGTCTTATGGAAGGAGCGTAGTGACATGCAGCGAGGTTGCACTGCCAGGTTCATGCGATGTGGGGAAGCTGAAGTTGGTTTAAACTGCAAATCCTGAAGAAAAGAATCACAACACTAGCTGAAACCTCTTCTAATCATGTCAAACATTATCCAAAACTTTCGTCACTTGGAAGAAATGCATCTGCTTTAACAGTTTTCATGAATAGTCACAACCCAGTTTGGGGTCTAGCTTCAGGTGGGAGCTCCCGAGGTTATCCATGCTGTGACAGACATGGCAGTGAGACCCTGTTTCGTCACGCCAGGGCTGTCTGAGACCTCTTGCTTCTTTCTTTTACATCCCTTCACGGGGTCCACTTTGGAGCAAACAGCCAGGGGTATCTTTATCCCTAAGGCAGAAGAATGAAGGGATGAGCCTGCTGACAAGGAGGCGGACTGAGATGTTCATTACCACCCTCTCCATGCCAAAGGACCCCCTCCCGCAGCAGGAATTGTTCTATAATTAGCTTAGAGAATAAAGCACTTTTAATTAAGGACTGAAATTCAGCAGGCCATCTGCCTGGTTTCATTTGCAAGCAACAGGCGTCTTCTGCTGGCAGCAACATCTTTCCTGGTTCCCCTCTCTAACCCTCCAAGGCTCTGTCTTGGGCTGAGACCAGGACTGAGCATGTGGGCTGGAACCAGAACATCACATCCATGCTGCCCAAGACCGTGGACTGCAATTTGTTGGTAATTACATTGCAAAGCTGCTCTCAGAGACAGGCATGGCAGCAGGGAGGGCATCTCGCTCTCCTTACAGTCTTGCTGCCGCCGCTTCTGAGCTCCATGACAGCGCCTGCTGCAAGAAACCCACCCAGAAAATCTCAGCAGATGATCTTGCCATTAGCTCCTGGATGAGCCCTTTACTCTGCTCTGCAGATACTCAGTGAGGTTCAGAAAAGCCAGAAGCACAATTCCTGAAACTTGCCTGTCTTGCACAATTGTGGGGGGTAAATTGCTGATTTGGAGGCCACTTTGACCAACCTGCAAAAAGCTGCAGGAGCCAAAGGGGCTCCTACAATTACACAACACTTTTAACCCCTCATTGCATTTCCCCATATACTCTATGAGATTTCCAAATCCCATGGAATAAGCCATTTCTCATTTTTATTACCTTTTCTGTAACTGCCATCTCGTACTTCTTACTCACTCGAGCAGGGGTGAAACAGCACCTCATGGTCTTGCAACAAACACCAAAGAGACATTTCCATTTTGACAATGCTGAGATCTTTTGCGTCAGTCAAAACCTGTTAAAATATTTTGACGTTTCCAAAATTACTATTTTATTTCAGTCCTTCAGAATTTCCCTTTATCATGCTTATAGAAATAAGTCACATTCAGCTTGGCTGTGCAGGAAAGACGAGAGAGAGATGCTAGAATAAATCCTTGGTTTGAGGTTTGCGTCCCACAGGAATGCCCATGAACACCTTATAGCCAGTGCTGTCCTGGTCCTGCCACATCCACCTCGACACACCTTCAGTCCCCACAGCACAGCAGCCAACACTGCAGTATTTTGGGGGAGTAGAAAAGAAAATTGCAGACTATCTCCTCTCCCCATGCCATCACTCTCTGCCTTTTGGTTCCTTCTCTAGGAAGAGAAGGGCTCAGATTGGGGCAGGGGAAGAGTCATTAGCCAAGGCTGAATTAGGCTGAATTAGGGTGTTACCAGCCATCAGCTGAGCCATAGTGCCTGATGACATGAAACCACGAAGATGGGTTAAATGGTCCTACTGTATTTCTTACTTGGGCTGATCAAGAAGGGGCAAACGGTTGATCGCTATGTCTTAATAAAAAGAGAAAAGCTGCTAATTTGATAAACTGAGACTCTGACTATTCCCAGACTGAAACCCAGCTCATTTTGTAGCAGACATTGGATCAAATCTACACACAAGTTGTTAACCGGGGCATCCAAAACGTCTCTGATATTCATGCATTCATTCTATTCACGTGATTTTATCCAGATCCATTCAGCAGGTACAGTCACCTACACAAGGAGCAGTCCCTTGAGAAGAAATCTGTACCATGCCATACCGCCCAACCCCACCACCCAGCCTCACCCCTCCTCTTTGCTCTGCTCCTCACATCTCGTATCCAAAGTCTGTCATTCTGGAGGAGATATCTCCTGGGGGTGAAGTGAAACATCCCAGACCTGAACCATCTCTGAAACTCTTCGTAATGTCTGTCACCCGGACTTAGTGGCATCAAACAGCTTTGCAGTGCCAAAAGATAAAAACAAGAGTCGGTCTGCCAGTGATGCCTGAACTGAAATTCAGGCATCTGAAATAGGTTCATAAATATATTCAACCGATTTCGGATGGCTAACTAATGTACAGGAAACACACTCTGCTTATTGTGTGAAGACAGAGGCAGGGAGCAAATCCATCTGACGAATTATGTCCACAGACCACTCGAACAGCTCACAAAAATGTCTATCTCGCCAGGCAGACTTTCAGGCAGACACTAGTATTTTTGTGTGGTTTAGTAGCACAGCTGCTAATCTTTATTCACTTATTTATTTTCCTTACAAAGGAGAACAATTAATTTTTAACCAGCCCATTATTAGCTTTCAACACCTAATCCTCAGATCGAAAACCGCTTCCAGAGTAATATGAGGGAGGAATTATGAAACACGCAATAATGAGAAAATCAGATAGTCAGTGACTTAGGCTTGAAACAAATGATCACTCTCCTGAACTGAAGAACTGGTACTGAAAAGACAGTGAAGGTATGAAAACAAAATTTAAACAAAAAATTAAAAGGCAGCTGAAAGCTTTCCCTGTTGAGGGGTGTTTGCAGAGCACTTTCCACTGTCTGTCATGGTGACAGCTTCAAAAATCAATAGGAGAAAGGAGAAAATAACATGTCAAGATATTTCTGGAGACTGGTGAGGCTTACAGGGAAATTCCTTTGCAGGCAAAGAACAAATATTTATTGCCCTTGCTTTATTTCTTCTGCCCACTCCAAGACACAAAGGGCTCTTGCTCAGATCTCAATAAACAAGAGCTGACATGCATCTCTGATCTTTTGCCCAGGTTTAGATTGGTGCTGAAAGTCACCACGAGCATAAAAAAGTATTCTTTTCTTTTTAATTTGGGGGGCATTAGTGGAAAATACCAACACTAGAATCGAGGGGAAAAGGTAATTGGGATTGGGTTTTGTCACAAAGTTTACTGAGATTCCCAGCCAGAGCTATTGAATGCCAAAGCTGCAAATGCTGGTCCATCCTGAGCTAAATGTCCAGCTTGAGAATCTGCTCTGAACCAAGACATGAAGAGATGCTGTGCAGATCTGGTCCAATCTGAAGGTTGCTGTTCTGAAAACCTAACAATTTCTTCTTCCCTTACAGTGGAAAACTCCGCAAAATTCGGTGGCCAAATTGAATTTTACTTGTATTTAAGTCCACAGGCATAGTGTGAAACTGGAGACCCATAGGAGCTGACATGTAAGGGTCACGTCTCTTGTGTTCACATGGCCCCGGAAGGGCATAAGATGAGTTGATCTCACACTGGAGGACCATAGATCACTCTCTATCTAACCCACCACTGCCCAGCTCACTCCACACATGCCAGACATACAACCAGAACCAGTAGCAGATCCACCAGTTGGGTTTCTCTGTCAGGTAGCAAACAGCAAGTGTAACCTCCTTCTGCCATCAGCTGATAAGAGCAGGGCAGTGTAAGCCATCTAAGAAAATAAACGTAACCCACATCTTCCCTTTGTGTACATTAAGCCTGTCCCTCAGGCCTAGTGTCAAGCTGGTTATCTTCTGTCATGTCTCTGCTTAATAATCTATATATCAAATGCACAAGCAATAAGGCTCACATTGAAATCACATTAATCCTCCTTACATGCTGCATTTGGCCATTTCCCAGCATCCACATCCTTCTCCACTCAATAGCACAGGGTCTTTCAGAGACCCGTGTTATTCCTTTGGCAGTCTACAGTTGTGTTGTTTGCTAATCTAGTATCTAATTGCTTATTACTCATTCTCAGCGCCCTTGTTGTTCCAGTTGCACAGCTACAGCCAGCATTTCTCAGACCATTGCACAGCTTTGCCAAAAGGAGACAGCGTATTTGTTCCAGTCGCAAGAACTGGAAGAAAGTCCATGAAGTTACTGGGGACGGATGAAGACACCTTTGAAGACCTCAGGGACATAGCACCAGGAGCAGAGAGACAACCCAGAGGGCAACCCACTAAGCTTTTCCCCAAAGAGCTCTGGAGAAGGGGTCAGGCTTGTTCATCCCTGGGTGAACTGGTGTTTACTTACTGCTTGAGGCTCCTGGGCTGCAGAGCATTAGGGACAAGGAAATTCCTGAAAACCAGAAGCAGCTTTTTCTCCCCACGATCCATAGCTGCTGAGTTCCTGCCCCGTTCAGGTGAGATCTGTAGGCAGGAGCTCAGCCTTGTGGTGGTTGGTCTTTGAATGTCTTGATGAGGCGCAAATCCTGAGTACCACCTAGGCACACGCTTGTAACTTGGCTGCTCAGTATGGGCAAGTCTATCCACGCTTGAAATGCTTATGGGTTCCTCCTTTTGCTTCTGGCCAACGTGACCCCAGTTCCCGATTTCTTCTCACAGCTGTGCCTGGTAAGCTTTGCTTCCTTCTTCCTACCAGGTCCCCTCAACACTCCTTTGTTTCTCTTTGCAGCCACATTCATTTTGCAGGGACACTCATGGGCACCAGAAAGCACAAGTTCCTTTTCATTGTTGCTGATTTCCCAAGAGGAGGGAAATCCCTGGACCATCAAGCAGGGGCTGGAAAGGTCACAGCTCAGTGGCTTCTTTTCACAAATTAGAGGTATAACGAGATAACGACTTGCATTGAACAAGTCCTCCCATTTGCTGAACCCCTCCTCCTTATGAGAGGCAGGAAAACAGTTACCTCTTCCCACCCTTCCCTAATTTGGACTATGCTCTCTTTTATCAGCTTCCTATATCTGGTTTGACCTCCTATCATGGCCACAACACAATCTCTCCCGTGGTAGGATGGATGAGGTAGGGAGAGAGAATTATTTCTGTATTGGGACTGCAGCCTTGCACTGTGCAGAGTGGGGCTTTGGTTTAGGGGGACAAGTATGTTTGATGAGAAGATGTCTTAGTTTGCTAAACAGGATGTCTTTTCAGCTTCTTTCCCTTGCAGATGACTGATTTAGGGGAGAAGATGAGGCAACAGGGATTTTCTTGCAGTGGGGAGTGGCATTGTCAAATGCTTGGAGCTCATCAGGTGGAGAGCACCATCTGTTCTCCAAGCAGACAGTACCTCAGCCCTTTGCTCCAGACCTCAATTTCAGGTGTGGTTCTACCAGAACACTTATTGCATTTGCACCTTGCTAATTTGCACCTTCCCCAGTTGCCAGACCACTGCCACAGCTCAAACAATACATCAGTGGAGGAAGGTACTCCCCCATCCCAATTAGGCTGGCAAAGACCTGTGACAGCCCAGATGAGAAACTGTGAGTGAAGTACTATTTATTCCACTGCAAAACCCACCCTCCCTTTCATGGCACGTTCAGCAGCACAGCTTTCAGCAGCTCTGCAGCATTCAGACATACTGGAATAAATACAAGAAGTGCACTCAGGAACAGGACCTGCATCCCATCGTGTTTTGCTGCATTTGCTCGTGTCACAAATTCAGGCACTTGAAAGCCGGGAGGTCTGAGTCATCCTCCTCGTCTTGGCTGCCAAACACAAGCCGAGGGATTTTTGTCCGTTTGGGTGATTTCTTTCTCTGGCAGCCTACTTCAGAGGGTGCGTTTATCGCAGTTCGATGCTGGTAGCTGGCTCAAGGTGCCTGCATGCGTGTCAGCGCGTGGGGTTGGGGTCTAAGCTCCCACTGCAGGAAGGCAGTGAATGGAGCAGGAGGAGGGGGGACAGGTCACCGGCCACACAGGCTTGTCGTGGTTGCCAAGATGGAGGTGTCCAGCTCCATGTTAGATGCAACAAGGTACTCCTCAGCCTTTGGCTGTCTCTTTAGGAGGGTGTAATATTTCCACTGGTCCTATATTGTATTTTCTGGCTCCACAGACCTCACAGATAGCTTGCAGCACCTCAGATAGCAATAGCCACCTGTGTTCGGGCAACTGAACTCACTGTGTGTATTTTAGGCAACCTCTGTTGAAGCCATGTGGCACCAAGGAAGAATTTCTGACCCAAAACAATTGGAGGTTTTGCTGAAATACTTCCATTTCCTGCCAGATACTCTAATTCTACATCAGAACCCTCCCAATTGCAAAATGTGGCATGAGAAAACACCCTGGTGCCCTGGCTCCAGACGTGTGTCCCCAGCTTCCAGCGATCCTCTGGCCTCGCTGTGTCTCAGATGAAGCCACGGGAGGAAGGTGATGGCAGATGGGACGGTTGCCTTTTTGGTTTGCGCTCCGTGGCTTCTGAGCTGCCGAACTTCACGGTTGTCATGCGAGGAACATCATCGTGCTCAACGGCTGGTGGGCGGCTGTCTGGAAGTGGAGTGGAAGTTGTTTGTGGAATATGGAATGAGGATTATGTATGTATGCTGTTCGCCCGGAGATTGGCTGAGCTTGGTGTCTCGCAAAGATGCAACCTCCTTCTTGTCTCATTTTGGTTTTCTTAAACACAGGGGGCCCTTCCCCCACCAAACTGAGAAATCAGGATTCGTCCTTCCCCTCTCCACCCTCTCCATCAAATTGAGGTGACTGATTCAAGTCACAATATTTTAGAAATTATAATCGACTCTTGGTGTCTTTTCAAGTTGTTTCTTGATTTTCTAAGCCGGGAAAAGTAAAGATTTCAAACTAAACTGCAAGCACAAATTGTAACCTCCCCCTGCTTCAGACCGTACTGGATTTCCAGCACCATCCATGATTGGTTTTTGATGGGACCGTCGAGATTCATGAAAGGAAGCAGCACAGATTTCATTATATTGTCTGTTCTCAGTGCTGCAGTCTGACATGTCAGAGCAGACTTACAGGAAAGACAGCGATGGCAGAGAGACGCTTGAGGCTTGGGACTTCCAGCTCCAGGCTAGCAGGGTTAAGGCATGCCTGTGCCCATCACCCAACTTTCTAAAGAGCACTTTGCTTCCCATAACTACATTTGCAGGTAGTTGACAGGAAGAGGAAAGTCATTTTTTTCCTCAAATCTGGAAATCAGTCTAAATTTGCAGAGCTGGACTGGGACACCTGAGCCATCCTGCCTCTAAATTTCACAATGCACTTTTTTAGGCAAAATTTCATTTTATTTTGGAGCTGTTTTATTCCTGTGTCCATACGTGTATCTGTTATTAGGAAGGGGCAGAGTATCTACCCCACTCACTTCCTTACATCCCGGGCGGCGCTTACCCCTGACCCTCCCTCAATTTTCCTGAACCCATGGTCCATGCAAGGAGCCCTGCTCCCCCCTGGCTCCCATCCCACTTCGCAAATCCTCCATCCATCCTTCTTTGAACTCGGTTTCTAGGCAGGTGCTTGCTAATGAAGCATTGGCTCAGGATGGAGAGGTGGGGAGGGCGAGGAGGGTAAGCCTTCGCTGGGGAGGACGTGGGGATGGGATGTCAGCAAGGGGGTGGAGGGGAGAGAAAGGCAGTAGAAGGACAAGGTAGGAAGGATGTATTTGTACTTTTTCCTGCAAGTTTCTGTTTTGTTGACCACAAAGACCGTGTCAATAGAAAGATAAGAGAATAAGTTTCTTCCAGTACAGCACAGGAATCCGAGTTCCCGTTTGCACAGCTCTGCTGACCCTCAGCAAAGCAATTCCACTGAGAGACACTGAGATGTCCAGGAGCACCAGAAGTGTAGCTGTACTCACACCCTTAGCCCTTAAATCTGACTCTGGTCAGCAACGGAGGCAAGGAGGAAACCTCTGAGGTGTCTGCAGAAACTCCGATTCTTATTTCAAATTACTTTTCTACCGAAAGGTGTTTCAGGGATGAAGCAAGGCTCACTAGCCAGGGCACAGGAATTATTTTGACAGCCTTGGGTATGAGGAACACTCACCTCTTCCACCACTTCAGCTGCTTGCTGGGGAGGGGGGGCAGCTAGTAGGTGTCTGAGATGTGCAATGTCCCCCCAAAGAAATGAGTGAATAGTGGGATAGTTATTCCATCACTTCTCTTTCCTTCTTCCTTTTCATTTAGCTTTTCCTGGAGGCTTCGGTTTCTCACATCATGTGCTATAAATGATCACTTGGGGCTTTAATGTGCTCTGTGTAATTGTATTATTTCCAGAACAAGAGTCAGAGGTTGCCTTTGGTTTTTCTTCTAAACTCTTTTAAGAAAAAGCTTCCTCTCTCACAAAAACACTGGTCATTTTTTTCCCCTAAGAACATTAACTGGGTTATTTCCAGACTCGTCCTTTGATGAGGTTTCATTCCTCTGTACATCTCCGAGAAACAGGTACTGGCAGTCTTGACAAGATCTCCAATAATATTTATGTTTTATATTTGTGAAGGAGCAGAAAAAAAAAATGCATGTATGACATGAGAGAAATAAAATACTTTTCAGTCCATTAGTAACTAAGGATGTTGTTAAGCAACACCTGATAGGAACAAAACTATATTTATATAATTTCAAATTGATAATCCGTGATAATTTTTATTCAGGAGTCTTAAAAAAGCTGTTCAAGGAGGTCTCCAGCATGCTGATATTAAATACTAATGAGTGATAAATCCTTCTTGTATGGGGGAACTTGCAGAATTCAATGGAGCATTGCACAGATAAGACAAGCGGGATGTCCCAGACCACAACGCATTCGCTAAACAGATGCTGGTCAAGGGCAAAACAATGGGAAAGTTGATCATGGGGTTCAGTTAATTGGGAACTAAAGGCTGGGGATGTCTCGCCATTGGTTGACTGAGGCTGTCTCTGGTCAAGTGGATTTTCAGTCTTACACTTACGGTTGATAAAAGTCCCTGCTCTGATACAGTAGATTTTGATTTCTGCAAGGCCTTTGGCTTAGTACTGGTTAGAAGATGAGCACTGAGCCCAAAAATTAGTTTGTCTGCCCAACTGGACTAAGAAAAGATATTACCTTTCCTGACAAAGCCTGCCTCGCCAGTGCTAATGAAGCAGATGAATAAAGACCTGCCAGGAGGAAATCACCTTTGGGTGGGATGTTTCTGGTGGAGTGCTGCGAAACCACAACCAGATGTTTCCCTCCTGTTTCATCACCGCCGTTGAAGCAGATAGAAAATCACATGCAATAAAGTCATGTGCAAAGCTTGATAAATTGGTGAATAGCAAAGAAGAGAAGACAGGCCAGTGATTACAAGTCTCCCGTACAATAAGCCTGTTCTAATCCATCTGTTTATACCTCTTCCTTGCCTTCATATCTCCCCAGAAACAAAGCTCTGCGTCAAAGGACAAGCCAGGCTTATCTATGGGGGTCTGGATCCTGGAATTTGACAGCTCAGAAAATGAACCAGCACCAAACACCAGCCTTGCTGAAAGGGCTGGAGGCAATATGTATCTGCAGTAGAGCCAGAAATGCCCTTCCCTGGCTGCGCCTACGTGGACAGCTCAGGTGGTGCCAGCATTTGCGGAATTTAAGAGAAGGTGAAAAATCAGAAGGGACTGAGAGCAGGGACCAGGCGTGATTGGGGACCTAGAGAAAATGCCATACTGTGGGAGATCTAAAGAGCTCAATCTGGTTAGCTGATCAAAAAGAAAAAAAAAGAGAAAAAAAAAAAAAAAGAAGCCTGATTGAGAGGTGATTTGATCACAGTGCATAAGTGTCTCCCCGCAGAGAAAATACAAGGTATTCAAGTGCTCTTGAATGCAGAGGAGAAGGAATCAGTGGTGAGGATCTGAACCAAGGCAGCTTTGCATTGGAAATAAGGCACTAATTTTTTTCCCCTGCAATGAGCATGACTAATCCATGCAAAAACGCACTGTCGTTTCCAGAGCAAAGCTGGATGCATTTCTAGCAAGCAGGTTGTGTCCAGCAGAAATGATCAGGCTCAAGAGCTTAGCAGTGTGAAAACAGACGAGTGGCTTTGCAATCCCACCTGCATGGAACAGGCTCCACACCAGCAGTGGGGCTGGAACTCACGGGCTCAGCCATGGGAATGAGCCTGCCTGTGGCTGGAGCAGCCCGGAGCCGGAGTTTGGCCAGCAGGAAGGCAGGGTCCTCGATACACACTCCTTATCTGAATTTAGGCTTTCTGTAAAAAATGGAAAAGAATTTAAACACAAAAAGGTTGAGGTTTTTCTCCTCTGGGCGAGCAGGAGTGTCATATTAGGCCACTAAGCAGTGCTGCAGTGGTCCAGGTACGGGGAACTGGATGTAGATGTGTCCACCTACTTGAAAAACTCTGCAGAGAGCCGAAGGAGTCCAACTCCCGCCTTTAGCTTCCTCCTCTCAGCAACGTGGGGTTATTCCCAGATTTATACTCAAATAATACACATGGCAGGTTAACTCCTGCTGAGTGAGTGCCATCCTGGTGGGGAATACGCCACAGCCGGGCGGCTGTGAGTGACTCAGCCTGAGTGGGAGAATGTGCTGAGTAAATGGCATTGGGGGGGATGACTCACAGCGCAGGAATGGGGGTGTCTGCAGGTCCGAAGGCAGCAAAGGAATACGCCATCCCCGGCACTGGTGGATGATATGACTCAGGCACAACTTTACCTTTTTCATCCATTAATGAAAAGTAGAAGTGGGCCAGGTTTGAAATACCTGGAAATTGAAGCCTGCCTTGGGCAGGGCTGACTCAAACGCTGGTTTAGCTCATTACAGCTACTGCAGCTGTGTTCTTTGCGGCTCCCGAGGGTATTTCTCTCCACCTTTTTGGAAGTGGTACCTACGGCAAGGGAGAAATTCCTGCAGCCTCTACCTGGGACAGCTGCCAGACAGCACCAGCCTCCTGCCGTTTCAAGGAAAAACATTGCTTCCCGCCACGCATCGCTTCCCCAGCGCTGCCCACTGCACACCGGTGACCGCCCGACAGCCTCTCCTAGCGCTGAGGACTCTTAACGCAGTTAAAAAAAGATGCATGCCACTCCTGCAGTGAAAGCAAGTTCATCAGATACATGCTAGAAACAGCATAAAACTTCACAAAGGAGCTAATATACCCCCTTCCGGAGTGCCGTGCAGTTTAAATGAAATCTTGACGACTAATTAAAATCCCTTCATCCATCTCATAAACATCCTGGAATCGTTTTTCTCCCTGACTGAATTATTTAAGAGTTCATTCTCTCAGGATTCAGAATGATTGTTTTAGTGTTGCATTGCTGCAAGTTCTGTGAGGTGAAGACCCTTTGGCCTCTAAGGAACTTTGTATAATAATCCAATAAAGAGATGCTGTTGCTCTGCATTCAGACTACTTCCTTCAGTGAAACCTGCCACTGGTCCTGGAAACCAATAAAGAAGGCAGAGACTTTAGGGACATCTCTCCTGCACTCGTGCTGGCAGATGTACATGAAAGAACATGAGAGAAGGAGACAACTCAAAGCTCCAGTTGGTTCCCCCGTCCACTTGACTAAGCAGACCCAGAAATTGCACGTCCAGCACAACTGGGAGCCTCATATGGGACTGGGAGTGAGGAACAAGATGAAGAGGAGGCAGGAGTTCCTTGATTAGGCACTTCCATCGTGGAAAATAACCCGTCACGACCAAATGGGTCATCAGAGACAGCTCAGGGGACCTGCAGGATACAACTGCACAGTAGAATAGGGGAGCCTCTGCTAAACTGCCTCAATGGACTCCCAGGTTGGTCTCTTCTGCATCTCCAGCTGCATTTCAACCATTTAGAAGGTGGCAGCTGGACAGAGTAGGACACTGAGGACAGTCAGGGCTGGCTGAAGTCCCCAGCAAGCCTGTTTTGGAGCTCTGGAGTCCAACCACACCAGCTGGTATGTGATGGTACCATGCAGCCTGCTCAGGGAATGCCCCCATCTCCTGGGTGGAACCATCACGGAGGGCTGTTCAGCCTGCTGCAGCAGATCCATCCCTGGGGAAAGAAACTTCTACACTTACGGCTTCAGCTGCATCTCTACCTGTGGCTAAAATTCTGCTAGCTCAGTCTTTCAAAGTCTGTTTCAAAATCCTCCCCTACTCCTTTCTGTGACCCTTTTGGTAGGTCTTGACCCACCAGCAGACGGACCGAGGCTTTCAATGCAGGCAAAGCTCCACACCCACAGCAAGAGACGGGCTTACTTCATAGAAACGAGCAAAGCACTTCCCATCCGCTCAGTTTTTTGGCTTCAGAGCACACATTTCCTGGGTCAGGCGAGTCTGTGTCAATGGCAAGGAAAGATGCTTCCAAATGGCTTTAATAATCTGCAGAAGTGATTGAACAAGACATTTCACATGAGCACTATCACTCTGCCTGTCTCACATTCACTCTGGAATTGCTAATCATGGTACATAAAATGCAATTTAATTTCAATTACAATCTCTCTGATAAGGTTTATGGTTTCTTTCCCCATCCCCCTTCGAGCACTCTCATGCACTTCTGCTCTCACATGCACAACACAGCACAGAGCACTTTCAGAAAAGAGAAGATCCAATATATTTCTGTTGCATTAACAAAGGCTTTGTGCCAGCATTATCTCCCCTCCACGCATATATGGCATATTGAGAAAGTAGGAACATTATTAACCGAGCATTGCTCATAACATTAGGAGTTAATAGATTCCCATGGGAAGAAGACACAGTTCTGACTTCAGTCTGACTTTGGAGGGATCAGAAGGAAGAACATCCCTTTAATTTGACTGGCACTCAGCTTGGAAAGCTGCAGAAAATTGTATTGATTTCACCGAGGCTGTAGAATCATTATGAAGGTGCTGGCTAGAGCGTATAACGGGTATTTATCTATTCTGCAAATGACATCTGCAAGCCTTCATATGTTCAACAGAAGCTGGGAGAGTCAAGGAAGGAAAGAACGGTTAGGCATCTGCACAGCTCCATGGCAGCCCGGAGCTGGAAGACCAGGGAGCTGTACAGAGGAGCGGTTACGTGGTGAGCAAGGGCAGGTCAAGGGTGGAGAATTGAGGGGGACAACCCAGCCTGGCAACTGCCTTCAGAACTGAGGGCATTGCAGAAAGCCTGGAAAAGACCAGAGAGGACAAGGACATGGCCAACGGCAACAAGATGTCATTTTTTTCTTGGCTTTGGTGTGCATGGCTCAAAGCCTACTTTGTCAGAGAAACTTCCAGATGATGGATCTCACTCTGCAATACCCTTCTCCATCCCAGGCCTGACACATGTACACACATATATGTGTGAATTTTATAATTAATTCCTACGCTGAGCCCAGTGGGGCTTTGACTCTAGCACTTGCACTTCCCTTTTTTGATTTCTTTTTTCACCCTTCTATTTGGCTGCTGCTCCTGTCTGCTCCAGAAACCTAGTTTGCTTTGGAAAAGAGCATAAAATGTAGAGAAGACAAAAGCAGCAATTAGCCACACAGCCCTGCACACAGTCATTAGACCACGAGAGATCAGAGCCTCCCTCCAAAGAGCGTGGCTTCATGGGGGCAAAGAGACTCAGGCAGCTTCCAAGGAATGTCACATCCAGGGTTATTTTCATTTCAGTTCCTTTTCAATTTATTGCAATTGACTTTGATTTGTAAGTTGCTGTTTAAGAGAATAATAAATGGGAAGCCCTAAGTTTGCAGTCAGTGCAAGGGAAATGGTAAAAACTAAATGTCCAGGGCTGGAGGCAAGCTCAGACAGCTCAGGGCTGTGTGCCTGCGGGCTCCCCGAACCCAAGAGGTTGCAGATGCAGACCACCACCGAGAACAGCCTTGGCCCTTCTCCACTGCAGAGGGGCAGGGGAGCGTGGGCTGCACCCTGGCTGCAATGTGGCTGGATTCCCCCCCAGTGCGACAAGACAGATTTTTGAAGAGGTTACTGGCTATTTTATTGTGTGCCAGCAGAGCACTAGAGCCTTGAGACTCTCCAAAAATGCCCTAGGCTCTCCAGAGGTGACAGCTAGTAGGACAACCTAATAATTCGTCTCTCTTCCCTCCCTTAAAAGAGAAAAATTTGCATTTCTCTTGCAAGAGATTGAGGTAAGAGAGACATTGCAGCACACTGCTTTCCCTCTCACTCCTGTATCTGTCTCTTTTTCACCTTTGCTTGTTCATTTTCTCTCTATTCCCCCCTACCCAACACACCTTTTCCTTCTTCCTCCCCCCACAACACACATGCTCCCAGTTTTGGTGACTTGGCCCTAACTGGTTGCAGCCCTTTGGCAGTTCTCCCTGAAATAAGCCTTTTTATTTCATATGCAAATACTTTTCAAATTGCAGCAAAGCCAGGCATCTGCCTCCAATTGAGAGAGCTTTTCAGAAATGTGTCTTAAGCTGAAGTGTGAGCCTCACCGGAGCCCAGTACCTGCACAAATGAAAATGGAAGTTGTCAGGAGACAATGAGATTAAATCTCCGCAAAGTGTGAGTAGCAAATGATCAGGCTGCTATGGAAAAGGGACGGATGAAGATGCAAATTCCTCCTCAACATGATTTCCAAAGATTTTTGAATATGAGCTATAATGTAAAAAAAAAAAAAAAAAAGAAAAACAAAAGGAGAGGGGAAAGGAAAAGGAAAAAAAGGAAAAGGAAAAGAGGNAGGAAAAGGAAAAGGAAAAGGAAAAGGAAAAGGAAAAGGAAAAGGAAAAGGAAAAGGAAAAGGAAAAGGAAAAGGAAAAGGAAAAGGAAAAGGAAAAGGAAAAGGAAAAGGGAAAAAAGGGGGAAAAAGGAAAATCAAGTGTGGTAGGAGAAGCATTGACCATTTGGATGGGGAGGACAGCCTGGATGTCTCCCGGCTGTTGCAGGAAGGGTGACTCTTTCGCAGGGGACACTGGGGTCACCCTCCTTGCTCAGGTCCCCAGTGGCATGATGTACATGGAGCTCGTGAACCCAAACCTGCCGGAGTCTGAGCTGAGGAGGGGACGGCATGGATGTCCCCAGACAGCACCCTTGGTGCAGAGATGCAAACTCTCCTAGGGACATCCTTTGGCCTGTCTCAGGATCCAGCCCGAGGACAAGATGAAACATGACCCAAAAGTCCCCCAGACATCCTTTCCGACTTAAATTACTGTGTGATTCCCTTCACTTAATAATTTTAGCCAAATTCTTACAGCAATGACTTTCTTATTCAGCAGCTCACCCTTGTCCAGACATGAGTGGACTGGTGCTGGAAGAAGACTTGAGCGGGAATAAATCCTGACCTGTGAGTTTGTTGGGGTCTGCTGTGAACGAAACCAAAGCTTTCCACTCCTCCTGTGATGAGAGCTGGGTTAGGAGCAAAGAGCACCTTAAATCAGGGCTGTGATGCTTGAATGGTCCATGGGGCGGTGGTGCCAGTGGGGTGCAGTGACCGGGACCCTGCTGCTCTCTCCACATGCTTGGCTGAATTGGCCTCAGCTCTGGCACTGAGCTAACCCACACGTTCTTTTCAAGAAGTTAAAGGAGAGCATTGGAAAGAGAGCGTGCAGGAACTGATGGCCATGCATATATGGACATCGGACATGACTTGCCTGGAAACGCTGCCCAGAGCAAGGAGGTCTGGGGCAGCTGCGGTGGCCAGGGCAAGGGCGATGGCACGTTCTCTGCCAGCCCCTGGGACTGTCTCATGTCCTCCGGCGTGGCGTGCTTTTGTCAAGTCAATTAGGTGCAGAAATGCTCCACTTTCTAATCCAGCAAAGGTCCCCCCAGGCAGTTCCCTGCGGAGCAGAGCAGTTATCACAGCTGGTCCCACGCAAGGCTCTCCTCCACAGATCTGCCTCCCGCAGGCGCTGTCGCTGGACCCGGGCGCTCTGCCTGCCCGTCTGGAACCGCTCAGTGTTTTCCATCTGAGCTTTTAGATTTGCTCTTTGCCTCCGGCAATTCCCTCTGCAGCGGCTGCTGTGCTGTCAGCCTGGCTGAGACGAGCAGGTCTCCACGCTGTTTGCAAGGCAGCCACAGCTGCCTGGAAAAGTCCCTTCATCCCAGCCCGTCTTGGGGGACAGCGGTGAAGCTCAGCCCCCACCACCATCAGGGGAACATCCAGTGATGTGTGCTGGTTTGCAGCGAGAGCGTGCAGGGGGAAAGTGGGGTCCAGTCCTCGGAAATGCCAGCTGTGGCTTTAGATGCTGCAAAGAGCATTGGGAGTCTGTCCCGTCCTCATCCCCTCCAGCAGCAACACTGCTGGGGGGTAGAAAGGGACAAACTCAGCCTTGTCCGTCTCTGCTTTCAAGAGGTGGGTTGGACTCTGCCTTGCAGATAATCTCTGTCATGAGTGGAGCCATCTTCAGTTGTTCCTTGAGCCCTCTGAGTCACTCCCCGTGTCTTCATTTCATCTGAATCCACTCAGTCCAGGCAGACGAAGGATGTCCCCTCCTCGGTCTGTTGGCTCCAATGACCTGCTGGTTGTGAGGCTTCTTCCTTGTGAACACACCATGGTCCTCCAAACCCTCACAAACACAAACAGCAAACCTCTGCAAATCAGAGTGGAACGAAAGCCTGCTTTTTTTCCAGTTCACATAGCACGCTGTGCAATGTGAGAGCCTTTTTTCTCCTGCTGGTACCAACTCTTACACCCCCAGGGAACGGCTGTTATTGAAATAGTGGAGCTGGGGAAATAAGTTCATACATACCGAGATACATACAGGCAGAGAGAGAGAGACACGCACACATCTAATTACTTTTTTAGGACCAGCTCTTTTGCTGGTAGGATGCTGACTAAGATTTATTGGCTTCCAGGTTATACCGAAGAGCCCGGTGATGTGCTGTAGCTCACCAGCATCCCCTAGACCAGGGTTTGAACCTGCCTGGCCGGTTTTCTTCACCTCCAATATTCACGAAGCATCAAAGCTGGAAACCCATCAGCCTCACCCCGCCCCCACCCCCCAATTTCAGAACAAATGGTGATCCAAATTATTCAATGACACAGCCAGGCTCTATCTCCTGCCATGGGTCAGTGCCAGTGACTCTGGCTGTCTTTTTTCCCCCTCTCTGAGGTGTCTCGGTGTCACGGCTGAGCACAGGGAACCTCTCTCTGGCTCTTACTCATTCACGCTCTCTCTGTGCTGCCGCATTTAAGTGGAGACCTAATGCATTGCAGCAGGGAGCTTGTCACAACATATTAGCAGGGTATCTCTGGATAATTCCCTTCCATCAGCTCAACTACATCTCGTTTTACAGGGAGATTTTAGGAAATTTTTGTATGTGTTGTACAAGGCTCAGCAAATAGCTCTGACTTGCTTTGCAGAGCTTTCACATAGCCTGGCCGGTCCTTCACTCAATGCTTTTGATGTATTCCTTGAGCTGATTTTTTTTCCTTTTTCTGATGACTTTCTTCCCTTTTCTAGCTTTGCCTTGCTGAGGGCTTGATTCATCTGCCCTAACGCAGATGTCTTGTTTGGGTGAGTCCCTTAAGGTGTGGAGACCTCCACGGTGACAGATGACGACCTTGCCCCACCGAGCAATACAAAATTTAAAACAAAATTAACTGAAAGAACAAAGGCGAAAGCTGTGGTTATGCTTTACAAAATATTTCAGTGCCTTGAAAAAACTCTCCCAAGCTCAACACCGGGGTAGCCTTAGGCCTTTTCCCCAGGGAAGCCATCGCGGTCGCTGTTTCCCACTCAACGGCATTTTTCCCAGCCCCTGAATCATCTTGTGTTAGGTAATCCCAGTCACCATTACAGGGCTGGTTAAATGGCAGGCAAACATCCATAGATCAGTCTGTCTTATCCGTACAGCACGGTGATTACATGGAAGATGTATCGGCTGGGTAATATCCACAGAGCAGCCATTAAGCTGACTGGGGGCTGATCCAGGTCCTTTGGCTGGAATAACGAGGTTAATCACACAAACTCGTTTCACGACTATTACTTTTGCGGCTCAGGCTCCCCGTGCACCTTCATCACAGCAGCATAAGCACAGTAGAGAAGCCACTGGGCATGGCATGGAGGAGACCCAGGCTCTGGGCTCATCTCACTATTGGGAAACAGGGGATGATTTCAACTTCCAGACCCCAGATTTAGGGATGGAAATCTGGTTGAGCCATTGCCACAGTCCCAGCATCCCATAGCCGAGCCCTGGACTGCATCAGCAGGGTTTCCCTTCCTGACCCCTGATGGGAGCTGCAGCCCTGTAAAGCTCACGTTAGAGTAAAACCTAAGGCACAGTCAAAGTTCTTACAGAGATTCATGTGAAATAAAAGCAGCTTGAAGGCACTGGAGCAACCCCAGGGTCTGATGGGATCACAGGCAAGAAGGGCTGATCTCAAACAAGGCGCAGAGGCTCCTTCTCCCCACCAAGCTAAGCCAAGTGGCTCTGGTCCCCGACTAACCGAGCACGCTAAATGATGATGACAGAGTGAGACTAGGAAAAAAAACACACTGAAGACTAGAAGAAAAACCACAGCTCATCAGGATATCTCTGGTCCAGGCAATGCTTAAAACCCAGGTAGAGTCTGACGATATTAACATTTTTCTGGGCACCCGAGGGCCCTGGCAGAGGTCAAAACAGAGCTTTTTGGTTTGCAGGGGTGGACCTCTGCTCTGAGAACAAACCTCCACTCTCTGGTGTCTGTCACTGAGAAGCAATTTGCCTCTGCAACCCCTTGAGCTTGTAAAAGCCAACAAAGGTCCTGGATTGCCTCAGGTTAGACAGGATTGTATCAACAATGCTATCTCATTGCAGCCCGAACATAATGGCTATGCACATTAGTTATACTCCTCAGTGTTTTTCTTCTTCCTTTGCTAAAAAATTATGTGTGCAGAGATCAGAGTTATGTCTCAGCAGCCAGGGGGGTATTTACTCACCTGTCTTTTTGTACTCCTTTGCCCCCCAAATGTGGCAGGACATCCCCATCACAGCAGCATGTGCCATTCCTGGACACCATGATAAAACCTAAGCCCAGATGAAACGTGCTCAGTGGCAGGTATAGCCTGAAATACTGAAAATTCATCAAGAGACTCGTGGATCAGCAATGAGCTCTTGTCAGCCAGCTGAGCACCCCTGTGGAAACCAGTGGTTGTTTCTGGGACCCCTATTTTGGTCCTTCTGGGATTTATTTTAGAGCCCCTTCCAGTGCCTAAAGGGACTCCAGGAGAGCTGGGGAGGGACTCTTGATCAGGGAGGGGAGCGATAGGATGAGGGGGAATGGTTTTAAACTGAAAGAGGGGAGATTTAGATGAGATATCAGGAAGAAAATCTTTCCTGTGAGGGCAGTGAGCCCCTGGCGCAGGTTGCCCCGAGAAGCTGTGGCTGCCCCATCCCTGGAGGTGTTCAAGGCCAGGTTGGACGGGGCTTGGAGCACACTGGGCTGGGGGGAGGTGTCCCTGCCCAGGGCAGGGGGGTGGAAGGAGGTAATCTTTAAGGTCCTTCCAACTCTATTCTATGATTCTATGATTTTGCAAACGAGAAGTGGAGTGAGGTCTTGTGTGTGTCCCCTAGGTGGCATCTACAGACTGTGCAGTGACTGTCCCCGCGCTGTCCCGCCGGGGTGGGAGCCCTGCGACACAGCCCTCTCCCAGCAGCATAGTGCCTCCCAAAACCCCCAGCCAGGCACAAACACCACTTCCTTGGGGATCCCCTTTTTCTTACATGCAGCACGACTCTTCCCCCTGTGCTTGAAGCTGGGTGCTTGTGTTTGTGGTAAGAGACCCTGTGAAGTTCCTGCACACACACGGCATTGGGATCCTGCTCCGTAATTCGCCCTGGTCACAGGGTTGATACACTCTGCTTTGCCTCTATAACATCCTTTTCAAGCTGGGCTTTAAGCTTAGTTTGCAATATGGGAAATGAAAGCACAGAGAAGCCCCTGGTTTGCCGAAGCAGATTGCTCATAGGGCTGGAAAACACTGGAAAAGGGCCTGATTTCCCAAGGTGCCGCTGCTCCCCAGCAGACCCAGGCAGAGGAAGCTGCACAGGGTGATGCAGGTCCAGGTCTCTCTCGTGATGGAGGGGTTGGCCTTTAGGACTCCAGTTTGTTTTAGCCCAGTTTTCAAGACATACCCAGCTGCCTGCGGTCTGCTCTTCCAGCCTGGTTGTCTGCTGCACTCACTTCTTCCCTCCCTCTCAGCATCCTCTGATGTTTCGTCTGCCCTCCTCCCCCTCCTCCTTTGTCTCCCCAGGCTCCCTTCGTGCATCCTCGGAGGAGGTCCCCATCATCCGGTACCTCCTGGGGATCCCGCACCCTCCCAGCCAGGCTGGTGGCAGCTGCCCCTCTTTGTTCTGCCCAAACTGGCAATGGGAGAGGGGAACCTTTGAGAAATCCCAGCTCTTGGAGGCAGAAGCTGAGGAAATGCCAGGCAAGCGCAGACCCCTGCAAGCAGACATCGGAGGGATTAAACACGCCAATGTCAGATTGCAGGACCCTAGAAATAATCCTGGAATTTACCCTCTCCCCCACTGGAGGAGGTCAAAGGGATGGAGGTGCCTCAGAGAAGCAGCTCTCTGACCTACATCGCTTCACTGGAGAGCGGGCTGTTGTCTCAAACGTGCTGCCTACAGAGCACACGTGTGAATTTGCTTGGGAGGCAGTTCACTACCCTGGGAAGGGACAGGGTGCAGCAGGCTCCAGCGCTGGCTCAGCACGTTGGCAGCATGGCATAAATCACCGCCGCTCTCCTGGCCCATGCTGCTTTGTCTGCTGAGAGCGCAGGACATGCATTCCCTATAGGTGTACCACGCAGGATAATAAATGTCCGATCTCTGCCCGGAGGCAGTGACAGATCGGCGATTCATTTAGTTCTGACCTCCTTGCACATGGCACCGCTCAGGAGCTGGGGATTCAGCCACGGTGGAACCCATTCGGAAATAACTCGGCCAAGGACAAGGACACATCCCTCCTCTTTCAAAAATTTACCTTGCTAAGGCATTTCTGTGATCCTTGTTACTAAGCATTTAAGGACACCAAGACCTTAGAGCATCCCTCTGAGGCTGGAGGAGGCTCCCATCCTGTTGCAGAGCCTCGGCTATAAATGTGTGCTCATCTAAAACCCCAGCAGCCTGGAGAAGCTTTTACACTGGGCCCTGCAAGTGTGGCTTGGTCCATAGGAGCAAAGTGAACCTGTGGAGGACACCCTGACCTGAGCTGCTTGTACGCAGGGAGGAAAAGAGACCTCTTGGCAAACCCACCGCTTACTGAATTACTGAACCTGCACAAGCCAAGCTTAAGGAGACAGGGCAGGTGATGCTAAGAGAGCTGGTGCACTTCTGGGCTGGGATTAGCTGTCAGAAAGATTAACCAGCACTAGAAATCCCAAGAATGGAGGAGAACCACAAATGATGTTATTGGAGACCCGGGTGAGCAGCCGCTGCACTGATGGTCTGACCTGCTTCCCCCTGCCCGCTCCCCTGCCTGCTGCTCCACAGCTAATTTTAGGTTAAAGGCCCTTTATCGGCTGCTAAGCCTCCAGCACGCTCCAGGCACTCTTTAAGAACTGACTCTCCTCCCCGTGGCTTTCCGAAGGGAAATACTCGTGAGGTTTTGAGGGCGGCAGAAGTGACAGCTTCCCAGGAAGCAGCCATAGGTCCTGCGATGCGCTCTCGGAAGTGCCCAGGAAAAATATCTCCCGGACCAGAACTGCTCGAAGGACATTTCTGTGCCTCACTCAACCTGTTTTGGCACCTTCGGCTTCAGGGGAGTGTCTCACCTGATGCTGAATGAGTCACCCCCACTGACTGGAAGGCCCCAGCTCTTAAAAAGTCTAAATTTCCAGGTGGCTTATTAAAAAAATAAAAAAAAGATCCACTTCTGGGTTCTTACCCTCCTAGATTGGGTGCCTTTGGGTCACTTTTTCTAGCTTTCATTATTTTCCTCTTTGAACGGAAGGTGACTGTTCCTGCAGGTTCAGGAGCTGGAGCCAGAACACAGATCAATATCTTGGGACTCACAGTAAACCTGAGCAGCCCGAACACCTCCGATTTGCCTAGAAAGCAAACAGAGCCAGTTCCTTCCCATGAGGGAGGAATTCATGGACACAGTGATGGCTTCCTTAGCAGCCAGAAAGCTTTCAAAGAGCAGAGTGCTTTGAAATGAAGCGGCTCACTCAGCCTTAAACTGTGCAAATTCTGCATCGTGCATCTTGCTGAGCACATCTTCCAGCTGGAGGTAGCTTTGAGCAGACCGATGCACTGATGTGCCAAGCTGGAGCCAAACATTGCAAAATTAGTTAATTTAGATGCTTGTGCTCAATTTAATGGGAACATGGAGGTTTTAGCTGTGTTGAGTCATCCTCAACAAAACCCCAAGTAGAAAAAGACCCATGAGACCACGTTCCTGCCCCGGAGTGGATGTGATTGCCTTTCTGTAAAGCTCAAGAGCCGGGACGACGGATTGTGCCCAGCAGAGCTGAGCATGGGTTTCATCTGCTCGCAGGTAAGAGTGCTGCCAATGCACCTTCTGCTGGCACACGGACAAAGAGGCAGCTCCAGCTGCTGCCCATCTCCGTCCTGGGCTTAAGACGTAAACCTGCAGTTATCTGTGCTGCCATCACGGCTGGTTTCTGAGCTGTTTCTCTGGATAATTGGCAGAACACAAGCAGCAAGATTGATTGTAGAATTGAATTAGATGCTGAGGCTGCTAGATGCACGTCCTGACCCTGCTCCCGGGTCCCAGCACCCCAGAGGCTGTCATCTATGCAGCAGGCAGGAAAAAGCAGGGGAGATGGATGGGGAGAGAGGAATGAGCTATAGCAGACATCTGTCAATGCATCCGTGAGGCTCTGCTGCTGGATTCAGTCCCGCTGAATTGCAGTGCTGAGAGGTTTGAGAATGGTGTCCTGTCCTGCTGTTCAGCACAGCCAGTGCCGAGCAGCAAGGGAGGACTGCCTGAAACACGGCGTGCACTGGTGACCTCACACAGTCTGGGGCTGACCATGGAGAACTGGGAGATCAGGCTGTCCTGGAGACCAGCATCAGCGCAGGTGGAGCCTGACCCAGGCTGCTTTTTCACTAGTGAGCATCATTCCTGCCAGCAGACATTCCCTGGTAGCCTGGGGTCAAAACCTCCCCATACAAAAGCCTGGATGTAAAAGATGCCTCTAGCTTCATACCTGGCTCCATCCCAGATAGCCCAGGACATCCACAGGGGAGGTGGGGGAGTCAGGCTGCACACCTTCTGCAAGTGGGATATGCTGCTTTGCAGAGAGGTGGGAAAGGAGAAAAAGCAGATTTTTTCCTCTCGTCCTCTCCTCTCTTCTCTTCTCTTCTCTTCTCTTCTCTTCTCTTCTCTTCTCTTCTCTTCTCTTCTCTTCTCT